>UESW01004768.1:439045-479838 GCA_900491605.1 Calamus simplicifolius | reverse complement strand
TGTTTTGCATCTAATTTTTCACTCACACTAAGCAAATATTTCAAAAGAGTTTAAATTTTTGAAAAACCCAATTCACCCCCCTCTTGGGTTGCTATCTGGACCAACACCCCGTCGGTCTCGGGGTCCATCCACAGCATCCTACCCCGAGACCCCCCGTCGGTCTCGGGGTGCATCCACAATATCCTACCCCGAGACCCCCCTGTCGGTCTTAGGGTGCACTCACAGTATCCTGCCCCGAGACCCCCCGTCGGTCTCGGGGTACTTTCACAATCCTACCGAGACCCCCCGTTGGTCTCGGGTCCATCCACAGCATCCTACCCCGAGACCCTCCGTCGGTCTTGGGGTCCATCAACAACATCCTACCCCGAGACCCCCTGTCGGTCTCAGGGTGCACTCACGGTATCCTGCCCCGAGACCCCCGTCGGTCTCGGGGTACTTTCACAACATCCTACCCCGAGACCCCCCATCGGTCTCGGAGTCCATCCACAGCATCCTACCCCGAGACCCCCCGTGGTCTCGGGGTGCGCTCACAACATCCTACCCCGAGACCCCCCATCGGTCTCGGGGTGCATCAATAACATCCTACCCCGAGACCCCCCGTCGGTCTCGGGGTCCATCCACAGCATCCTACCCCGAGACCCGAGACCCCTTTTAGGCTCGGACATTGAACAGTGCCATGCGAGCACTCTATGATCAAATGCTCTACGAGGGATAGACAACCAAAAAGGGGGGACACGCCTGGCAAGCGTCGTAACGATCGGCCATGCCCTGTAGCCACCAACTCTGACAGGACGCGGCCCGCAGCGCGCCACGGCACATGGAGGTATGCTCCACCGTACTGCCATCAATTAATGCTCTGACAAGAGATCATCCCAAGCCGACGGATTCCAGGCATCGATAAAAAGGGTAAGAGGGACCTCGACCAGGTAACACGCTCTTGACACCCCTAAACGCTCACAGAGAAGGCTCTTCGCTGGGCCTCTCTCTTTCTCTTTCTCTTTCGAGCTTCCTCAAGCTCACGGCTGATGCCCAGACCACTGACTTGAGCGTCGGAGGGTCCCAGCCGGAATCTCCGGCCCTCGGGACTTGCTTGCAGGCGCGAGGAGCTCGCTGGAGGAGGCGACCGTACGCTCGAAGCTGGTGATTTGACATCATCAGATTAGCGCGCCAGGAAGGAGGGACGCGCTGAAGGAAAGAAAGCTCTCCTTGAGCTATAAGCCTCCGTCCCCTCTAAGATTGCTATGGTGGTGATGCGCATGCCAGAGGTTTTTACCAATCGTGCTGGGGGCATCCACATCGCACTAGGCGGCGAAAGGCCACACTCTCTGCTCCTTCACCACCAACTTCAGCTGCTCTGATTAACTGGCTAGCCATCCTCAATCGGCAGGATCAAGCTTTGAAAGTAGCAGTTCATGAACTGCAGAAGCAGCGCTCGGGGGCCACTCAGCAGCACCCCAAGCCTCTCAGCAACGCCTCGATGGACCTTCCCAGCCATTCATCTTCAATGACCACTAACTGTCGAGGCTTTCCTTAACAGATTCCAGCTTTGCCCCGGTTTCCAGCTTCTTCCAGGCCACAGGCATCTCGTCCTGGCCTCCAATGCGAGAGAAGGCCCAAGGGCAACGATTCTTCCAATCCGACTAACATGACTCCCTGGGGGGCAGACCACCAGCGAGCGGAAGTGCTCAAATCCACAAAAGGAAAAATATGGGTGCTACAAGAGCTAAGTACATCGCACTTAAGACAGTTCTTTCATTAATACTTAAAAATGTAATGCATGGAAGATCTACCTTGCATCAACATCAAAGGCCAAGCTCGCTTTGGCGAACAAAAGCCCGGTCCAGCAGGGACGAGCCGGCCCCAAGCACCGGCACCAAAGCCCTGGGCCAGCCAGGCATGAAGCCTAGTGTACCACTGGCAGAGCGATGTACCACCGGATCTCAGCAGCAAAAGCCCGACCCCGGTCGGCACCAAAGCCCTGGGCCAGCTAGGCATGAAGCCCAGTGTACCACTGGCAGATGGTGTACCACCGGCTCTCAACAAAGCCCGGTCCAGCAGGGACGGCCCCGGCCGGCCCCAAGCGCCGGCACCAAAGCCCTGGGCTAGCCAGGCATGAAGCCCAGTGTACCACTGGTAGAGCGGTGTACCACCGGCTCTCAGCAACAAAAGCCCGGGTTGGCCAGCCCAAGCGCCAGCACCAAAGCCTGGGCCAGCCAGGCATAAAGCCCAGTGTACACTGGCAGAGCGGTGTACCACCGGCTCTCAGCAGCAAAAGCCCAACCCCGGTCGGCACCAAAGCCCTGGGCCAGCCAGGCATGAAGCCCAGTGTACCACTGGCAGAGCGGTGTACCACCGGCTCTCAGCAGCAAAAGCCTGACCCCGATCGGCACCAAAGCCCTGGGCCAGCCAGGCATGAAGCCTAGTGTACCACTGGCAGAGCGGTGTACCACCGGCTCTCAGCAACAAAAGGCCGGGTCCAGCAGGGATGGCCCCGGCGGCCCAAGCGCCGGCACCAAAGCCCTGGGCCAGCCAGGCATGAAGCCCAGTGTACCACTGGCAGAGCGGTGTACCACCGGCTCTCAGCAGCAAAAGCCCGACCCCGGTTGGCACCAAAGCCCTGGACCAGCCAGGCATGAAGCCCAGTGTACCACTGGCAGAGCGGTGTACCACCGGCTCTCAGCAACAAAAGCCCGGGTCCAGCAGGGACGGCCCCGGCACCAAAGCTCTGGGCCAGCCAGGCATGAAGCCCAGTGTACCACTGGCAGAGCGGTGTACCATCGGCTCTTAGTAGCAAAAGCCTGACCCCGGTCGGCACCAAAGTCCTGGGCCAGCCAGGCATGAAGCCCAGTGTACCACTAGCAGAGCGGTGTACCACCGGCTCTCAGCAACAAAAGCCCGGGTCCAGCAGGGACGGTCCCGGCCGGCCCCAAGCGCCGGCACCAAAGCCCTGGGCCAGCCAGGCATGAAGCCCAGTGTACCACTGGCAGAGCGGTGTACCATCGGCTCTTAGCAGCAAAAGCACAACCCCGGTCGGCACCAAAGCCCTGGGCCAGCCAGGCATGAAGCCCAGTGTACCACTGGCAGAGCGGTGTACCACCGGCTCTCAGCAGCAAAAGCCTGACCCCGGTCGGCACCAAAGCCCTGGGCCAGCCAGGCATGAAGCCCAGTGTACCACTGGCAGAGCGGTGTACCACCGGCTCTCAGCAACAAAAGCCCGGGTCTAGCAGGGACGGCCCCGGCTGGCCCAAAGCGTCGGCACCAAAGCCCTGGGCCAGCCAGGCATGAAGCCCAGTGTACCACTGGCAGAGCGGTGTACCACCGGCTCCAGCAGCAAAAGCCCGACCCCGGTCGGCACCAAAGCCCTGGGCCAGCCAGGCATGAAGCCCAGTGTACCACTGGTAGAGCGGTGTACCACCGGTTCTCAGCAACAAAAGCCTGGGTCCAGCAGGGACGGCCCCGGTCGGCCCCAAGCGCCGGCACCAAAGCCCTGCACCAGCCAGGCATGAAGCCCGACACCCGTCGGCACCTGAAGCCCTGCACCAGCCAGGCATGAAGCCCTGCACCAGCCAGGCATGAAGCCCTGCACCAGCCAGGCATGAAGCCCGACACCCGTCGGCACATGAAGCCCTGCACCAGCCAGGCATGAAGCCCGACACCCGTCGGCACATGAAGCCCTGCACCAGCCAGGCATGAAGCCCTGCACCAGCCAAGCATGAAGCCCGACACCCGTCTGCCCCGACACCCATCGGCATGAAGCCCTGCACCAGCCAGGCGTGAAGCCCGACACCCGTCGGCACCTGAAGCCCGACACCCATCGGCACATGAAGCCCGACACCCGTCGGCACCTGAAGCCCTGCACCAGCCAGGCATGAAGCCCTGCACCAGCCAGGCATGAAGCCCGACATCAGTCGGCACATGAAGCCCTGCACCAGCCAGGCATGAAGCCCTGCACCAGCCAGGCATGAAGCCCGACATCCGTCGGCCCCGACACCCGTCGGCACTTGAAGCCCTGCACCAGCCAGGCATGAGCCCTGCACCAGCCAGGCATGAAGCCCGACACCCGTCGACACATGAAGCCCTGCACCAGCCAGGCATGAAGCCCGACACCCGTCGGCACCTGAAGCCCAACACCCGTCGGCACATAAAGCCCGACACCCGTCGGCACATGAAGCCCTGCACCAGCCCCGACACCCGTCGGCACATGAAGCCCTGCACCAGCCAGGCATGAAGCCCTGCACCAGCCAGGCATGAAGCCCGACACCCGTCGGCACATGAAGCCCTGCACCAGCCATGCATGAAGCCCGACACCCGTCGGCACCTGAAGCCCGACACCCGTTGGCACATGAAGCCCGACACCTGTCGGCACCTGAAGCCCTGCACCAGCCAGGCATGAAGCCCTGCATCAGGCGAGGATCAGCCACTTGGGAAGTAACGCCCCTTTCGCCTTGCTTGGGTAGGCCCGCTTCATCTCAGGGGCGAGGGGGCATCCGATGTGGCTGATCCAACGCTGTTAGAGAACCATGAAGGAAGCTGACAGAGCGCCGCTTCGACCTCCGAATCGGTCGCGGCCCATTTCCATCTCGGCATCGGCTTCGGCCCACCTCGACCTCCGGTCGATCGGGGCCCATTTCCATCTCGGCGTCGGTCTCGGCATCGGCTCCGGGCCACCTCGACCTCTGTGTTGGTCCCAGCCCATTTCCATCTCGGCGTCGGCTCCGGCCCACCTCAACATCCGTGTCGGTCGCGGCCCATTTCCATCTCGGCATCGGTCTCAGCGTCGGCTCCGAGCCACCTCGACCTTCGTGTCGGTCACGGCCCATTCCCATCTCGGCGTCGGCTCTGGTCCACTTCGACCTTCGTGTCGGTCGCGGCCCATTTCCATCTCACGTCGATTTCGGCGTCGGCTTCGGCCCACCTCGACCTCCGTGTCGGTCCGGTCCATTTCCATCTCAGCGTCGGCTCCGGCCTACCTCGACCTCCGGGTCGGTCGGGGCCCATTTCCATCTCGGTGTCGGTCTCGGTGTACATTCACAGCATCCTACCCCGAGACCCCCTGTCGGTCTCAGTGTGCATTCACAGCATCCTACCCGAGACCCCCCATCGGTCTCGGGGTGCGGTCTCAACATCCTACCCCGAGACCCCCGTCGGTCTCGGGTGCATCACGACATCCTACCCCGAGACCCCCCGTTGGTCTCGGGGTGCGGTCACAGCATCCTCCCCGAGACCCCCTGTCGGTCTCGGGGTGCATCAACAATATCCTACCCCGAGACCCCCTGTCGGTCTCAGGGTGCACTCACGGTATCCTGCCCCGAGACCCCCTGTCGGTCTCGGGGTACTTTCACAACATCCTACCCCGAGACCCCCCGTCGGTCTCGGGGTCCATCCAAAACATCCTACCCCGAGACCCCCCGTCGGTCTCGGGTCCATCCACAACATCCTACCCCGAGACCCCCCGTCGGTCTCGGGGTGCGCTCACAGCATCCTCCCCGAGACCCCCCGGTCTCGGGGTGCATCAACAACATCCTACCCGAGAGCCCCTGTCGGTCTCAGGGTGCACTCACGGTATCCTGCCCCGAGACCCTCCGTCGGTCTCGGGGTACTTTCACAACATCCTACCCTGAGACCCCCCGTCGGTCTCGGGGTCTATCCACAGCATCCTACCCCGAGACCCCCCGTCGGTCTCGGGGTGCGCTCACAGTATCCTCCCCGAGACCCCCCGTCGGTCTCGGGGTGCATCAACAACATCCTACCCCGAGACCCCCCGTCAATCTCGAGGTCCATCCACAGCATCCTACCCCGAGACCCGAGACCCCTTTCAGGCTCGGACATTGAACAGTACCATGCGAGCACTCTATGATCAAATGCTCTACGAGGGATAGACAATCAAAAAGGGGGGACACGCCTGGCAAGCGCCGTAACGATCGGTCATGCCCTGCAGCCACCAACTCTGACAGGACGTGGCCCGCAGCGCGACACGGCACATGGAGGTATGCTCCACCGTACTGCCATCAATTAATGCTCTGATAAGAGATCACGTCCCAAGCCGACGGATTCCAGGCATCGATAAAAAGGGTAAGACGGACCTCGACCAGGTAACACGCTCTTGACACCCCTAAACGCTCACAAAGAAGGCTCTTCGCTGGGCCTCTCTCTCTCTTTCTCTTTCGAGCTTCCTCAAGCTCACGACTGATGCCCAGACCACTGACTTGAGCGTCGGAGGGTCCCCGCCGGAATCTCCGGCCCCCGGGACTTGCTTGCAGGCGCGAGGAACTCGCTGGAGGAGGCGACCGCATGCTCGAGGCCGGTGATTTGACGTCATCACCCTCGAATATTTGTCATCGAGAAAAAGGAAAATTCTGATTATTGCGTTGAAACAGGATGAATAAATCTTCAACGCATATAAAAATTACATCGATGTAAAGTAGGTTATCTCCGTTGAGCTACCATATCTTGCAGTCGCAGGGGACACAAGTGGTAGATCTTGAATATTCCTTTTAATCAATTTACTGGTGCTGGACCAAGGAGGCCACAACATGTGCCTCTCCGAGGCTGGTGAGATGTTGGTTGCTAGTAATGGAGAAGGCCATCATCTTATTACAGACAGAAACAAGCTCAGCATGGAAAAATCTGGTATCTGAAACATAGGGAACTTCAGGTCAAAACTACAAATGGCAAACAAAACAGAGGATGGCGAAGGAAATACAACAAATTGAAGACTGAACTCGAGTTTTGGAAAAACGGGGTTAGAGAATAAATTAGTGACACAGAACTCAGACATTCGGTGATGATATCTGAGATGATACTGTAAGAAAATAATAAAAAACGGGGGAAAAAAAATCCTGCAGCCAAGCATGGTTCACAAACTCATGCTATACCAAGAAGTGTTCTACCTATGCCTTGATATCATTTAAGAAAAATATAGCTGCAATAGCTTCCCAAGGCTTCATGACCAAGAAAATATTTCTTTCTGTCATTCTCTATTTCTTTGTATAATTTCGAACCATTTTGTAAACATCCAATACGGTGGCATACCATCTACATGAAAAATAAAAACATACTGCGAAGTTCTCCCGCTGCTATCACAAAGTCGAGTATTTTGGGGATAATTGTGAGGTGAAACAATAAGAAGATCATCTACTTTAATTTGTTGGCACAGAATTATTTTATGGCCTGTGAGTAGAATATCTTAAGCCAAAGTAGTTATAATAAAATTAAAAATATTAAGAATAAGAAATAAATAAATAAAAAATTAGTTAGACATGCTAATCAACAAACTAAATCATAATAATTTAAAAGATTTCATTCAAAAATAATAGTCAAAATATATTATTTAAAATTTTAATTAGCATATAAGATATTGCTGATACATAATCAATGTAGAGCTAAATAAGTATACTCCTGCCGCTTAAATAATAGTATCCCCATCAACTAAGAATTCAAATCTAATCAAATATAAACTTCAATGCAAAGATTGATTCATAGGCAATTTCGTAAAGAGTTGCATGATAGCATTCTTCAGTGTACATAAACTAGATCGTCCTAATATTATTTGTACCAACCTATGATTTTATTAAAAAAGATTAATGAAACTATTATTTGAATTTTTTAACTCTGTATAAATATCTAAAATCCAACCAAGTGGCTTGCATGCCTCTCCCCTACTTGAGAGGGCAAAATTGATATGAGCAATTGATTTTTTTTTATTTTTTTTTTGTATGGAAAATCGGAGGGAATGAGTCACCCCGAAATTTATTAGGCACAGAAAACAAGAATGAATATACAACAGAGGAGAACAGGAAGGCAGATAAAGGGAAATTGGAGCAGAGGTTTAGAGGAGAACTGGAGAAGGGGAAGGGATGCAGCTATCTACTGGACCATCATCATGGCTGATCTGAGCATTCCATCATTCATGAAATCCGAGCCAACAAGGTTCAATGAACCCCTCGCCGAAACCAGCCTCGGGCCAATAGAATTAGGCCTTCTCCTTGCTGCCCAATCTCTGAACATCAGCCTTAACAGATAGCAACCGGCACCATCTCTCCATTGACAGATGACCACGACCTGAGCAACCAGGCTGTCCATGATCATGTGAACCACCTTACCTTACTATCAGGCTTCACGCGTAGCAGAACACTTTGCAGTGGTCCCCAAACACTACTGAATTAGAGTCCACACATAGCAGAACCAGAATAAAAGCGTAAAGGTTGGACCAAAGTAGACAGCAATGTTAAGATCGATAGCACCATCCAGAATTGGGGCCAAGACTGATGCAAGTAAGCTGGCTTTACTGTGCAGAGACGGAGCAGACGAGTTGGACCATGCTTGAATGAATCGCCTTGAGGAGGAGGACAGTGTGAGCAGAAGATCTCCTACTAAGAGATATCTGGGCATTTTGTTCTGTCCAGATTTGGTGAAAAATAGCCCCACTTAATTGGGCTTTATGTGCTTTTTCTTCGGCGTTTCCCACCAAAAAAAAAAAAAACCTGAAGGTTCGGAGGCCATCTCTTAATATTTAGGGAAGATCTGATTAGAAACCACACCTTTTTCAAAAAAGAATCTCTCATAAACAATGATTCACTAAATCATACACAAAGAGCATCCATGGCTAACTATCTAGCCTTTTTTTTTTTTTTTAAATTAAGACATCCTCGGTTTGTAGTCTATTTCACGCGGCCAAGCCACAAGAGTATCTTATACGTAAGAGGAATAGCAGATTTCTGGACTTCCTCTTGATAAGGCCATACCAAACCTCCCTTCATGCAAGCTTTTACAATGAGGTACTAACAATTCTCAAAGGCCTCACTGAAACCACCAAAGCTAAGAAAGATTCCAACTGCAATATTGAAGCACCATATGAGTGCATGCCAGCTCCATTGAGAAGCTACTGAACAATGGCGTTCGACACATTTCCGATATAATTCCATAGACAAGTAAGCAAGAGGTAAGAGTCCAATTCAAGTGTCTTCCTGGAACTTGATGCTTTGAGCATTATCCAGCTTAAATGCAGCATAATTCCAAAATACCTTCTGATTTTTGTATATATATATCCTTCTAAGATCACTAAAGATTTTCTGACCGTATTTTCTTCTTCCATGACCATGGTGCCTCAAGCCAGATAAAAATTTTCAAGCCCATTTAGCTAAAGGAAGGAAGGAAAAGTCTTATATGGTGCAGGAGAGCGTGAGAATAAAATTATCTTTGATGACGCGTGACCGTTTGCGGACGTGGCCAATTATCCACTAGCACCTTTTCAACTGGAGCCATTAATTTTCGCAGATCCTTTCCACAAAAAAGGTTCTTTGAAGCTAATCAATCCTACGAATCATCCATTTTGGCAATCTGAAAAAAGATATATAATAAATAATAAACCGGAAGCACAAATAGGACAGCATTAATCAAGATTAATCTACCATCGATGGATGAAAATCGGCCTCTTCACAAGCCATCTGAAACTCCACACGATTCAAAAAGAGGCATCCAAGTGGGGTGGAAAAAAAATGATAATTATCTGCCGACAACTCAAGCACGCCAGAAGAAGGAATACTTGACAAGCAAACCAAGTCTAGCTGGGTGAAGGCAATTGTCCAGTCCTTCAGCAGTATTCATCTATGGCAAGCTAAGCACATGTAAATAACCAGCCACCCTATTAAAAAACATTTATTAAAGAGGCTGATGGGACTCTCTCACGGTCATTCGATGGCTTTGAAGGGATTGCAAGCATCAGGCTTCGTGAAACTCTCTGCGGTATATGCACAGTTATCGGATCCATCATATCTATCGAAAAACTAATTCGGCGACTGATTGGGTAGCGGCCTTGGTGGCGCATCATTCAGAGTTTTGATTTTAGAAACAGGATTATCCTCTTCTATTATACTTAAGCAAATCCTTTTTTCTGATCTATCGAGCTTGACTCGCACTAGATTGCTATAATCATCCTGTACCAAAAAAAAAAAAAAAAGGCACAAGCATCATCTGTACCAGAACTAAGCTAGCTAGCAGAGAATTAGCCGGTGTATATCAGACAGCTGCAAAGCAAAGCTAAATGGTCTCTGTAATGAGACTTATTTTTCGAAAAACAATGGTTTGAAAGCAAGGCAAGCATCAGAAAACCAATTAAACTCATCAAATGAAACCATTGTTATCATATTAGCCAAAAAAATTAGTCACAACCAATGCTCAAAACTTTACCCCAACGGGAGAACCTTGTTCAGAGGAACCAAGGAGATTTGAGGGGCTCGCCGTCGTTGTCACGGCAGAACATTTCATCCCTCGGGCTCATGTTCCTCAGCGGCAGGAAATCCAGCATCTCCCAGAGATTGGGCCCAAGTTTTCTAGCCGAGACAGCAGCAGTGGAGTTTACTCCAAGCCAATGGCTCAGTCTTGTGCCACAGTGGGGACTGGAATTGAGAGGCTACCCTTTTTCCCTGTCGACAATCATCTCCTTAGCTTTGTGCACAGGAGCTCTTGCTTCCATCGATTGCTGCCACCTTTTCTTCTTTTCTTTTCTTTTCTTTTTTTATTAAAAAGTATGTCAGGAGAGAGTATTTAGCCTGCAACCAGAACTTTCTGATTTAAAGGATTGGATGCATGATCTGTTTTTGTCTTTGTTTTCTGCTTCATGACGAGGTCTAGGGGAATTAAAAGCAAGTAAACAAGTAGTTATTTTTCGGTTTTGATAAACATTTATCTCTTTTAGTAGGAGGGTTTTCTTATGGATAAAAGCTTCACTGTGTCACTGTTCCCCAACGGTGAGAGCACCAATTCTACATGAAAGCCTGTGATTGACTGCATGGAATAAAGGCAAACGGATATAATATATCCATCCCCGGTTGTCATACTTACATACCAAGCAGGGAATATAATGGTGTAAAATAATGTTATTCTTGGATGGAATACAAAATAATCAAAATTTGTTACGAAGAATTGAAACAATAATGGAATGATAAATTGCATCTCAATGAGCTACTGTAACAAATCAAAAGAATCTTTAAATCCTTGTCAACAATGAAGAGCCATGTGTCCAAGAAATGGTCTTTCTTTTCTTTTCTTTTCCCTTTTTCTTTTTTTTTTTGGAAAAGACTTTGTACACCACCCCCGGTGCAGTAAGACCCATGACACCCTAGTTTAAGACCCACGACACTCCCAATTCAAGACCCACGATACTCCCAGTTCAAGACCCATGATATCCCAGTTCAAGACCCACGACACCATAGTTCAAGACCCATGACACCCCTAGTTAAAGACCCATGACACCCTAGTTCAAGACCCACGACACCCCAGTTCAAGACCCATCACACCCTAGTTCAAGACCCATGATACCCTAGTTCAAGACCCATGATACCCCAGTTCAAGACCCACGACACCCTAGTTCAAGACCCATGATACCCCCAGTTAAAGACCCATGACATCCCAGTTCAAGACCCACGATACCCCCAGTTAAAGACCCACGACACCCCAGTTTAAGTCCCACGACACCCCCAGTTCAAGACCCACGACACCTCCAGTTCAAGACCCACGACACCCTAGTTTAAGACCCACGACACCCCCAGTTCAAGACCCACGATACTCCCAGTTGAAGACCCACAACACCCTAGTTCAAGACCCATGACACCCCTAGTTCAAGACCCATGACACCCCAGTTCAAGACCCACGACATCCTAGTTCAAGACCCACGATACCCCCAGTTCAAGACCCACGACACCCCTAGTTCAAGACCCACGATACCCCAGTTCAAGACCCACGATACCCCCAGTTCAAGACCCACGACACCCCCAGTTCAAGACCCATGACATCCTAGTTCAAAACCCAAGACACCCCAGTTCAAGACCCACGACACCCCAGTTCAAAACGCACGACACCCTAGTTCAAAACCCTGCTCAAAAACCCACGACACCCTATTTTGGTTCCCCATTTTCTTACTATATTCCACTGTCTTCTTTCATATCGAAGCTCAAAAAATTCCTCTTGGTTCTAAGCTTTCGGTTGCAAAGCGTGATTCCTGGATCTCCCCCGATGGAAACTTTGCATTGGAGTTCCTTAGCCTCCCTGACGAACCTAACCAGTATGAAGTCGGCATTCGCTTCAACTCGAGATCGATCCCGTCCTCCGAACAGGCACCTGTATGGGTTGCCGGCGCTCATGTTTTTGTCGGATATAATTCGTTTCTTCAACTCAATGAGGCCGGAGGTCTCGTTTTCTTCGACTTTTCGAAGGGAACTGAGGTCTGGAGCAGCAACACTCACAACTCCTCCGTCGCTTCAGCCAGTCTCCGCGACGATGGGAATCTTGTTCTCTTGAATGCGCGCAAGGATGTCGTCTGGCAGAGCTTTGCCATTCCTTTGGATACTCTTCTTCCATGCCAGAACCTTACGATTTTTTATCAGCAAAATCCAAATAAGATGGCGGGTTGAAGTAGGCTGGAGGAAAAGGGCATTTTCGTCTTCACACCAATGGTGAAAGGCTGAATGACTTTTAATGGATGTACGATCAAAAAGTAACATTATCTTCCTGCTATTCTGTCCCATCATGTCAGGCCACATAGGATTCATGTGGACCAATAGAAAGGAGCGGTGCAGCTCACGTAGGACTTGCTGCACCAGGGGCGGTGTACAAAGTCTTTTCCTTTTCTTTTTGGATAACAATAGACAACGTCCAGGGTGAAGGAATTTTCATCCTCGGTGCATTAGTTTGAAGTATTTGGGCCAACTGAGATAGGAAAACGTGATTCCAAAACTACATTTGAGATTAGGACAATGCTGTATTAGCTAGGAAATCTGTTTCCTGATTATCTTCCCTCATATTATGCTAAATTTGAATCGGTTTTGTTCTCAACAAAAATTTAATTGTCCAGAGGAAAAGATGAAAGCATAAATTGTAGGAATCTTTCTTGATCCAAGTGATCAATATTGCTGAGTTGTTTTCAAGAATATATTCTTAAGTTACAGATAACTCCATTACTTTAGAAATCTTAAATCTTGCTACATTCAATTCGATACTTGAGATTAAAAAATTGCCACTAGAACAGAGGCTGCATAAATACTTGTTAAGCATGAATGGTCTCTTTTAATTGGCTTTTAGTTATAGTTTGTCAAATAGGATGTTACCTTTTACCTCTAACTGCTATGTCTTGGCGCCGTTCTAGTTTGGTCAAAATTATTTTAAAAATTTATTCATTTTTCAACATTAACATTTTGATTTTTATAAATTACTTCATTGTATCATTATAGGTGGCATTTTTTTAATAGTGTGTTATCATATCATTTCTCATTGATGATAAATGTTGCACTAATGATTCATTTTTAATAATGTGCAGGATTTTGATGACATGTTATATGTGTAAACATATGTACATGGTACGGTTCATTGAAAGGTTGGGATATATTTAACGTCTCTAATAACATGATAATATAGGCATCCAGTGCAAGATTTTTGTGGGTTTTTTTTTTTTTCAATTGAAACTGCAAAATAAAATCATGAAAGCAACGTGACACAACTGTACCACCTGAGGACTTGAGAGGGAACTTCTTGCAGGCCGAAACAATTAAGCCCACTTGCTCTGAGAGAGTGAGAGTTTCCATGGCCAGACCCTGCACCACCTTTCCACTGATAATTAGGACTTGGTGGTGCAGTTGTCCAGGAGTTGGATATGGTGATTGCATTTGACTTTTTTTTTTTCCACTACTCTTCTTATTACCTTGCCTCCTGGGGTAGTTTCCTTCAAGAAAAAACTCAATGTCATGCATTGAATTTGAAAAATATTTTCTTTAGGAAACAAGTATAAATGTAAAGCATGGCCATTATTTGTATTAAGACAGATCATTATAAATATTAAATAAGGATTTTGCACTGCACATTCATGATTTTGTCAATATTATGTTAACCTAAATCGACTGAGAGAAAAGTATTTTGTTTTCAGTAGAACACAGCAGTTTTCTTCATCATTTGATGAGAACATTAAAAGTTTGCAGATAAAATTATTCTCTTCAAAATTATCCCATCCATATCTGATGAGATCAATATTGCCCTCAATCTCATCTATTACCTCTTCCCACCTTCACCTACCTCCTCTCTCCTTTCTTTACACCTGTGCTTCCCTCTTTACGCTATGCTCTCCTCTCTGTACCTTCTTTACTCACAATGATCTCCTCCATCGATTGCACTTTGTCTCATACATCATTTTTGGGTCTTGTCTCTCGTGTCATCACAGCCTCTTTATTGCTTTGCTCATCTCTAACCAAGATTTTGCAAGATCTATTTTGATCAAGGCCATTAACCCTCACAAACCTCTACTATTACTACACTCTTATATTCCCAGCAAATCCGTTGCCACTCTCTCTCCTCTTGATCCCAAAGAATCAAGAAAGAATGAATTTGACGTAATTAGTTGCACCATTTCCTACACTTTTGCCTCTGTCACTTATTCCAGCCTTGAACATGTCAATAACATCCATCAAATATTGCAGAGCACAAACATGGGATTGGCTTCAAGGAACTCGGCATGGGCGGCTGTAGATGAGTCATATGTATGTCCATGCGGCAGGGGCCCTTGTAGGGCTAGAGCGTCCAATACATTTTTTTAAAAAAAAGAGATTTTATTGCCCTCTGGGAAGGAAGGTAAATTTTCCATTTAGTTTAGAAAAATATATTCTATGCAAATACTAATTTAGTAGCCGACCCCATGTAGTTGGGAAAAGGCTTAGATGAGTTGAGTATTTAAGAATGATCATTGAGATTTTTTTTCGCATGGTGTCATGTAGTTTTCAGTCTATAGGTCTTAAATATCAACTCAGTAGGACCAGAGCTCGTGGACAAGATATGAGAGAGAGAGAGAGAGAGAGAGAGAGCAGGGGCAGCAGCAAGAGACAGGCTAGTCTCAGCCTATAAAGATATGGAGAGACCAGGAGATAAGAAAACAAGAAACTTCGAAATTTTTTGCCAGCTCTGGGACAAATGCAAAGAGACAAATATGGTTCATCAAAAGAAGCCAAGCACAGTTCAAAGATAATAACCATAACCAAGGACAAAGTCCTGTATGGAGTGGACAAGGGACAATTGTCTGAGGCACCAGCTGACATCTCTTGGTCAGCAGTGAGAAGTTGTGGAGGATACCAACCCACAGTTCATTCAAGTGTCCAGATATGGCCTCATCTGTCACTGTCCTCCCACCAAACCTCTGAGAGAAGGCTGCACCAAGGTGTCACCCTCCTCCATTAGGTCAGCTGAAACACAAGATCCCCCCTTCTCTTTCTGTGGAAGAAGGCTTATAAAGATGAGAATATTATTTGCACCTTATACCACAACCATGTAGTTTTTAGGCCCTTCTTTGAAAGAATAGAGGCCTTCATACCTTTTCTGGGTTTTGGTAAAGAAGGAATCTTCCCCCCACAGAGAGAGAGAGAGAGAGAGAGAGAGAGAGAGACAAAAACTTCCAATGCCCTACTGTTTTTCCATTTCTCAAATGGACACTTGTTGGTCATATATTTTATCTAGCTTTCCCACCATCTGAGAACAAATGGCTGGATCTTGGGTTCAAACAAAGACAATAAATTGCTTTCTTCTGTACAATTACACGAGATGTAGGTGCTCACCTCGCACCATCAATTGGCAGCAGAGACCAAAGATTTGCATGACTGAAAGCAAGCAATGAGATATCAAGTGCAATTAACGCACCTTATTGCATACAGAGTTCTTTTTTTGAGGAAACTTATTGCAGACAGATTCATCAAGCTACCGCACACATCTTGGCATCGCCTGAAGCTTTCCCAATGGTCTGTGCAAATCATTTATAAAGCAGTAGGAGATTTTTCAACCTTCAGAGACTGGACAATGGACAGTTTTGTAGCAAAGAAATCTATAAATGCATTGGCAAGGGCTATTTACTCTTTAAGATGGGAGAACATGGAGAAAATTCAAAGAGGATCAAAGAATTCTGACAACTAAGACAACAAGTCAATGGAAAGAACATTTGTACACAACAGAAAATGAGATATGAAAGTATGCAAGGATACATATAACAGAGTAAAGTAACATTTAAGCTTCAGCTGACAAAATAAATGAGTAAATTAAATATCTGCTCTGAGAACATCAATGAGTCTCTGAAAAACACATTATCTTAAAGATACTAGGGTCAAAGAGAAAGACAATCTTTGAGATTTGATGCTCTTCAATTATACAACGAAGGCAACAAGCATCTCCCTGAAATTTCTGCTTATTTTGGCAGCGTTCAAAACAAGTATTCCCAACGCAATTCATCCATCACAAAAAACGGAAAACCACTACAAGCAAGTGAGAAGGACATAAACTACTTCCAAAGTAGTAAAAGAAATCAAAGACGGATATAAAGGACATTTAGAACACATAGAGAGCCATATGTTAATATTGATGATGGAAATAAAATGATTAAAAATTAAGCAACACAGGCCAAATGATGGAGAAATCATCGTCTCAGTAAAACGGGAACCAGTGCCTCTTGACATTCTTTAGATCAACAGTGCCAGCAGACATGACAAACTGTTCTGTCCACAGATATATGAAAGAAAAGAACAAAGATCACCAGCAACACTTTCCAAATGGTTTCCTCTATAGCATAAACAATTTCTATAAGCTCCTAGCCCCACAAAAGCTTTCGAAATGACTCCAAACAGGAGAACTCCGTATAAATTCCTCTGATGTCATCAAATCCAACGCAGAAGAAAACAATTCAAGAGGCCACTTCAAGCCTCGGTTCAAAGCAGAAACCAGTGAAGAGCTGAAGAGGAAATCTTTTAGTCACGGGACACTTGACTGACCATTTCCACAGCTTCTGGCTCATGTCAAAAACAAGCAAAGCAGTAGCTCCATAACTCTGTATGTATATGAGATCATCAGCTCCACTGCTTGCAAAAACATCATCAAACTCACCAAATCCTTGGAAAAATCTGTGAGGCATCCGAGCCACCTCTTGCCAGCCCTCCTTATAAAGCTCCCAGATGCCTATCCCCTTGATGATATCCGGCCTGTCATATTTTGCAATCCCGCCGACCATGACCAGCCTCTCTTTGAGGTTCATCAGCCGGCCACAGGTGAGGGAGCAAGGCACTGGTATTAAGGTGCGTATCAGAGAAGTCTGAGAAGATCGGGCCATGAGATCATACATGATCAGGCCATGGCGGAGGTCGGCAGTTCCTAGAACACCAGTAGAATGAATCAAGCAGTACAAAACTCCATTGCAAATCACACTCTCATCACCTCCCCTCCATCCGGTCAGAACCTCCTTGATGGATGCAACCCATGATCTATTCCCTGAATCATATATGTGGATGGAGAAGTCCCACTGAAGGAAATCACCTGGCACCTGCTTAGATTTTGCGACGGCAATCGTGTAATCATGGGACTTCCTATCCACGGATATAGCAAGGGTACTATAGTCAGGGAATTTTACACCAGGAGGTTCTGGTAGCATCTTCCAGTCTTTTGTGATCGGGTTGAAAGCAAAAATGCGGCTCCTACTGTCATTGTCCATGGAGCAAACTAATCCACAGGACGAAGAGATAAACCAGTTACTTTTCTCGATGCAAGGAAGACCGAAGTTATACCATTTCCGCAGTATTGGGTCATAAGCATAACCAGCTGGAGCGTCGCTATAGGTAAACATGTAGTACCATGGCTTCTGAGGCAACTTGTTGGCCCATTGAAACCTCCTCGAGTGGATGGTATCATACCATCTTTTGCACACAGATGCAGCCCTCATAACGCTTGCAATGGGCAAGAAGGACAGGATTCTCTCTAAGATATCATCTGGAAGAATGCTATCGAATGAAAGCTTAAATTCGTCTCCTCCATTGTTGCCCTCAGAAACTGGCTCAATTTCAGCAACCTCACTTCCAAATTGGCTAACGGAAAGAGACTCCCAAGATGTCTCACCCTCCATGAGGCCAAAACAATAACCTGAAAGGATCATTCAGAGAGAGAGAGAGAGAGAGAGAGAGAGAAGGCGAGAGCAGGGAAATAGAAAAGATCAGCCTCTAAACAACATTGAAGACCCAAAACATGAATCCAATTCCAAGAACGAACTATTACTGGCCAGGTAAAAAAAAAAAAAAAAAACAAGTAGAAGAAAAAGAAAGAAAGGGAAACTTTAAAAATAAAAACAGAGCTAGAATCCGCACCTTCGAGTATTTTATAGCTAACCCCGCAATATTAGATAAATCCATGCACACAAGGAAAACCCAAGTATATTGTCTCATAACTTACAGCAGGAAACACAACCAAGACTACGTAAAAAGAGGAAAAGAACATGTATAAGTATTCGCATCACCTAACCAAATCCTGTCAAAAATTTTCATATACAAGGAGGAAAGGGGAAAGACATAAAAGAAGAGAGGAGATAGCGATGAGCAAAACAAAACCTATTCAGCAAAAGGATCAGATGTACATATCAACTAGCATGATATGAGCGAAAGGCATAATGATAGACCTCAATCTTCCGACTGAACTGAATCCGTTCGCAATAAAAATTGCATCATAAAAGAATCCCATTCCTAAGTACTAGCAACTTCGAGCAACTGTTTAATACAAGTAATCTTCATGTGGAGAGAGCATTTACCTATTCCAAAAATCAAACCCTAGATTTTGTTCTGTCTCAGGTATCTCGACAGGAGAGTTGCCACTAAATCCAGCAGGTAAACCCCATAATCCCGACACAAAATGGGCGAGTAATGTCCTCTATATCTCTATCCATCATTTAACGTCAAACACTAGAAGAAGAACAAAATCAGAAACATTACAAAAAAATAAAAAAAAAGACCCGAAAAACAAAGAGAATAGGTCAAACAAGAACAGGACCAATCTAAAGCAAAAGAAGAAGAAAAAACAGAAAAGGTTGTCCCATACCTGCGCACCAAAATCCGATCTTTTTGTTCCTCTCCGTCCAAGATCCCACCTTTCCCACGTTCCGGAGATCTTCCGCCTATTTCTATCCAAAAATCGAGATTTCGCGGAGGAATGGCGGACAGAGGCCCTAGATAAGAGCCACAGAGGTCTCTTTTATCCGCATCTCACCATCTGGCGAGCAAAGGAGAAGGGCAATACGGGCTTCGGCCGTACCCATCCGGAGGCTTTTTGGATTTGGCGGAAGGAAACGACGACGAGGGGGCCGAAGACGAGCAAGCAGAACCGCCACCAGATGAGGCCTCGCTCAGAAATCGAGATCGGATGAGGCCGAGAAGGCGCGAGGGCAAACGAGACAGATAGAACAGTGGTTTCGGCTCGGCAAGAAAACAAAACGACAGCCAGAGAATACCAAGTGGGAAGGTGGTTTTCTTTGAGGGCTGTTGTTTTGTTTGGAGAAGAGAGAGAGAGAGAGAGAGAGAGATGGGTAGGAGCCAACGCAATGGTAGTGGGACTATATATATATATATATATATATATATATATATATATATATATATATATATAGGTGAAAGCTTTCTCGGCCTCTCTAAAAAGGTTGGTTGCCAGCTTTCATGGCATTCTTTAGCTCCCTGTGGTCTCGCTCTTGTGGGCGTATGCCCTCAGTTGAGCAAACTAATTTCTTACCATTCCTTCATATTTGGTAGAGAGAAATATCTACCACTCATGAGGTGGCTGCATCCATGTCATGTCTGGTTTTAGTGACATGATCCTTCATTCGATATGGAAAGTCACTTAGATGACATTCACGGCGTCAGACTGCGAACCCTCCATTACAATGGTGGAAAATTTTCATTCCAGCGTGGTGCCAATAGACACACTCAAATTTCATATATTCAATAAAAAAAACTAATTAATTATTGCTAATTTTCTTGCTGTTCTTCGAACTAGCTAACTGCAACGGCTATTCATTCGAACAGCTGCGTCAGAGTCATTCTGGGTAATGCAATGTGTTATATTTATTTTTATAATATCAAAAAAATTTAAGAAAAAAAATCGAATATCAATATATTTATATCTATAATCTATATTCATTCTTATTTGACCAATTTTTTTAAATGAATAAAAATATAAATTAAATATTAAAAGCAGGATCTATTGCTGTAAAAACTAATATAAATCAAAGATTAAATATCATGAACATCAAATCAAAAATTTTGCTAATTAAGTCAATATCATGCTAATATAGTTCATATGTACTATATGAGATTAACTAAATTATAAGTATATTCTAATATTTGGAGATAGGATAATTAACTATCTATATTTGTATTTGTTACTCTTTGAGAAATCCAAATATGGATAACAATTAGATACTCAAATTTGTAATCATATTTAGATAGATTTAGATATAAAATAGATGTAAATGGATATAATTTGTTACACTAGGCTTTGCTTAACTTTTTACAATATATGCTATTTTTTAGTAGATTTAAAAATGATACATATCTCTTAAACTTCACTTAAAAATAATTATCAATATGCGTTATTTTTTAATAGAAAGATAGCACATATGCCGCATGTTAAGTGTAGGATTATACAACAAGCATATAAGAAGCCATACTTAAGTCAAAAATCACTAGCCTCAAAGCCATATTATTCACCAATATGTCTTGCTTATGCTTTTCTTTTTAGTTCAAGTTTGAAGGTTGCTTTAGGGTTACTCAAAAGTGGTAGAAATAATTAATGACAACTTAAATATTCACTCCAAGTAAAATTATGACACATATTAAATTATGTGCTTTATAAACAGAGTTCTAGTATAACTTATTTCTAATCAAACAAACTAGTTTAAAAAGCTAAAATGGGGTATCAATATTAGGGAATCCAATCTCTAAAAAGGACCACAGTCCGTATCAAACTATGGGCCACAACCACCATGTGGTTTTGTGGCTTAATGAATATACCCTTCGGTTGGAATTAAAAGGGTTGACCCCAAAGCAAAGCATCAAAGCATTATGCCACGGAGAACTCATGACAGCTAGTGGCAAACACCACTTGCCCCTCCCCCCCGTTTACAGCATAGGTCATTGCCAATTCAGTGAGGAGTTTTACATCTCTCGCTTCACTTGCTATAATTTATAAATTCAATGAGGTGTTTTACATCTCTTTTCAAGCTTTTTACTTTCCATTAATTTTTGAGTCCAAGATTAGATAACAAAATCATTCACGGTAAGTTGTCCCCGCATCAGTGATTATGGTGATATTGTTCGGCGGGTTCATGATCGTATTGATGGTTGGCATGTCACTTCATTATCTATGATGGCAAGGATTATCCTTATTCGATCAGTTCTGACTTCTCTTCCTCTGCACCTACTCTCCAATTCTGCTATCCCGGTTAGTTGTTTGAGGAGGATCGAGCGATATTTTTGGGACTTTTTGTGGGCTTCTATGCAGGATGGACATGGTACTCATCTGTTGACTTGGGATACTGTTTGTTTGCCTATACATGAATGTGGCCTCGGTATTCAGTCTCTAGTTATTTGAAGAGAGGCTCTGTTTGCTCGTCATGCATCTCGTTTTTTACTTGATCCACACTGTTTCTGGAGTTCTTTCATGCGGGCTAGATACGGGGACTGGACCCCCTCTACGGACTATCAGTCATCCCATGGGTATTCCTCTTTTTGGAAGGAGGTCTGTTCTCGTGCTCCAATTATCATGGCTAACACCTCATGGATGATAGATGATGGTTCTTTGGTTGATGTTCTCCATGATAGGTGGATTGCTGACCTTCCCATCTCTCGGTAGCCTACTTTCATTAGCATTGATACCCCCAACAGTATGAGGGTTAAGGAATTGATCTCCCAAGATTCCTTCGGTTGGCACTTCCCTACAGTTACCTTATTTTTTGGTGAGGAGCTTGCTCGTCGGATCCTTGCTATTCCGCTTATTTAGGGGAATGTGACTGATATCAGATTATGGCGCAGATCCTGCATGCCTTCGGCCCCTTCCAGAGACTTGATGTGTATCTATAGACTTCCTTCGCATTGTGTAATGGAAGCTGCTTGGGTTTGGAAACTCCCTATTCATCCTAGGATTCAGCTTTTTGTTTGGAAGCTATTGTGGGATTGTATTCCGACCTGCTCCAACCTCTTTGGTAGGGGTCTTCACATCCCGACTATTTACCCTTTGTATTGTCAGGAGGACGAAACTACCGACCATGTCATCTTTTCTTATCCCAGAGTCAGGGGGATCTGGCAGAGTGTGGGTTATGACTGTAGATCTGATGCTGTGGGCTCTCTGCGATCCGATTTTTTGCATATTCTTCGGAAGGGTAGACAACATAAGATTGGCCTATGGGCTGCGACTGCTTACCATATCTGGCTTTCGCGGAATCATCTTATTTTTTCTGATGAGTCCATTTCTTCCTTCAGGATTGTTCGGAAAGCCAGGATTTTGTCGACTGATTTCTCTCTTCTTCGTAATGCTCCTGTGATTGGCAGTCCTGGCCACTGGGGATCCCCTACTGCTACGGCAGTGGACCGGTATACGATCTTCATCTCTTGGGAGCCCCCCTTCAGGATTTGTCAAAATTAATTTTAATGGGAGTGTTCGAGATAGGCTTGCAGGATCTGCTTTTGTGATTCGAGGGCCTGGTGGTGATTTGCTGGCGACTGGCAAGTTAGGTAGTCTTGATTCCTCGGTCCCTCTCGCTGAGCTCTATGCAGCATGGGCTGGTATTCTTTGTGCTATTAGGACCTTGCATGTTCTTAACCTGATTATTGAGGGTGATTCTCTTACAGTTATCCATTGGATATAGAAGGATAACTGCTTTCTTGCTCCAGTTAATCCCCTGCTCCTCGATATTTGGGCTATTTTGCGGGATGCTGTCAGTGTCCAGGTCCATCATGTTTATCGTGAAGCCAATGCTGCGGTTGATTAGGTTGCGGCGGTGGTTGCTCAGCATGTTGGTTTTAGGGTCTGGATACAGGGTGGCCCATGTCCTGCTGTTTTTATCAAATATTGTACTCTGATATATCTGGACTGACTCAAACTAGAGTAGTATGATCGCCCGTCTGTACCCAAAAAAAAAAAAAAAAAACAATGGCTTCCAACAACTAAAGCCACTTGAAGCAATCCTATGCAAATATATGCAATAGAATTGAAAGTTTTAAGAAACAAGAGAGGATAGCACCCTTAGGCTGTGTTTGATAGCTTTTGGCTATCTCTAGATAAATGTACAAGATAGCATTTATCCAGGGAATAGCTGAGAGGATAAGCACCTTTTTAAAATTACCACTCTGCCATCAAGGGATAACTTTAGTTATTCTTGGGTTTCCTAGGGAATAAGTTCAGGGGATAACTCGTGGTTAAACATGGGTTATCCTCTCTGGTTAAACTTTTTCAGTACTATCCCTTGTAGCTATAGCATTTGAGGATAAGGAAGGATATCTAAGGGATATCTCTTCTTATCCACCATATCAAACACAATCTTACTATCGCAGGGCATCGGTAGTCACAACACCTTCAAAGGCTTCTATCCCTTGTATCCTGTGTGCAGTAGATGTATTAATTTGGATACGAACGGTAATTATTTTATTCATTCATTATGCAGATCCATCAATCATCAACGAGTAAAGTGCTCTTTTTATGAAACAGTTTAGAAAACTTTTATCCTAATATAGGTTAAGGTATTTCTTTATCTTATCCTTATCATTAAATTACACATAAAAGAAGTTTTTATTAAAAAAAAGGAGATGATTAGTAAATATCGGATGCATGACGTGTAGAGCTAATCATCAATCGGTGGATCATGTATTTATTAACTATCTTTTTTATTTTTGAGTAGTCAGCCAGTAATCTAAAGATGATACAATTATCTTCCGAACATCTATAAGCTCTGGTTAGACTAGAGAAAAAAAGGTGTCAGCCAATTTTTTTTTTAAAAAAATGAAACAATTTGTTATGATTTTCATGTGATATGTATAGGATGAGAAAAATGTTAATTTTTTAAAAAATAAATGCTTTCTAGTCCACAATTATTCATATGATATTGGGGATCTGCATATGTTGGGACCATATAGAAGTACTTGTCCTCTTGAGCCATGTGCTATGTAAATATCTCTGATATTAATAAAGTTTAGTGGGGGATCGCTTCCTCCCTCACTATTAACTTTTTTTTTTAAAAAAAATTTGATAGGAGAAAATGTGCATTTCATGGTGGGACAGCTGAAACCCAAAGGCTCGGGTTGATAAAACAAGATGGTGGACGAATGGTGTTTGAGGAAGAGACTAAAAAAAGGCCATCATGGGATGCAATAGATTGGGTGGAGCACAGAGTTTGTTGCCCACAAAACATATATATATATATATATATATATATATATATATATATATATATAGAGAGAGAGAGAGAGAGAGAGAGAGGATCAAAGTTGAATTTTGTAACACGTCATTATCTATATCCCAAGAAAACAGGGCAGAAGCAGAAGCGACATTAATTGAGGTTGTGCGGATCGCAATTGGCCTGATGATATAAAAGTAATTAGATGCCGAAAGGTAGATGGTGGAGAGGATGGTGAAGTGTCTCCCTCAGCCATATTTCTTCAGCCTCCTTTACAGATGCATGCAACGCCCAATGAGCCCAATAACAAAGAGGTAACGATCGAGTTTCATGTCGGCTGAACTGCTTTTTTTTTTTTTTTTTTTTTTTTTTTTTTAACGAAGGATATTAGTCTAGTGCAATTAGCTCAGAAAGATTCAAATATAAAATTTACTGTAAAAAAAAAAAAGTAAGGATCGCTCGACTTTTAGATCTATGAACCAGCATGCTGGGCCACAAAAGATGCTATCCAATCCATCGTCGAATTGGCTTCTTGATAAATATGATGAATCTGAGCACAATCGATCTCATTAAGGATAGATCAAATGTCCATAAATATTAAATTAACAGGATCAGAATGATAATTTCTCTTCTGTAGCTAAAAAATAACCGACATCGAAGCATAGGCTGAACTGCTTTATTTGTGCCTAACTTTAAATTTGATGATGGGATAGCCATTTGTTTGTAACTCTGTTTTCTTTGTAAGACGACATTATGTACTCATGGAAACTAAGCTTGTGACATCAGCCACACAATCCAAAATTAAGAAAAATTAGACTGATATTCTTTTAAAATTATAGTCTTTAATTAAATTTTTTAACTTTTTCTTGTTGGTCAATGTGATCCATGTGACTTCTGACACTACTCGCCGTAAAAAAACCAAAGTATCTCAATGCCTTTGAAAATTTATTATTTTCACTGCTTGTTTTTGGGAGAAAACAAAAATTTTTATCTTAATTTTTGTTGGTACGATGATTTCCTTCAAAAATAGTTAGCAGGATTTTATTCGTCTTAAGTGCAGGAATAATATAATCCTTTGGTTAGTTCATTAACAGAACCAGAGACCAAAGGTTCTAGCATCCCATGTTGACAGGAAAAGAATTCAAATTTTAAAGTTAAGATTAGAAGAGTGTTGTTTTTTTTTTTAAAAAAAATTTATATATATATATATCTACTTGACAGTTGAGATCGTAAAATATTTGATTGTTGATCTTTTGTTGCTATGGAACTTAGAACAGTAACACTCCTATTTCTGCGTATCCTTAGAAAAGATTCAAGATCAAAGAAGTGGTTACCAGAATTATTTTTTATGGTTTTATAATCATGAGACCAATGGATTCAATGGTGATGCTCTCAGAGAGGGAGCTTAAGAGTAGAAGAGCCGATGAGGAAGGACCTCAAAGAAGAATATGATGAAATATCTTTGCTCAATTTGATCATAGCATGGTGAAAAAGCTTCTGTGATTTATCATACTGAATTTTAAATTTTAAATTAAAATAATTTTTATTTTTTATTTTTAATAAATTTTATATTTTAATTTATCTGAATTAATTTATACTGATCATTCGTTAAAAAAAAAAATTAAGAAAAAAAAAGCAAAAAAAAGAGGAGGAAAACAAAAGAAGAAGAAGCTATTGTGATAGAGTGGTAGCTACGAAACAAATCTTGCATCAGGATCACTAACCTCACTCATGTACTAACAATATGTTCAGGACCAATAAAGAAGAGGCCAGCCATTCTTTTGATTAAGGTGGGGGCACGAGGGTAGCTATGTGGCCGTTGTTAAGCAATGCTTAAGAAAATATAAAGAAAAAAAAATTCTCTTTGCCAGTTGAGTCCATAAATTTTTTTATTTTTGATGTTCTGGTCTTTAAACTTTCCAGTTCATGGTGGTGTTCAGGCAATCTCAGAGGATTATTTATTGCATGCCTGACTCCTAGTAACAGCGGACCAGAATAGGCCAGCCACACGCACGCAAGCTAGCTGGGTTTGCCGTATGGTTGTAGTTTTGCTGGCGTTGCTGAGCAAAGCTTCAGACCCAGCCAAGGGCTCAGAGGGGGCAGACTCCACCCATAGATTTGAAAATTTGCCGGCTCGAAGCTCAAAGCAATGTCGTACGCTCAGGTACGAGACCAGGTCGAGCTGGTAGACAGGGTATTTCAATTTTTTTTTTCCCTACAACATTTCAATTGATTTTGGGTAGGATGCTAAAATTCTGACGGCTGTCACGCACTCAACCATTGTTCCAAATGAATTAAATGAAATTCTCCTGGAGCCTCCCTCCTCCTCCTCCTCCTCCTCCTTCTTTCTTTCATTCTTTCTTTTATTTTTATTTTTTTCAAACAAATAATCATATTAATTTAATACAAATCAATTTTAATAAATTAAAATATAAAATTTATTTTAAAGCAAATAAATAAAGATCATCCAAATTTTAAATCCAAAAAAACTAATAAACCATTAAAGTCGCCACTTAATCCATAGCAGAATTAGCTTCACGATAAATAACGAATTGGATTCTATAAATTCCGAAGGACAGTCCGAACGTTATATAGCAATGGATTAATAGAACTTGATTGCATCAATCCTTCCAGAATCATCGGATAACAGTAAGCGAGTTCCCTTCAATAAGAAAGCCATAAGCATGAAGAATCCAATAGCATAGGAGACGTCCGCCCAAACAGATTAAAACTCTGTCAAAGGAATCGAGAAGTCTATAAGACTAAATCTCTCCCGCCGCTAATAGTGCTCCATCAATCCCTCATATAACAAAAGCAGAACCCGCTAGTCTTTTTCAAACATTCTCATCGAAGTTGATTTTGCCAAACCCTGAAAAAGGGGCTCCCAAGAAATGAAAATCGTATACCGGTTTGCTGCCGAGGCAGCAGGAGAACCCTAGAGGCCAGAACTGTTAGGATTAGAAGCATAGCGATAGAGTGCAAATTCAGACGATGACGAGATGGCATTCCGCAAAGTCCTATGAGGGAAAATAGTGCTATCAGTAAAATGAGTCGATTCTGCGATAGCCAAAACTGATTAGCTATAGCAGCCCATAAGACGACCTTCTGCTGATTACCTCTTTGAAGATCACTCAGAAAAAGGGATCATTAGTGAACCATATCATTCTCTTTAAAAAAATAGTCAATCATCTGCCAAATCCATCTCGCTCTAGGATAGATGAAAATGATATGATCAGTAGTCTTCATTTTCTGTCCACAGAATGAGCAAGTATCTGAAATGAACATACCTTTCTCAGAAAGCAAAGAATAAATGAGCTAACAATCCAACACAAGCTTCCAAATAAAAAGCTGGACCTCTTTTGTTAAGCTACAATGGTGGCCTCCTGTACCCTCAAATGTGACATCCATCAAATGTTCAAATTTTGTTGGCAAAAACAATCAATTGATGGGCTAAATGCAGGAAAAAAAAATATCAGAATGAGGCGGTAATGATGGGGCACGAAAAAAAAATTTGGTGGAATGAGGGGATGGTGATATGTTTTAAGTGATTACCACCCTTAATGAACATTTGAGCCCAAGCTATGGCTGAATTCATGCATGGGAGAAATGAAAACATCAAACCGGAAGCAGAAATCTAAACACCCTTGTGCAAGCTTCTTTCAAAGAAATAAAAAGATTAGGATCTAAAGGTATGGAAACCTTCAAACTAAGTTAAGCCACCTTTAAAACTTCAGATCTAAAGGACCAAGAGGTTTTTTTTTTTTTTTTTCAACAATGAAGTAAGATCTTAAAGTGGAAGGGATGCACTCAACACTCAAAGAATTAAGGGTTGGTTGACAAGATCTACACTCTTTACTTAAGAACTCACCTTGGCACTTGATCCTTGACGTGGAGCCATCATCCTCAACTCTAACATCCTCAAGAGAACCTGCAAGTGATCAGAAGTAAGACCGTGGAGGCAAAGGAATTGAAGGAAATAAAAAAAATCGAACAAGGAAAGGAAGGATTTGAAAAATTTTGCTGAGACTTGGGTAGCACTTGTCCTTCTTTCTGAAACTATTATGGAACCTTGGTAGAATGGTTTAGAGTAGAAAATTGGGTCTCTCATCCTCTCCCTCAAGGAGTGACCTAAATCTAAGACTAGGGAAACACGAGCCTCAACTCAAACTAAGAGCATCTCACCTTCTTCATACTCAAAGATGAACAAGGCATTTGGCAAAAGAAATCAAATAAACTTGATTTTATTTCTCAAACTTCATATCTACAAGAGGGAAAGCTTGGCCTATTTATAGGCCAAAGGACTTCCAGAAATTTCAGCCCAAAAAACTAAAAGATCATAACAATCTAAGAACTAGTTATGATATAGCTAATTAATTACAATCAATCCCTAACAAATTTGGTTGCACCAGCTTCCATGTGGCACCTCCTTAGTTTGCCATGTGTCATCATCATATACCTCCATGTGTCCTCAAGATTTGACTTCTAAGTTGCCATGTGTCATCATCAGATACCTCCATGTGTCCTCCAAGATTTGACTTCCAAAGAGAAGACTTGATGTCTTGATAGCAATGTTGACTCAAGGCAGGAAGTGTCGATACTTTGAGACTTGGCGGAAGTTGAAATTTTGCAGCATGAGTTGCCACTTGAGAAATTGAAACTCTTGGCTTGAGTAAATGGAACCTGCGGAAAGTAGATTAACTACAAAACCAAAGAGTGTTAGTCTGCAACCTTTTCTTCTTGCTGATGTCCCCATCAATTCTTCCCGGGTGAAAAGAACTTGGCCCTGACGAGTATGGATCATTTTGGTTTTGGTAATATTCAAGCATATCTGGATCGATCCTTTGCAGTTCTTCTTGAGTGATCCATGAGTCTTCAGAATCAGGTCTACCTTGCCAATGGACCAAGTAGTGTTGATAGTCTTTATTTCAGGTAGTGACAATCTTGTCATCTAATATCCGTTCAATTCTTTCTCGCTTTATGGCTGGTGGACACTCTGTGATTGGTTCACTCTCAAAGGATGGATCAGGTCCTAAAAACTCACTGGGATTCATTATTGGTTCCTTGTATTCTACCAGATCTGAAATATTAAAGGTGGAACTAATACAAAAGTCAGAAGGTAGGTCCAGTATATAAGTATTATGTCCAATTCTTTTTATTATTTTGAAAGGACCTGCACCACGGGCGTATAGTTTCTTTATAGTTCCCTTTGGAAACTGTTCAGGTCTGAGCCTTATCATGACAAAGTCTCCTACATGAAATTCTTTTGCTCTTCTATGGGAATTATCCATATGCTTGTAACTCTCATTGCTTATATGGATTTCTCGCTAATTTCTTTATGTAAATCCCTAATGTATTGTGCATATGACTCAGCAGACTCTGATGTTCGTACATGCATGGGCAATGGAATGAGGTCTATTGGCTTTCTTGATTTGTACCCATAAATAATCTCAAAAGGACTTTTTCCAGTGGATCTGTTAACTGAACTATTATAGGCAAACTCTATACGTGGCAGTAAAATGTCCCAATTTTCAGTATGTTTCCTACTAAACATCGCAACATATTTCCAAGACTTCTATTTATAACTTCTATTTGACCATCAATTTGGGGGTGATAAGTGGTAGAAAAGTTTAACTTGGTTCCTAGCAGGTGCCATAGGGTTTTCCAAAGTAATTGGTGAACTTAACATCCCTATTAGACATGATGGTTTTAGGTAACCCGTGTAATCTAACCACTTCATCTAGAAATAACTTGGCCACTTTTGATGCATTGAAGGTCTGGGAACAAGGCAGAAAATATGCCATTTTAGAAAATATATCGACTACCACAAAGATGGAATCGTGTCTCCTTAAGGTCTTTGGTAGTCCTAACACAAAGTCCATACTGATGTCTTGACAAGGTCGATCAGGGATGGGTAAAGGGGTGTATAGTCTAGTGTTTTTTTTGCATTTTAGCAACAACACATGTCCTACACTGGGCTACGGCTTGGGCAACATTTCGTTTTAAGCTGGGCCAAAAGAATTGTTCCTCCAAAGCTAGAATAGTTTTATTCCTTCCGAAATGGCCCGCTAAACCTCCGGCATGGATTTCCCAAATCAAGAATTCCCTAATTGAGGTTCGGTGAATACACAACTTATCTCCTTTAAAAAGAACCCATCATGAAGAGTAAAGTCTTTGTATTCTCTAGAAGGCCTTAGACTGACAGAATCAAAAATCTCACTAAAGTTAGGGCAACTTTTATACTCTTCCTTCAACTTATCAAATCCTGTGACTTCAGTACTTATGGACGTCAAGAGCATAGAACGTCGACTTAAAGCATCGGCAACCTTATTGTCAGAACCAGCATGGTGTTTTAGAACAAAGGTGTAAGCTTGGATGTACTCTACCCATTTTCCATGCCTAGGGTTTAACTTCTTTTGGGAGCTAAGGAATCGGAGGGCTTCATGATCGAAAATAGAACAAACTCCTGCGGTAACAAGTAATGTCTCCAATATTCAAAGCCTGAACTACCGTATATAACTGAAGGGAAAACAATCTCCGAGGCATGCATATTTAAAAATTGATAACAATTATCAATGCAAAAATTTAAAGATTACATACTAATCTATCTAACATGCATCAAGATCATATCTTTGCCTTGTATATAGGATCGATTGATCCAAAATAGCATATAAATAAAACTATCAAGATCATGTCTTGATCTTCAAGGCAAGAAGTCATACTTCTTATCTTGAAGCACGCCTTAAGATCTAGGGATCATATCACTTACCATAAAGGCAATTGGTAAATCCTTTATGCTCTGCAGCCGTTCAATCGTCCGGCCTCTAGTTCGTCCACGAATCTCCGATTGATCGGATTCCCAAGAGTGCTAGCTTGCGGAAAACGACTTTGCTGATCTTGAATCCTCCCACTTGAATTCTTCTTCTAGGATCCTCCACACTTTCGTTAGCACCAGAATCACCAGGATTTTCTATTCTAATTATTTAGAAAATCAATTCATGACATATGTGTGTTGTTTTTCTCTTCTATATAATCTGGTGAGGGATATCCTCTATTATAGTCTATTTTAGCCAGCCCATTAAATTCTAACATTTAGAATTTTGCTGCTTGGCGAAAACCAAAGAGACGCCGAACCGTAGCGCTTGGTTAATTCCGACGTTCGGTAAAACCCAAAGAGTCATCGAACCGTAGTGCTTGGTTAATTCCAACGTTCGGAAAAAAACCAAAGAGTCGAACCGTAGTGCTTGGTTAATACAAAGAGGCACATTTATTCCATATAAATTCTAACACTTTAGAATTCCGATGGAATTGTTTGGAGAAGATTAATGCAAGACATTAAATTCTATATGTGAATTTAATTTCTCAGACTTATGCGAGAGGTTTGGGTTTAGTTTTGGTTTAAGCTAATCTGAATTTATTGGACTGAACCCACATAGATCATGGTCCTAGCCCAAATCAAATTTGGCTAGTCCTGAATCTATTTAAATCCAAATCAAGTCTAATTTTAAATCAATATTTGAAATTGACTAGTCCTTTTAATAGACTTAAACCAAATTGAATCTTATTCAATTGTAGTTAACCCAATTGAGATAATTCAATCAATCAAATTGATTAATTAAATCATCAGCAAACAGATCATCCTAGGAAACTTCTATGCGTGTGACTCTTTAGGTTCGAACCTAAGCCGGTAGCATAGAAACAACTATCTATACTAATCGATGTGCCCATCTAGCAATGGAACCCGACGTCCGGATAGGTCGAAGAGTTGCCGAGCAAACTCCAAGAACCCTAAGAAACAGTTACCGTATAATTCATCCTCTTGACCACAAATGCTAAGGATGCTTAAGAGCCTGTCAACTCTAAATAGCAAATCCATAAAGTGATTTTAATTTTAGTGATCATGTGACTTTCACATGAAGTGCCTTGGCCAAGGTCTTGCTAAATTGAAACACAAGCATTTCTCCTTTTAACGGATAGGTCAAATTCCATCTTGATCCACAACTGACTACCACAAGTACTTGACTGCACCCAGTAACCTTTCGTAGCTGGATTAGAAATCTAGGTGGTCCGGCACCTAAGTACAATGAGTTGCTTGTAAGCCACTGGTTGTGATCTTCAGGTCTGAAGGATACTTATACCTATATCTTCTCGGATTAACTCTTGACAGTAGAGTATCCGGAAATGAGTCACGTTCGGTGAAATGTACTCCTACACTTTCACCTGTATGTCATACCAGTGTCTATACACTCCTTGGTTAAGAGGACAACCAACAAATATGATATACAACGTCCTATAATTGATAGTACTATGGCCCTGTCATAGTATATATGGTCGCGAACCTTTTTGAGGACCTTCAAAGATAAATCCTTCTTTATCGTGAAGGAAGATCCTAAGGGCTTCATTACAATAGGAGTTTTAAGAAGATGTTCTTGTAATGAATAAACTGCCAAATAATTTTTATTAATATATCAATTTATATATAATTTACATTAGCACAATCATCAAATGATTGGCTTTAGGATACAATTCCCAACAAACTCCACTTAGCCTAAAGCCACTCATTACAGTATCTAATACCCATCTTCAACTTATAGTTGTCAAACTCCTTGATGTTGAGTGCTTTAGTAAATGGGTCACCTAGGTTTTCCTTTCCATCAATCTTCTGAAGATTTATGTCACCTCGGTCTACAATCTCTCGAATAAGATGAAACCGGCGCAGTATGTGCTTGCTGCGCTGATGTGCTCGTGGTTCCTTTGCTTGAGCTATGGCACCAGTGCTGTCACTGTACAACAGGACTGGTCCATCTATGGAAGGTGTCACTCCAAGCTCGGAGATAAACTTTCGCAGCCACACAGCTTCTTTCGCAGCATCTGATGCAGCGATGTACTCTGCCTTGCACACCGAATCTACCACTGTATGTTGCTTGGAACTTTTCCAGCAAACAGCTCCACCATTCAGGATAAACACGAAACCCGATACACTTTTGCTATCATCATGATCTGATTGGAAACTGGAATCAGTATATCCAACAAGTTTCAAATCAGACTCTCCATAGACTAACCACTGGTCCTTAGTATTTCTCAAATACTTAAGGATTGTCTTAACAACTTGCCAGTGTTTTTCTCCTGGATCAGATTGGTATCTACTCACTACTCCTAGTGAGTATGCCACATCTGGTCTTGTATATGTCATGGTATACATAATCGATCCCACTACCGAAGCATATGGAATTCGACTCATACGTTCTCTTTCATTAGGAGTTGTTGGACAATCCTTCTTAGAAAGATGAATTCCATGGCCTATCGGAAGATAGCCTTTCTTGGAATTCTCCATGCTAAACCTCTTTAGCACTGTGTCAATGTACGTAGATTGGGATAAACCAAGCATCCTCTTAGATCTATCTCTATAGATCTTCATCCCTAGGATGTATGATGCTTCTCCCAGATCTTTCATGGAGAATTGTGATGATAACCATGTCTTTATTCCTTGTAATGCAGGGATATCATTTCCGATTAAGAGAATATCATCCACATATAATACAAGAAATACAATAACGGAATCGTTAGCCCATTTATAAATGCAAGGTTCTTCTTTATTTTTAATAAAGCCATAAGATTTGATCACTTTATCAAATCGTATGTTCCAACTCCTAGATGCTTGCTTAAGTCCATAAATGACTTCTGTAGCCTGCACACTTTAGACTCATCTTCAGATATAAAACCTTCAGGCTGTATCATATACATATGTTCTTCTAAATCACCATTTAGAAAAGCAGTTTTAACATCCATTTGCCAAATCTCATAATCGAAGTGTGCTGCTATAGCTAGCATAATCCGAATGGATTTCAGCATTGCCACAGGAGAAAACATTTGTCATAGTCAATACCATAACGTTGACGATACCCCTTAGCAATCAGACGTGCTTTATAGGTCTCAACCTTTCCGTCTGCGCCTCTTTTCCTCTTGAAAACCCACTTACACCCTATGGGTTTTATCCCTTCGGATGGGTCAACTAATGTCCATACATTATTATCCTTCATGGAATCAAGTTCGGATTTTATGGCCTCAAGCCATTTATTAGAGTCAGTCCTTTGCATAGCATCCATATAGGTGATCAGATCCTCGTTGTTCTCATCGAGTTCAACAGGATCATCATTCTGGACCAAGAAACCTAAGTATCTATCCGGTTGATGTGGTACTCTACCAGATCGCCTTAATGGTGCATCTAAAATGGGTTTTGAGTTTGATCTAATCAACTCAGATTCTAAGGGTTCACTGGTTTGTGTTGTTCCTTCTACTTGATGAACTTCCTCAAGTTCAACATTAGGGCTATTTGTTCCTTCACTAAGGAACTCCTTTTCAAGAAAAACTGCTCTATTACTAATGAACAACTTTTGTTCTTCAGTATTGTAGAAGTAATATCCTTTGGTCTCTTTCGGATAGCCGATAAAAAAACATTTGTCAGATTTGGGTTCAAGTTTGTCTGATTTTGCACGTTTCACATAAGCTGGACACCCCCAGACTCTCAGATAGGTAATAACCGGTTTATGTCCATACCACATCTCATGTGGAGTTTTAGAAACAGACTTACTTGGAACCTTATTAAGAATATGACAAGCTGATTCTAATGCGTATCCCCAAAATGATATTGGCAAGATCGCAAAACCCATCATGGACTGAACCATGTCTAACAGAGTTCGATTCCTTCTTTCCGATACACCGTTATGCTGCGGTGTTCCAGGAGGAGTCCATTGGGAGAGAATCTCATTCTCTCTTAAATATATCACAAATTTATTAGAAAGGTATTCACCTCCTCGATCTGATCGAAGGGTCTTAATACATTTTCCTGTTTATTTTTCTACTTCTTTATGATATAGTTTGAACATTTCAAATGACTCAGATTTATGTCTCATAAGATAGACATAACCAAACCTAGAAAGGTCGTCTGTAAAAGTAATGAAGTAGTAATATCCACCTTTGGCACAAGTGCTCATTGGTCCACATACATCAGTATGTACTAGACTCAATAGCTCTTTGGCTCTTTCACCTTTTCCAGTAAAAGATGACTTGGTCATTTTACCAAGAAGACAGGATTCGTAGGTAGTTAATGATTCACAATCATCAACTCAAAGGATGCCCTCCTGAGTTAACCTGTTTAATCTATTCTTATTGATATGACCCAGCCGATGGTGCCAAAGATAAATGTCTGTGACATCAGTTGTTCTAGGGCGCTTACTTGAATTGTACACTACATTCATAGGCTGTGATAATATATAAATGCCATTAGATAAATGCCCAGTCATTACAGTGACTCCATTCATAATGATATTCAAAGTAATATCCTTTATTGAAATTTCATAATGACTTTTGGCCAGAAGGCCTACAGAAATTACGTTCAACAAGAACGTTGGGCAAAATGACAATCATTTAGTATAATGACATTTCTATTGAAAACTATTTCAAGAACTCCTAATGCCAGAACTGGAACTAATCTTCCATCGCCGACATTAAGGAATCTTTCATTGTCCTCAAATCTTTTGGTGACCTATAGTCCCTGCAATGAATTGCAAATGTTAAAAGGACTCCCGGTATCCAATACCCAGGTCTGATTATCATATACAGAAAAATTACAAGGTGTTATCATATAAATACCTTGTTGAGCAACATCTTGCTCCTTTTTCTTCTTTGGCCTGTTTTGATCAAGTGTGGCAATGTAAAGAGGACAGTTCCTCTTTCAGTGCCCTTGCATCTTGCAAGTGAAAGCATTCAGCTTGACTTTTATCAACTTTCTTCTTCTGCATCTGACCCCTTATAGATGTCCTAGCATGTTGCACTTTTATTATTCTTTTTCTTCTTCCCTTTCCCAAAGGGTTTACGCCCTACCTTAGATCCTTCAACCACATTAACCAAACCCTTAGAGAGCTGGTTATCCTTCTCAAAGTTCTGTAACAACCCCAACAAACCGTGGTAGTTGACTGCAGGCTTTGTCATTCGAAAATGAGTAAGGAAAGGTCGGAAGGATGGAGGCAAGGAATTCAGGATCGCATCTTTTCCCAACTGCTCATGTAAGGGAAAGCCGAGCTTGCTTAGGAGTTCTATCTTCTCGATCATGTACAATACATGATCAGTGACAGGAGATCCATCCCTCATTCGAGCATTGAAAATAGCACAACTAGTCTTGTGCCTTTCAACATCGTCGGGTGTGCCGAAAGATTCATTCAACGCTTGAATGATTTCTTCTGGCTGAGCATTCTCGAACCGGCGACCGAATTCATCATTCATTGCTGCTAGCATGATACAATGCACGCTAGTTCTATCATTGAGCCACTTCTGATAAGTGTCTCTCTCAGAACTTTAGGTGTTTGCATCAGGTATCTTTGGTGCAGGATTATTTAGAATATAGAATCCTCTCATGCTCAAGGACGATCTTAAGTTTTCTGAACCAGCTATTGAAATTGAACCATTCAACTTGTCACTATCCAATAGGGACCTTAATGATAAATTAGTGGCCATTTCTGCATAAGGAAAAACTAAAGTTTATTAGTATATAAATTGATTCAGTCTAAAGACTTGGACTTTAGTCTAAAGATTCTTTCACTATTTTGTTCAAATTGGTAGCCTCTACACCCCAATTCGAAGAATTATTCTTAATTCTTTAGCGGGCACTAAGATCTACATAGACTACATACAGGCCCAAGTGAAGCTTGGCCAACCCATATGCATCTAAGAGTAGGTTCAAAACCAATTGTTTCCCCAAACAATTCTTAGTGTTCAGTTTTGCCCCATATACCTCTTCAGCAGGCATGAAGTGCCTCCACTGAAAGTTCTGGTTAGGTCCAACCATTAAATGATATAATCAGTGTAACCTATCAATAGACAACCAAGCCCGAGTGAAGCTCGGCTCACCTGACTGTCTATGTAATAGTTACGCTGACTTATCATATAATGAATGATAATTCCGATGGTTGACAAGCACCAGGCATGGAGTGCCTCCAATGATTATCAAGACATCGGACTCATTATCACCCACCTTAATGGGAGGCTATGATTTAGTTATCATATAACTATTTCATTTTAAGGACCTAATAATTTTAGAGGATTTATAATCTATAGATAAATTGACTAATCAAGTTCTCCCACTGAATCTATGAAATCGGTAGAATGAAACAAGATTAAGTCAGGTTAAGTGGCACCTAAATCAGTCAAACTAATTTCCTTACAGGCATGGGTCAACCCGAATCAGGTAAATGATCTGAATCATAAATGGTTCACCACATTGACCAGGTGAGTGAGATCGATGGGAGGGATATGCCATTAACTCGTTAAAGACGCATCAATACGAGTAGCTCCCAATTAAAAACCATTCGATCGTTGATCCTAGAGCAACTTGCCAACTCACCTTAACATCATATGGTTAACCAATTCTGATTTGATCATCTAAGAGATTCATTGTTGGAAGATTATTGAAAATTATATGACCCAATCCTTTTGATTTTGATGATTACTAAAAGCCATTGAGTTCATTAAAAGATATAATGAGTTTATTTAAATGAGCAATAAATTTTGAACAATCAATGAGAATGTTAAAGTTTGACTTTAATCAATTTTGAAAGTAACTTTAAGCTCAATGTTTAAACTTTCAAAAAGAAATTTTATAATTCATGTTTTATCAATGAGTTTTTGGAATAGTTCTTGAATTCAATTCTTAATGTCAATTTTATTGAATTCAAGTCAAAACAATGAATTAAAATGAATCTGGAACGATTTTAAGTCAATCAGAAAATTTCTGATTTTTGATACGTTCCGGAGCCGACTCTAGAGTTTCAGAGTCGACTCCGCTCAGTGTACAGAAATTGCATCTGTCTCGAGTCGACCCACGATTTTCGAGTCGACCCCTGATTCTGTCGAGCCGACTCCATGACTGTGCGAGTCGACTCCGCTCAGACACCAGAAGGTGTTTTTCTGAGCACTTCGAGTCGACCCCAACTTTTCATGAGTCGACTCCCGACTTTCAGGAGTCGACACTTTACTTTTGGTGAGTCGACCCCTAACCTTTATAAACATTTCTATTTTTGGTAAGACGACTTCGAGCCGACTCGGGAAAAGCATGAGTCGACTCCAGCAAATCTGGGCGAAATTTTTACGGATGCCAACTCAGCTCCAACGGTAAGTTTTTGATTAACGGCTATTTTTCTTTGTCTCTAACGGCTATATTTTGCAGAATCTATAAATAGAGGAGCTCTTTTCAAATCAAAGAAGAATAGAGAGTCAAAGAAAAAGAAAAGAAAAAGAAAAACAGAGCTTCATTGAAAAATCATTTGATTCAAAATAGAGTGAAAAAGGAGTGAAATCAAAGGAAGATTCTGTGCTCCAAGCTCTACAATCCAAGGAAGTTCAGAAGAAATCCAAGAGCAAATCAAGATTTCCAACCTCAAAGAAAAGAAGAAAAGCTTCAAATCAACTCCAAACAAGCTAGGAGAATCTGTGCTGAGGCCTGATTCACACTTCAAAGGAGTTGAAGAAAAGAAGAAAAGCTCAAAGCCAACCAACTGCAAATCAGGCTTTTCTAAACCTATTCTTATTTGTTATCTGCTCATTGAGGAGCTTTGTAACTAAAAAATATTTCTTTCTTTGTGTCTAGTTCAATCTGGGGGATTGAACTAGTGGAGGTAGTCTTACTCGGTACAAGCTTGGTATAGCTTGTGTTTGGGTTTTGTGCTGGTGAGCCCGTGTAAAACCGGCTGGGTTCGTTGTGATCCCGGGAAAACAACAAGTTTGAGTTGTGAGCTTGTAAAACAACTCGGCTGTAATCTAGGAGATTATAGTGTGGACCCAAGTGAATCTTGGGAGTGGACGTAGGTGCTGGTTGCACCGAACCACTATAAAATCCTTGTGTTTGCCGTGCTCATTGTCTCTCACTCTATCTCTCTTATATTTCTGTTTGTGCATTGCTTAAGTTAATTTCTCTCACTTGCACATCTTGAGTTAATTTGTTTAAAACATTTCAAAAAGTCTTAAATTTTTAAGAACCCAATTCACCCCCCCCTCTTGGGTTGCCATCTGGGCCAACAATTGGTATCAGAGCAAGTGCTCATTTAGAATTTGATCTCACGATCAAGGGCTAAAGATCCTTATGGCAACACAAAGTGGTTCATGTTTTGCTGAAGGTCATTCTACGAATAGACCTCCTTTATTTAATGGAACCAACTATTCATATTGGAAAGCTAGAATGAGAATATTCATTCAAGCTTCTGACTATGAATTGTGGGGAGTAATAATAATGGACCTAGTACACCCACACACGTAATGATGGCACTATTGTTCCTAAGCCCGAAAGGGATTGGAATGATAATGATAGGAGAATGGCACAATTAAATGCTAAAGCCATTAACATTTTGTATTGTTCCTTAGACTCTAATGAATTCAACCGAATCTCAACATGTAATTCCGCAAAAGAAATTTGGGATAGGTTGGAAATAACACATGAAGGAACAAACCAAGTAAAAGAATCAAAGATAAATATTTTGGTTCATAAATATGAATTATTTACCATGGAACAAAATGAAACCATCACATGCATGTTCACTAGATTCACTGATATTGTGAATGGTTTGAAAAGTCTTGGAAAAGTATATACTAACTCTGAGCTTGTTCGCAAAATTCTTAGGTCACTTCCAAGGACTTGGGAAGCCAAGGTGACAGCCATACAAGAAGCCAAAGATCTGAACATCCTACCATTGGAAGAGCTTCTTGGTTCGCTAATGACTCATGAGCTTCAAGTTAAACAACATGTCAATGAGGATGAGTCAAGAAAGAAGAAGACCATCGCCCTCAAAGCTGCAAAAGGAAGAAGCAGCAGCGATGATGAAGAGGATGATGATGATGAGACAGCCCTCCTTGCAAGGAAATTCAAGAAGTTTATGCAAAGAAGGAGGCCCTTCCACAAGAAGATTTGATCAAAAATGGAAGGAGAAAAGAAAAGGATAAGAAAAAGGAAAAGGACAAAGAGAAAGAGCCCTTAGTATGTTATGAATGTAAAAAGCCAGGGCATTTTAGATATGACTGTCCTTTACTTAAGAAGGCCTATAAGAAAAAGAAAAAGGCCTACATGGCAACTTGGACTGACAGTGAAGAGTCTTCTTCCGAAGAAGAAGAACAAAAAGAAGTTGCAAATTTGCTTCATGGCGGACGACAACGAAGAGGTAAGTACCGAAACCCCCGATGATGAATTTACTTTTGATGAAATGTTTGAAGCATTTAATGAATTGATGATTGATTTCAAGGCTTTGAAAAAGAAACACAAATCTTTGAAAACTGAAAACTTAAATTTAATTAAAGAGAAAAATGAATTAAATCTTGTAGTTAAAGATTTAAAAGATAAAATGGAAACACTTCTTAATGAAAAGAATGATTTGTTCATAAGATTGATTTGATTAAAATCTGAAAATGAAAATCTAATTAAAGAAAAAGAATCAATCTCTAATGAAAATGATTTTCTAAAGAAAGATGTTAAAAAGTATAAAGACATTGTTGAGAAATTTACTCTAAGCTCAACTAAACTAAATATGATTTTAGATAGTCAAAA
>UESW01004768.1:170621-437907 GCA_900491605.1 Calamus simplicifolius | reverse complement strand
AAAGATGATGATTCACATAAGGACGATGATGTCAATATTGATCATAATGATATAGATCTTCCAAGAGACTGGAGATATGCTCATAGTCATCCCAAGGAATTGATTATAGGTGATCCATCTCAAGGAATAAGAACTAGATCATATATGAGAAATATTAGTAATCATCTTGCATTTGTATCACAAATTGAACCTAAAACTATTGAAGAAGCTGAAAAAGATAATAATTGGATGTTAGCAATGCAAGAAGAATTAAATCAATTTACAAGAAATAATGTATGGACCTTAGTTGAAAGACCTAAAAATCATTCGGTTATAGGATCAAAATGGATATACAGAAATAAACTAGATGAAAATGACATAGTAATTAGAAACAAGGCTAGATTGGTTGCTAAAGGATATAATTAAGAGGAAGGTATTGATTTTGATGAAACCTTTGCGCCAGTAGCTAGATTAGAAGCCATTAGACTATTACTTGCATTTGCATGTCATATGAACTTTAACTTATTTCAAATGGATGTTAAAAGCATATTTTTAAATGGTTTTATAAATGAAGAAGTTTATGTTGAACAACCACCAGGTTTTGAAGATCACGAATTTTTCAAATCACGTTTTTAAATTGCACAAAGCATTATATGGTTTAAAACAAGCATCTAGAGCTTGGTATGATAGATTAAGTAAATTCTTAATTGAAAATGATTTTATAAGAGGAAATGTTGATAAAACTTTGTTTTTAAAAAGAAAAGGTAAAGATTTATTAGTAGTTCAAATATATATTGATGATATATTTTTGGTGCTACTAACGATTCTCTATGTCAAGAATTTGCTAAGTTGATGCAGTGAGAATTCGAGATGAGCATGATGGAGAACTCAACTTCTTCCTTGGACTTTAGATCAAACAAAGCAAAGAGGGAATCTTCATCAACCAAACAAGATACACAAGAGAAATCCTAAAGAAGTTTGGTATGGAATCAATGAAATCCCACAGAACGCCAATGAGTCCTTCATGCAAGCTGGACAAAGATGAAGAAGGTAAGAAGGTTGATCAGAAATATTATCGAGGTATAATCGGATCTCTACTTTATTTAACTGCAAGTAGACCAGACATTATGTTTGCTGTTTGCTTATGTGCTAGATTTCAATCAGAACCTAAAGAATCACATTTAATTGCTGTTAAAAGAATACTAAGATATGTAAGTGGAACAAAAAATGTAGGTTTATGGTATTCTAGAGACTCCACATTAAATCTGATTACTTACACTAATTCTGATTATGCTGGATGTAAGTTAGATAGAAAAAGCATAAGTGGTGCATGCCAATTCTTAGGAAGTAACTTAATCTCATGGTTTAGCAAAAAGCAAAATTCAGTTGCATTATCAACTACTGAAGCTGAATATGTAGCGGCTGGAAGTTGCTGTGCGCAAATCCTATGGATTAAGCGATAACTTGAAGACTATGGTATCACACTTGATAAAACACCTATAAGATGTGATAACACTAGTGCAATTAATCTAACAAAGAATCCAATTCAACATTAAAGAACTAAACACATAGAAATTAGATATCATTTTATAAGAGAACATGTAGCAAATAATGAAATATGTCTTGATTATGTTAACACTGAAGAACAATTAGCTGACATATTTACTAAACCTTTAAATGAAGAAAGATTCTGTTATCTTAGAGGAGAGTTAGGTATTTGTGATCCATTAGAATGAATTTGAAACCCCTAAGGAGAATTTATCTAAGATTCTTTCAAATCCTTGATCTTTAAGGAAATCTTATCTAGAATTCATATCTAATTGATCCATTCATATTCAATGATTATTTTATCATTTTTATGATCATATTCCGGACACATTTCAGAAATTTCATGTTTTTGCTCTGAAATGGTCTCGGAGCCGACTCGGTGCGTATCGGAGTCGACTCCTGGTTTCGATGAAACTCTCGGGTCGACCCCTCCTCGGCGCGAGTCGACTCCAAGTCGGGATGGCTTTCTGTGACTATCCGGAGTCGACCCCTGGATTTGCGCGAGCCGACTCGAAGTGGTCCTAGGTTGATTTATCTAGGGCAGAGTCGACTCGCCGTTCATTTCAAAATTTCCAATCTTTCAAAATACTCTCTCCAAAACACTTCCAAACCTTCCAAACTTCCTATAATCCCTTATTGACACTTCCATTCGACTAATGGCCCCCAAGACACATGGTTCCAACCTCTGTGCGGCCGGCGTCAAGAGGAAGCGAGCCGTTAGAAAAACCGTAAGGCGTTCGGTGCGTGAGCCGTCACCCAGCTCGGATTCTTCATCTTCTTCTTCTACTCCAAATGCTTCACCTGCTGCTGCTTCTACTCAGGTAGATAGATTAGCGGATAGGATCATAACAACGGGTAGAAAGGTAGATTTTGAACTATTTGAAGCTGAGGGATTTTTGCTTGGGAGACAACTGATAGAGATGGGATGGGAGAAAATATGTTCCCTGGATTGCCCGACCTATCCCTCACTAGTAAAGAAATTCTACAAAATTTGTCTAGAGGTGATCACGGCCTAGTTAGCAATGTGAGAGGACATAGGCTCTCTGTAACTGTTGAGCTTCTTTCTAGACTGTTGGATCTGCCTTTATCTGTCACTGCCACTTTTTCTTCAGAAGACCGTAGTCCCGCTCTTGCTAGATTATTAAATCGGGATGTTGTCGGATTTGAAGAGGTTTTTGCCAACCAGCTTACATTAGAACTGAGATTATTACATAACATTTGCAGTAGGATACTCTTTCCAAAGATCGGAATATTTGATTATGTATCAGAAAGAGATATCTTTGTGATGGATGCCATTGTCACGGACAAACCTATAAATCTTCCCAGTATGATACTTTGGTACATTGCAGACTGTGGAGGAAAAAGAAAGTCTAGCCTGCCCTATGGAATGATTCTAACCAAGATTTTTCTGAGCCAAGGAGTTGTGATTTCTGATAATGAGCCAATGAGGAATCTGCGACATACTGACTTCTATAGCTTGGCCACCATTCATAGAATGGGTTTTATCAAGAAAAATAGAAAATGGGAGAGGAAAGGACTGATAGAAGAAAGAGCTACTGATGTTGAGGCTGCAGGACCTTCAGTCAGACATCCTTCACCTGCACCTCCGAGCCCTTCTACTTCTGCCCCTGCTCCAGCCCCAGCTCCATTATTTGATCAAGCTTCATCATCTTCTGCCGGTTTCTCAGATCAACAGCTAATGCAACTCAAAGTTCTATTTGATGATCAATCTAAAAAACTTAAATCTGAATTTGAGAATAAGTTCATGAATTTGAGGGAGACTCTTTATTCATTGGATGATCGTATCTCTAAGATGGAGTCTACTCTCAGCTCTTCTTCGGTATCCTTAAGTGGTGATCTCAAAAATATATTTGAAGAACTTAAAGATATATGCGGAGATGGAGAAACTTATGCAAAGTGCAATGCGGAGCTACAAGACAAGATTCTGACTGCTTGCACCTTTGTCGATGAGAGGCTCAAAGATTATGTAAAAATTCAATCTGATGGAATGAAGAACATAGTAGATCATTTAACTAGGATTGTAAGAACTCATTTCTGATTTTCAATCCTTGCTATGTACTGAAATTTTTGTTATGCTTACATTTTGATATCAATGTATTAAACATCTTGATGTATTAGACCTTTTGATGAAATGAATTCTCTATGTTGATTACTCAATGTATTTCCTTCTTTCAATGAATGAATGAAATTGTCAAATCTTATCTTGATTGAATGAATTTTATGCTTCTCTACCTTTTTGTTGATAACAAAAAAGGAGGAGAGTTTTATAGTTTTATGATTGTAATACATTTGAGAAAATCAATGAGATAAACAATGGGATATTTATTTAAGTTTCATAGGGGGAGCTACCTCATTCAGGGGGAGCCTAAGCCTAACTATGAAAACAAAATAAATTCACTAATCAATCATGCATAAACTCAATGTTTTTGTCATCATCAAAAAGGGGGAGATTGTTGGAAGATTATTGAAAAATTATATGACCAAATCCTTTTGATTTTGATGATTACTAAAAGCCATTGAGTTCATTAAAAGATATAATGAGTTTATTTAAATGAGCAATAAATTTTGAACAATGAATGAGAATGTTAAAGTTTGACTTTAATCAATTTTGAAAGTAACTTTAAGCTCAATGTTTAAACTTTCAAAAAGAAATTTTATAATTCATGTTTTATTCAATGAGTTTTTGGAATAGTTCTTGAATCAATTCTTAATGTCAATTTTATTGAATTCAAGTCAAAACAATGAATTAAAATAAATCTAGAACGATTTTAATGTCAATCAGAAAAGTTTCTGATTTTTGATACGTTCCGGAGCCGACTCTTGAGTTTCAGAGTCGACTCCGCTCAGTGTACAGAAATGTGCATCTGTCTCGAGTCGACCCATGAAATTTGTCGAGTCGACACCTGATTCTGTCGAGCCGACTCCATGACTGTGCGAATCGACTCCGCTCAAACACCAGAGGTGTATTTTTCTGAGCACCTCTTGAGTCGACCCCCAGCTTTTCATGAGTCGACTCCCGACTTTCAGGAGTCGACACTTTACTTTTGGTGAGTCGACCCCTAACCTTTATAAATATTTCTATTTTTGGTAAGACGAGCTTGAGCCGACTCGGGAAAAGCATGAGTCGACTCCAGCAAATCTGGGCGAAATTTTTACGGATGCCAACTCAGCTCCAACAGTTAGTTTTTTCGATTAACGGCTATTTTTCTTTGTCTCTAATGGCTATATTCTTGCAGAATCTATAAATAGAGAAGCTGTTTTCAAATCAAAGAGAGCAATAGAGAGAGATATTTATTTCAAAGAAAAAGAAAAGAAAAATCGGAAAAACAGAGCATTAGCTGAAAAAAATCCATGATTCAAAATAGAGTGAAAGAAAGAGTGTGAAATCAAAGGAAGCTCCATCTGTGCTCAAGCTCTACTATCCAAGGAAGCTTCAGAAGAAATCCACGTGTATCTCAAGTGATTTCCACCACTCAAAGAAAAGGGGAAAAGCCCAAATCAACTCCAACACTCATTCTGTGAAGAATCTGTGCTGAGGCCGATTCTACACCTCAAAGGAGTTGAAGAAAAGAAGAAAAGCTCAAAGCCAACCAACTGCAAATAAGACTTATCTAAACTCTATTCTTACTTTTGTTAATCTGCTTATTAAGGAGCATTGTAACTAAACAAACTTATTTCTATTCTTTGTGACTAGTTCAATCTGGGGGATTGAACTAGTGGAGGTAGTCTTACCTCGGTACAAGCTTGGTATAGCTTGTGTTTGGGTTTTGTGCTGGTGAGCCCGTGTAAAACCGGCTGGGTTCGTTGTGATCCTGGGAAAACAACAAGTTTGAGTTGTAAGCTTGTAAAACAACTCGGCTGTAATCTAGGGAGATTATAGTGTGGACCCAAGTGAATCTTGGGAGTGGACGTAGGTGTGGATTGCACCGAACCACTATAAAACCTTGTGTTTGCCGTGCTCATTTGTCTCTCACTCTATCTCTCTTATATTTCTGTTCATGCATTGCTTAAGTTAATTTCTCTCACTTGCACATCTTGAGTTAATTTGTTTAAATCATTTCAAAAAGTCTTAAATTTTTAAGAACCCAATTCACCCCCCCTCTTGGGTTGCCATCTGGGCCAACATTCATGCTCAACAATGGAGCCTAATCTACTTCCATTTGGTTTAATCAAAGAGAAGGACATGATCAACTACAACTATTATTTGATTTAGAGTATTCTTAACCTAATCTAATTAGATTTGATCAAATACTCTTATAGTCCAGTTGATTTAAACCTTAGGGTCTAACCCTTTATGGACCCGATTTAGCTAACCCAAAGGATTAAATATATTTCTTGTTTACATGTCATATATTTCAATCAAGCATCACATGTATTATGTTACTACTCATAATTCCTATATTTAGATCATATCTAAAGAGATTATGAATTAATATTTGACATTCAAATTAGACTCTCATAAATATTTGTATGTTCATAACATAGACATCATGCCATCATATATCATATCTATGTTTTATACTAAACATGCAAATATCATGTTTTTATACAACATCAATATGTATCAAATATAAAACATATTTTGAGAGTGTGTGTAATCAGTGTTTTGAAGCCAAAGATCAATTTAAATTATCACGGCAATATGTCATAGAATACCTCGTTGAATGGGTAATTTGGATTTTCAATCCATCTGTGACTGAATAGACCTATGATTTGTTTTAGCCTTGATTACACAATTAATAGGAGCATTAATTTACATGCAATAAATTAGATCAATACGAAACCATGGCTTTGATACCATTTGAAGGGAGAAACAATCTCCAAGGCATGCATGTTTAAAAATTGATAACAATTATCAATGCGGAAATTTAAAGATTACATACTAATCTATCTAACATGCATCAAGATCATATCTTTTCCTTGTATATAGGATCGATTGATCCAAAATATGCATAAAAATAAAACTATCAAGATCATGTCATGATCTTCAAGGAAAGAAGTCATACTTCTTATCTTGAAGCATGCCTTAAGATCTAAGGATCATATCACTTACCTTAAAGGCAATTGGTAAATCCTTTTATGCTCTGCAACCGTTTAATCGTTTGGCCTCTAGTATCGTCTACGCGAAGCCCCGAATGATTGGATTCCCGAGAGTGCTAGCTTGCAAAAAATGACTTTGCTGATCTTGAATCCTCCCACTTGAATTCTTCTTCTAGGATTCTCCACACTTCCGTTAGCACCAGAATCACCAGAATTTTCTATTCTAATTCTTTAGAAAATCAATTCACGACATATCGTGTGTTGTTTTTCTCTTCCATGTAATCTGGTGAGGGATGTCCTCTATTTATAGTCTCTTTTTAGCCAGCCCATTAAATTCTAACATTTAGAATTCTGCCACTTGGTAAAAACCAAAGAGACGCCGAACTGTAGTGCTTGGTTAATTCCGACGTTCGATAAAAAACCAAAGAGTCATCGAACCGTAGCGCTTGGTTAATTTTTATGTTCGAAAAAAATCAAAGAGTCATCGAACCATAGCGCTTGGTTAATACAAAGAGGCACATTTATTCCATATAAATTCTAACACTTTAGAATTCCGACGGAATTGTTTGGAGAAGATTAATGTAAGACATTAAATTCTATATGTGAATTTAATCTCTCAGACTTATGCGAGAGGTTTGGGTTTAGTTTTTGGTTTAAGCTAATCTGAATTTATTGGACTGAACCCACATAGATCATGGTCCTAGCTCAAATCAAATTTGGCTAGTCCTGAATCTATTTAAATCCAAATCAAGTCTAATTTTAAATTAATATTTAAAATTGACTAGTCCTTCTAATAGACTTAAACCAAATTGAATCTTATTCAATTGTACTTAACCCAATTGAGATAATTCAATCAATCAAATTGATTAATTAAATCATATACGATTCTCAATCGTTGATCAGCAAACAGATCATCCTAGGAAACTTCTATGCGTGTGACTCTCTAGGTTTGAACCTAAGCCAGTAGCATAGAAACAACTTTCTATACTAATCGATGTGCCCATTTAGCAATGGAATCCGACGTTCAGATAGGTCGAAGAGTTGTCGAGCAAACTCCAAGAACCCTAAGAAATAATTACCGTATAATTCATCCTCTTGACCACAAATGCTAAGGATGGCTTAAGAGCCTGTCAACTCTAAATAGCAAATCCATAAAGTGATTTCAATTTTAGTGATCATATAACTTTCACATGAAGTGCCTTGGCCAAGGTCTTGCTAAATTGAAACACAAGCATTTCTCCTTTTAACGGTATAGGTCAAATTCCATCTTGATCCACAACTGACTACCACAAGTACTTGACTGCATCCAGTAACCTTTCGTAGCTAGATTAGAAATCCAGGTGGTCCGGCACCTAAGTACAATGAGTTGCTTGTAAGCCACTGGTTGTGATCTTCAGGTCTGAAAGATACTTATACCTATATCTTCTCGGATTAACTCTTGACAGTAGAGTATCCAGAAATGAGTTACGTTCGGTGAAATGTACTCCTACATTTTCACCTGTATGTCATACTAGTGTCTCTACACTCCTTGGTTAAGAGGACAACCAACAAATATGATATACAATGTCCTATAATTGATAGTACTATGGCCCTTTCATAGTATATCATATGGTCGCAAACCTTTTTGAGGACCTTCAAAGATAAATCCTCATTTATCGTGAAGGAATATCCTAAGGGTTTCATTACAATCAGGAGTATTAAGAAGATCTTCTTGTAATGAATAAACTACCAAATAAATTTTATTAATATATCAATTTATATACAATTTACATTAGCACAATCATGAAATGATTGGCTTTAGGATACAATTCCCAACAATAACTCCTTGTCATAGGTGGAATATCTCAACTTTGCACCATTTAGTTTCTCGCTAAAAAAAGCTACCGGATGGTTCTCTTGACTTAAAACTCCACCAATTTCAATCCCAGAGGCATCACAAGCAACCTCAAAAACTTTAGAGATGTCAGGCAACCTTAAAATTGGTGCTTGTGTCATTCTTCCTTTAATCTCAAGGAAGGCTTTATTGGCTTGTTTGGTCCATTCAAAATTTTCTTTCTTAAGACAATCCGTGATTGGAGCAACAATGGTGCTAAATCCTTGGATAAATCTCCTATAGAAGGTGGCAAGACCGTGGAAGCTACGAACGTCATGTATGTTCTTGGGTTTGGGCCACTCGACTATGGACTTAATTTTCTTGGGATCAGCAGAAACACCATTAGTAGTAACAATGAACCCTAGAAAGGTTACTCTGTTAGTCATGAATTCACACTTCTTCAGATTGGCATATAGATTTTCCTCTCTAAGGGTGTAACAGACTTGTCTAAGATGATCTAAATGGTCTTCCCTAGTCTTACTATAGATGAGGATGTCATCAAAATATACTACAACAAATTTTTTCATGAAAGATCTTAAAAATTGAGTCATGATCCTCATAAATGTACTAGGGGCATTTGATAGACCAAAGGGCATAACCAACCACTCATAAAGACCATCCTTAGTTTTGAATGCAGTTTTCCACTCATCTCTAGGTTTGATCCTAACATGGTGATAACCACTCTTAAGATCAATCTTGGAAAATATAGTGGCTCCGCTCATCATGTCAAGCATATCATCAAGGCAATGGATAGGAAATCGATACTTGACCATAATTTTGTTGATGGCATGACTATCGATGCATATTCTCCAAGTGCCATCCTTTTTTGGGGTCAGTAGGGCAGGTACTGCACAAGGACTTAAACTCTTCCTAATAAACTTTTTCTGGAGGAGATCTCCAACTTGTCTTTGTAGCTCAGCATGCTTAGTAGGATTCATTCTATAGTGAGGTAGGTTAGGCAAGGTGGCTCCTGGGACTAGATCAATTATATGTTGAATATCCCTAAGTGGGGGCAGGTGATTGGGTAAATCTTCTGGGAATACATCCTTAAAGTCTTCTAAGATCTTTGTGACTTCTTGAGGTGGTTCCTTAGGATCTTCATTCCGACTTTCTTTAAGTGCCAAAATCCACATAGGTGATCCTTCATTGATTTCTTTTTCTATTTCCTTGACACTGATCAAATTCAGATCTTGTTTCTTCTCTTTCAAATCACTAGACCCTTTTTTTGATATTGTCCTTAGGTGGGGTCGAGTTAATGATAAGCGTTTTCCCTAGATGGTTGAAAGCACAAGAATTGGATTGACCATATAAAGTTGCATCATAATCATACAACCAAGGTCTACCCAAAATGATGCTACTTACGCCCATGGGTAGTACATCGCACCAGACTTGTTCATGATAGGATTGGATTTGAATGGGAACTTGACATCTGGATTTAATGGGAATGGATGTTGAATCTATCCAAGAAACTTTGTATGGATTGGGATGGGGAACAGTAGTCAAGCTTAAATTCTTAATGGCTTTAGTGGAAATAGTATTCACACAACTCCCATTGTCTATAATGATTTTATAAACCTTCTCCCCTATCTTAACAAATGTTTGGAGTATATTAGTTCTTCTCCAATCCTCCTTTTCCTTTGTTTGGGTCAAAATTCTAACAACACCCAAAGTCTCATCAAAATCAATCTCTTCTTCCTCTTCATCATATTCATTGATTAGATTGGATTCAGCCTCATATACCTATTTTTCAAACTCTTTAGTATCTTCAGGGTCCTCTTCAGCTAGTTCTCCTATGTGTAGAGAACAGGCAGGGCATTGGTTGGCATAGTGTCCCTTCCTATTACATTTAAAATAATGGACATTCAGGTTGTTACTCTTTTGAACTACAGGGGCCTTACCCTTGTCACTCGTTTGATCGGATGGGATAATAGGAGTGGGGTAATTTGGTCGCATTTGGTTGAACCCTGGTTTCTGAGTAGGGGTGCTAATCTTACTTAGTTTGGGTCTTCTGACTATCGGTCCCCTTTGAAACCTTTCACAATCTCTAGCTATTTGATAGGCTTGGTCTAGGTCAGTGATTTCTCTTAGAAATAATTCCTTTTGAATTTCTTCACGCAAACCGGCTCTAAACCTAGACAATGTTACAGCTTTTGATTCATCAATGTTACACCTCATCGCAAACTCATCAAACTTGGTAATATATTCAGACACAGTCTTATTACCGTGGTATAATCTTTGCCACTGATCTAATAGTCTTTGGTGATAGGACATAGGGACATACTTTTTCCTAAGCTTGATTTTCATAGCCATCCAAGTGGTTATGGGCATGTCTCCTCTTTGCCTAAGCATTCGCCCGATATTCTCCCAGTATAACCTAGCTGGCGGACTAACCTCAGTTTGGCAAACTTATACTTTCTCTCCTCGGTCATCTCATACCATTCAAAATATTGATCAATTTCTCCATCCCAATCAACATAAGATTTAGGGTCTAGGCTTCCATCAAAGATAGGAGCCTCTAATCGAATGTTCCTCATGGCTCTTTCATCTTGATCTAAGTAATCTTGGTGAGGTCGCCTAGGGATACGATCAGGAGTAAAGTCAGGCTGATGGACTCGACGAGCTTCTTCCATGAAATCAGGATCAAGTCTCCTTGGATTGTATTCAGGGATGTGCACATGATATTGGACTCTTGGACCTCGAGGAATTGACCTAGATGATTCATGTTCAATGGGGATCCTTTGAGGCTCTTCAAGGGTCTCAACTCTATCTTTTACTTGACCTAATTCTTTGTTGATTTGCCCTAATTGCTTAGTTATAGTGTCTAACTTTTCAGTCAGGGTCCTCATAAAGAGTTCAAGATTAGGATCCATAGGTACAAACCAAGAAAGATAGAACTTTTGACCTATAAAACAAGAAGTACAAACCTAGCTTCTAGGGCTCCTAAACCTAGAAGTTCAAAATACAAGATTTGACTAGGTATTTGTTAAGGATGCAATTACTTTTGTCACTGGCCAGGTAAGAGGTGGGAATGCAGGAGGCCCCCTTGCTTTCAAAAGGACCCAATTAAAGAACCGCAAGTCTGCTTAAGGCATTTGCCATTAGACCTCTAGTCTTAGACACCAGTTTTTAAGAATATTACAAACTAAAATAGTGCTTTGTCTCCTCTTGCACTTGAACCCGACTTGTTGGTGTCCTTAATTTAGGTGCATACTTGATTTTAATTAAGGCTTAGGTCAATGCATAATGAGGATGGTTGTTATGGGCTAAGGAAAGGTTATTAACTCCTCCCCTTATGTTATATTGAATGCCCTTAAGATGGTTTATGTATATATGGATGCATACAATTTCAGCAATTAACTAGCATAATCGACTAGACTTAGTATAATTAAGTGAAATTTAATCTAATTTTAAAATTTAGAAAATGCAAATTAAATTAAAAAATTCAAATCTTGAAGTCTAGATTTCAGAAGCTAATTTTTTTTAATTTTAAAATTTAGATTAAAATTTCATTCTTGAAGGTAAAAGTGGTTAAATAAAATTTGCAGCTTCTAACTAACCTTCAACTAACCCGGTTTTGAAAATTTGAAATTTAAATTTTTAAATTTTTAAAAATTCAAAATAAAAATTGAATTAGTTAGATCTCAGAGTGAAAATCTAGATTTTAAAATTTGAATTCAATTTTTTTTTTAAAATTTGGTTGAGGAAGTTGTTATGATAGTAGTTGCTAGAAGATTCTAGCAGCTTAACAAACTCTCTACTACCTATTTCAAAATTCAAATTTTAAATTTAAAAACCCTCTAAATTCAAACTTTAAGTGAAAAATAACAGAATTTGAAGTCTAAATCTCATATCTCAAATTAAAAAATTATTTTTTTTTATTTTTTTAAAACCAAATTTAATGGAGGGAACCAAAACAGTCTTCTAGAACATAACCTAAGAACTCGAATTTTTTTTATTCCAAAAATAAAATAATTTTTTTTAATTTTAGATTTAGAAACCTAAAGTTCTAAAGTGCAGCAAATAAATTTTTATTTATTTTTTAACCCTTAAAAAAATTACAAAAAATTCATGAAAATCTCGAACTAAAACTAGAACAGAAATTCCAGCAACTTACAAGCTTAACTTAGAGACCAAAGCTCTGATACCAAAGCTGATGGGACATGAAAAAAAATTGATGGAATGAGGGGATGGTGATGTGTTCTAAGTGATTACCACCCTTAATGAACATTTGAGCCCAAGCTATGGCTGAATTCATGCATGGGAGAAATGAAGAACATCAAACCGGAAGCAGAAATCTAAATACCCTTGTACAAGCTTCTTTCAAAGAAATAAAAAGATTAGGATCTAAAGGTATGGAAACCTTCAAACTAAGTTAAGCCACCTTTAAAACTTCATATCTAAAGGACCAAGAGGTTTTTTTTTTTTTTTTCCAACAATGAAGTAAGATCTTAAAGTGGAAGGGATGCACTCAACACTCAAAGAATTGAGGGTTGGTTGACAAGATCTACACTCCTTACTTAAGAACTCACCTTGGCACTTGATCCTTGACGTGGAGCCATCATCCTCAACTCTAACATCCTCAAAAGAACCTGCAAGTATTCAGAAGTAAGATCGTGGAGGCAAAAGAATTGAAGGAAATAAAAAAAATTGAACAAAGAAAGGAAGGATTTGAAAAATTTTGCTAAGACTTGGGTAGCACTTGTCCTTCTTCCTGAAACTATTATAGAACCTTGGTAGAATGGTTTAGAGTAGCAAATTGGGCCTCTCACCCTCTCCCTTAAGGAGTGACCTAGATTAAGACTAGGGAAACATGAGCCTCAACTCAAACTAAGAGCATCTCACCCTCTTCAGACTCAAAGATGAACAAGATACTTGGCAAAAGAAATCAAATAAACTTGATTTTATTTCTCAAACTTCATATCTACAAGTAGGAAAGCTTGGCCTATTTATAGGCCAAAGGACTTCCAGAAATTTTAGCCCAAAAAACTATAAGATTATAACAATCTAAGGACTAGTTATGATATAGCTAACTAATTACAATCAATCCTTAACAATTTGGTTGCACCAGCTTCCATGTGGCACCTCCTTAGTTTGCCATGTATCATCATCAAATACCTCCATGTGTCATCCAAGATTTGACTTCTAAGTTGCCATGTGTCATCATCAGATACCTCCATGTGTCCTCCAAGATTTGACTTTCAAAGAGAAGACTTGATGTCTTGATAGAAGTGTTAACTCAAGGCAGGAAGTGTCGATACTTTGAGGCTTGGTGGAAGTTGAAATTTTGCAGCATGAGTTGCCACTTGAGAAATTGAAACTCTTGGCTCGAGTAAGTGGAACCTGTGGAAAGTAGATTAACTACAAAACCAAAAGTATCAGTCTGCAACCTTTTCTTCTTGCTGATGTCCCCATTAGATAATAATGAGAAGTCAAAAGACACGAGGATATTGAGTAACGACGACTCAAGGCAGCGAATGATAATCTTGAGCATTGAGATTGAAATTTGTACCTAATAATATAAATTATTGTTCAATCTAAATCTAATTAAATTATGTAAAAATCTATTCAAGCATAATTGAATCAATATGTGTGTAGGTTTGTGGAAAATTAAGATGATATTGAAAATTATTTTTAAGAGAAAAAAGATGGAGAAAAAGCTGTACATAACTCATGCGGTAGAAGGCAGTGAGGCAATCAGAAGCTCTAAAAACGAGAGGTGTCTCACCGTACAACTCATGCAGAAGCCTCATAATATTTTCTCATCCATATGGCTTTTCAAATATAGAATTAACCAAAAGATATCACCTGAAAACCTTCATATCAACACAAATAATATTCCATTACCACAAAATTTGTCTACAGCATTAACAGATAAGTATATTAAATATAACTAAGATTTAATATAATGAAGTGAATGCAATATTGTAGTTATGTAGCCAAGGACATTTTTAAAAGTAGAAAGGGAATTCTTTTTTCCTGATCATTCAATTTTTTTTTCAAGTTTTTCATAACATTGAAAGATAAATGACAAAGCAGGGCTGGAAGATTACATCGGTATAGTAAATATTGCATCCACTTACTGCAAGAGTTTATTATCTTACTCTAAATTCTTTGTTAAAAGGGTGAGGCTCTTGTGGCTGGACCATCCATTGTAACTAGACTCTCCCTTCACTCTCTTTATAACAAACATGACTAATTTATTAATGTTCCAACATCATAAACCCATTAAATTTGGTGGGCATTCTCCATCTCCCAAAATTCTGTCCCTACGATTTCTTCCCACGCCTCTGCATATGTTTCTCTTCACGGAGCAAGAACAATGGGCCAGCTAATAACATTCATGTGGTTGGACCATAAGAAAAATTTTTGTACATCAAATGCGGTGCGCACATATCAAGAACAAAAATATCTTTTTCATTTTTAATACACACACCTCGCATCAATTAGTGAGCACGGTGCAGTAAGACTTTTTCTAAATCGCAAGCTTGAGCCTAGCCCTGCTCATCCAAAAGAGGCACAATCCTTTTGAACCGAACTAGGCTGAAAATACCTTTTAATAAATTGTAACTCCCGCTGGCCCAAAATATTTTAACTCTTTTTTTCTACGCGTTGACCATAAGAAAAAGTCTTTATGCACTGCACGCAGTGCAGATCATGCGCACTATACGCGGTGATTAGCTATGCATGATCAAGAACAATTTTATCCTTTCGTGCACTACATGCGTACGCATGTACTGCAGTGTTAAAGGACTTTTCTCTTTGTGCATTCAATACTCCCCTTCTTTTTGCTTCCGGTCTGAGTCATGCCCGATCCCGTTCGTGCCTGTGCCCTAACCTATGGGCTAGAGATGAAAAGGTTCAAGGCCTTCGACCATGACAGGCCTGGCCTGGCCTGGCGATCAAACCCAGACAATACAAGAGAGAATCCATGGGCCGGCTTATCTGAATTCTCATGAAAACGGTGGCCCGGAATATTAATTATCAAGTTGTTTGGATGCCACAGATTATTAGTCTACTTAGAACTGCTGGTCAATGCCAAAACAATTCTCATCCTCCCGCTCAATAATAAGAAAATTTATTTAACAGAAGTATAAAATGGAAGAAAAAAAAAGTAGATTTAAGTGTAACGCATGATGCCACAATCACTGATGCGGTGTCTAAGCACTAATCTCTTTGCCTTGCTAGGTTTTAACTTTTGTTCTTAGATCCCCATCTCTTCATTCATATTAATTTTATATTTTCCTTACGCTGCAAAATATGTAACCACTAACAGATCATGAGGTAGATTCTATTCATCATTCACAGTTTTTATTCCAAATCCCAATCTCCCATTCAATCATCCCAAGCCAATAACTAAACCCCAATCTCTTTAACACCATCCACTGCGTTGTCTTTGTGTCCACAAAAGTCACCAAAAGAATTGGCGATTCTAAAGAATTAGCAATGCGTTCACCACAACAACAACAACAGAAGCAAACTAAACCAATGGAACGGAGAGAGAACAATCAATAGCAGCAGCGACTCGGTCTGCAGAGATCAGGGCCGTCCATCATCTACCGGGGCTCTCCCCGGCCCATGGGAGCTTCAGGATCTGATCCGATGGGCTTCGATGGATCCGCCTCGCGAACCCCAAGAAGCAGGGCCCGCACAGCACCACCCCACCGTCCGCTCGCTCCCCCTCCTCGTTCCCGCCGTCCGATGGTCTCTTCTCCCCGTTCCACGCCTTGAGCGCCGGATCCTTCCCTGCGGCGGGGTCCTTCCCCCGCTCCGGCGCCGGACTGCGCCGGATCTTGGAGCCCTCCTCCCCGATGAGATCGCGGCAGCCAACGGCGGGGCAGGCGGCGAGGGCCCGGATGACGACGACGGAGACACGGCGAAGAAGCATGGCCCCTACGTTGAGGACGCCGTGGAAGCTGCCGGAGGGGCGGCGGATGCCCACGGCGTCGAAGGCGGGGCCTCTGTCCTGGCGGCGGGAGAGGAGGCGGAGGTTGCCGACGAGGAGGCGGACAGTGCCAAGCAGATGGTCGGGGAGGATCCATCCGGCGGTGGCGTAGATCTCGACGGCGACGCTGGAGGGCGAATCGTCGGCGAGGAAGCTGGCGGGGACGCGGAAGATGAATTTGTCGTTCCAGGTAGGATTCTCACCGCCGATGCGGTCGACGCGGGTGCGGAGCTTGAAGGCGGGGTCCACCCAGGCGACGGCGTAGGCCTGGACGCGGCGAAGGCCGGCCGGCGGCTTCAGGCTTTGGGCGGATATCAGGTTGATCTCCAGGAGGTGGGAGTCCATGCCTACGCCCGCGCCAGCGCCGGCGCCGCCGCAACCGGCGGCGATCGCTCGCTGGGTTTCAAGAAAGGAACGGGGTTCAAGAAAGGGGGCGGAGGAGGAGGAGGCGAGGATTTTTTTCACTCTGGTCTAACCGCCATGCATCAGCGGGGCGACCAGGGGTCTCAAAAAGCGGCTACGTGGCGAACTTCGGCGCAACTGGGAGTCGTTGGGAGGGCGGGAGGAGAACGTTTGCCGACTCCAAGTTTTGAGGGGAAGAAACGCTGCCGTTTATTGGTTATCGGCTCTCAACCAAGGCTGAAGACGGCAATCGAAATGGTATGCATATTATCGACCCTGATGAACAAAACCGGGGTCACGACTGACGAGAATATTTGATGGACGGTCCGGTTTGATCGTAATGGAGGGACGGTGGCTCTGACGCTTGCAGCTGGAATGGCGGAACGCCCGGGGATCCAACTCACTTCCTCGATTTGGAGGAGGAAAAAGTCTGTTCATTTTCGTTGCAGCAAGTTCTGTACGGATTATTTTATTTTTTTATTAATTTATATAATTTTATTTAACCTGACATGATGAGATAGAATAGCATAAAGAGGATATTAGGTTTAATTTGATTGTGAGTCATGATGTTCATTTAAAGTCTTAATACATTAATTTTTTTCAAAAATCAAAATAGTTGATGTAATAAAAAAATTATAAAAAAATATATAAATAATTTTTTTTTTATTTTTTAGAAAATAATAAATTTTTATTTAACGAAATCTTAAGTGGCTAAGTATTTCAGTCTCAAAATAGAAATTTTTTTTTAAAAAAATATTTTTAATATTTTTTTTTAAACAAGAAGCTTATATCATCAACGAAAATATAACAAAATCTTAGATCGCTCTTAGAGCGAGAGAAGATCTTGCTCAAACCTTAGACTAATTCCTTACAACCGAAAGCCAGAGTGAGGAAGAATAGTTTAGAATCGAAAATAGTTTTTCATCAAATATAATCCAAGCAAAATGACAGATAGAAATAAGCTAAAGAAAAAAAGCATTTTCGTCTGTACATTAATTTTAAAATAAGGTTGAACGGCTTTAAATGGACATCACGATCAAATGTAATATCGTCTCTGCTATTTCGTTCCATCATGTCAAGCCATATGTGATCCACATTGATTAATAAGAAGGGACATTATAGTCCACATAAGTTTACTGCATTGAAAGCATCAAAGATGATGTACAAAGACTTTTTTTATATCACAAGCTTTTCAACCACTGCCTCGATTTTAATTGTGCAATGTGTGTATATATATATATATATATATATAAATCTTAAAATACAACTACAGTCTTTGCATTTAGAATAGGTAAAAATGAATTAAATTTATATAAAGTTTTCATACTAATTCTTTAAATAGTTAGAATATAGGTCTTGGCTTACTACTTTAAGGATGGCCCCTCAATGTCCAAGTAAAATCTTCGCCACCACAACATTCATGCCATCGCAGCAACAGTACTTAGAAGTAGTGGTAGGTTTGTCCTAGAATCAGGGTTCTCATTTTAAGAAATCTAAGAAGTAAGTTTAAGTTTTGGTGCTAGCGCTGCTCCAGTTTTGTTTTGTGCTATGCTTTGAGATTGGTGTTACGGTAGTTTCCCTTCCCGATCTTCGGTGATCTTCGCCACATGGGGAAGAGACTCTCTGTAGCCGTTCGTCTGGTTAATCCCTGACTTCCCATGGCGTCAGATGGGACTAAGGGTGGTAGGGCTCCTAGGAATAGGGCTGCGAAGCAGGGGTTCAAATGGATATCTTCGTCCCCTTCGACGGCGGAGGTGGCAAGGCTGGTTGCTCGGTTTCCGGAGGTCGTCCGTGTCCCAGAGCCGATGCTGGAAGAGGAGATGTTGGGGTGGCAACGGAGGGCTGTTCTCGCCCGCTCATTCCTTCGTTGGGTGCCGGCTGAAGCTTATCTTAGGGAGTTCAGAAGAGCTGGGATCCAAGGTGCCATCGTCCCGATTAGTTTGGCGCATCGGTGCCATATTTTTCGGTTTGAAGACCCGGCGGCGTGCGACCTGGTTCTTAACCAGCCGTGGGTGGTTAATGGCCAGATTGTTGGGACGGAGGCTTGGAAACCGGAGTTCTTTCCAGCTATGGACTCCATTGCTTTGGCTCTGGTTTGGGTGAGACTGCCCAGTCTCCCTATGAAGTTCTGGAGGGATGATATTCTCAAAGCAATCACGGAGCCTGCTGGAGTTTTCTTCGGTGCTGATGCTGCCACTCAGTCGAAGAATAGGGGCGAATATGCGAGGGTTGATGTGCGTGTTGACCTCTGTCGTTCCCTGCGGCTAGGGACGCAGGTTCAGGGGATCCGGGAGCCATTTTGGCAGCAGTTCATCTTTGAATCCTTGGAGGGGATATGCTCGAGCTGTGAATCCTTCCATTTGAAGGGGCCATGCTCGCCGCTGACCATGGCTGAGGGTGAGGAGGTTGCCTGTGGTCCGGTATTTGGGCCATGGATGTCTGCTATTCGTCAACGGAGAAGTGTTGCTGTTCCACTGTCGAAGCCTCCTCCATCAGCCTCTCCTCCAAGCTCTGCTTCTCAGCCTGTTCCAGCGAAGCCGGGATTGCCGGAGGGTTGGCAGGTTCTAGCGAAAGTAGCTCGCAGACGTCTCCCTGTGTCATCGATCAATGGTTCGGCCAGTCTGAAGCAAGGAGGAGATAAGGGTGATTCGGGTATGATAGCCGTGCCGGTCTTTCTGGTGTGTGCGGGTTTTAAGGAATCAGATAATGGAAAGCAGAAGCAGTTTCAGAATGTGGCCTCTGATCATTCAATGTCCCAATCTTTTGCTTCATCAAATCCATTTGCCTCTCTAGGACTGGCTTCCAATGAATGGGAGCAGTCTAAGAAAGTGGATGCATGTCCGGGGCCCCTCAAGCGTGCCAGGCCGGTCGACAGCGTGCTGCTTAGGTCTGTATCCAAATTGGAGAAGAGAAAGGGTAAAGCTAAGGGCTCCAACCCCAAAAGCAGAGCAGATCTAATTCCTTCTTCAGCTAGATCGTACCAACCCTCTTACTGCCTGGCCATGGGTCCGGGGGTGGTTATGGTCACCCCGAATAGGGTCGCTGATCAGGATTGCGAGGTATCCTCTGAAGGTTCTTTGGGTCAAGGAAAAGCTTTATTGTCATCTATTCATCTTCAGAGGTCAGAGGACATTAAAGGTGATAGAGGTCCTATCCAGGCTTATCCTAAGGGTGGCACCTGGTCTATCAGGTGCCTTTCTGATAGTCATATGGCTGAGGACCAGGGGGACTCCCCATCTATCTCCAGCTAGTTTATGAAGATCTTAATATGGAATGTTCGAGGTGCTAGTAAGCCCTCATTTCGTTCCTCTTTTGATAGATTGTTGCAACTTTATAATTTTGATAGATGCGTTTTTCTAGAAACTAGGCTGTTGGGGGATAGCTTGAAGCGGTTTCGAAGACAGATTGCCCGGTCTTGGTCCTCTTATGCGGTGGAGGCTGAGGGTCTATCTGGGGGTATTTTGGCCATTTGGCACGATTCTACTGTCAAGATTGATGCTTTCCATTAGTGTAACCATCAGATCGGTCTTATTGTCACTGAGGGGACTTCTGACCCCTGGCTCCTATCGGTGGTCTATGCCAGCACGGATTACCAAGAGAGACGGGTCCTCTGGTCTGAGTTACTTTCCCTCCTTGCCCAAGGGTTGCCTTCCATTGTTGCTGGCGACTTTAACTACATCTCTGAGGCTTGTGAAAAGCGGGGGGGGGGGGGGGGGGGGGGTAGAAGAGTCACTGGCTCTGCTGATATTGTTGAATTTAGGAATTTTATTGAGTCTTCTGGGCTGATGGATTTGGGGTACTCGGGGCCCCAATTTACTTGGTGTAATAATCGGTAGGGATTTGCTCATGTGTGGGAGAGATTGGACAGAGCTCTTGCCATGGCTCCGTGGCTTCAGATGCACCCGGCTGTTACTGTCACTCACCTCCCGAGGATCGCTTCTGATCATTGCCTCATTTTGATATCTTCGGAGGCTGATCAGCATCAGAGGAAACAGTTTAGATTCGAGCGTTTCTGGATAGTTCATTCGGCTGCTCGGTCTATTATTTCTCAGATTTGGCACCTTCCTGTTAGAGATGATGCTGTCTATAGGCTTTCATGCCGTCTTCTGTTGGCCAGGCGAAGACTTTCCAGATGGAACAGATTGGAGGTTGGGGATCTGGTTAGGCAAGTAGAGCAGGTTGAAGCTGACATAAGTGCTCTTCAGCGGAAGGAGGATTTGGATGGATTTCTTTTGGACTCTGACCTCTCCTTGCTGCGCAAGAATCTTGCTCTCCATCACTCCCTTCTTCGGCAGCAAGAGTTGTTTTGGAGGCAGAGGTCCAGGGTTCAGTGGATTTGTGAAGGAGACCGCAATACCATATTCTTTCATTAGGCAACTTTGAGAAGGCGGGCTGCTAATAGGATTCGAAGGTTAGCTGATGATGAGGGGAATTTTATGGAGGACATCCAGTCTATTCGGTCTCAGCTTTTCCAGTTCTTCCAGTCTAGATGGACTGATTCCACTGGGGTTGGTGCTCCGGTTTTTTAGGTCTCTGATTCCAGAAAGGTTTCCAATGCGGATAACGCTAGGCTTGTCAGGCCGATCACTGTGGAGGAGATTCGCCTGGCCCTTTGGGATCTTGGTCCGGACAAGGCCCCTAGACCTGATGGGTTTTCGCCCTTCTTTTTCCGCCATTATTGGGATATTGTGGGGCAAGAGGTGGTTCAGGCTATCCAGTTAGTTTTCCAATCTAAATGCATTCCTTTGGATTGGAATCAGACTCTTATCACTCTTGTGCCCAAGCGCTCCGATGCTTCCCTCCCTTAGCATTTCAGGTCCATCAGTTTATACACTACTCTGTACAAGGCATATACCCGTCTTTTAGCTAGCCGTCTTCGTGTGGTGATTCCCCGTCTTATTTCATAGGAACAAGGGGCTTTTATTAGAGGGCATTCCATCTCGGACAACGTCCTCATTACTCAGGAGTTCATGTATGATCTTTAGAGAGCCCCAGCCAGTCGGTGTCTTATGGCTGTTAAGCTTGATATGGAAAGAGCTTATGATAGACTGAGTTGGGCCTTCCTGCACTGCTCTCTTCAGGAGTTTGGGTTTGATGAGCTGTTTATTGAGTGGATCATGGCATATATTCAGAGGCCTTCTTTCTCTCTCATTATTAATGGGAGCTCGACTGAGTTTTTCCATTCTTCGGTAGGGTTACGCCAGGGGTGTCCCCTATCCCCCTGTTGTTCATTCTGGCAACGGATGATCTTTCTCGAGCTTTCTATCAGGCTCAGCTAGATCGGTCTATTGTTCCTTTTACGGCAGGAGTTGGTGGCCCTTCTGTCTCTCATCTTCTGTTCGCAGATGATTGTATTTTTCTGAGTCAGGCTTCTAGTGATAATGCGACTGTTCTTGGTTCTAATCTTCAGCGTTACTGTCAGGCTTTGGGTCAGAAGGTTAATTTTCTTAAGTCTTCCATTTGCTTTAGCCCGAAGACCCCCAGATCAACCAGAGAAGCTATCACCAATATGTTGGGTATCTCTACTCTGACTGATAGGTTTATGTATTTGGGGATCCCCATGACTGGTAGACATCCTCGGTGTGCTGACTATGCCGATCTGGAGAGGCGTGTTCGTCAGCGTATCGAGGGGTGGCAGGTCACCAGCTTATCTATGATGGCTAGAGTTACCATTATCCGGTCGGTTCTTTCCTCCCTTCCTCTTTATCTGCTTTCGAATGCGGTCATCACTACTACCTGTCTTAAGAGGATTGAAAGATGTTTTAGAGACTTCCTCTGGGCCTCCATGCAAGATGGGCATGGTATTCACCTTTTATCTTGGGATATGATTTGTATGCCAATTCAAGAAGGGGGCCTTGGGATCCAATCTCTGATGGTCAGGCGTCAAGCTCTTTTAGCTAGGCATGCAGCGCGTTTCCTCCTTGAGCCACATTGTATGTGGAGTTCTTTGATGAGAGCAAGGTATGGTGATTGGAAGCCCGGGAGTATATAGAGCCGCACAGGGGGTGTTCCTCCTTCTGGAAGGAGATGTGTCAGTATGGTGACTCTATTTTGAAGAATATCTCTTGGATGATTGGTGATGGCCATTTCATTGATGTCATTCAGGATTTTTGGATCTCTGAGCTCCCTCTATCCCCGTGGCCTTCTTTTATTAGTATTGATGTTCCTAGTGATCTAAGGGTTAAGGATTTGATTTCTTCTGATTCCCCCTCTTGGCACACCCCTACTGTGACTAGCTTCTTCGGCGACGAGCTCTCTCGGCGGATTCTCGCCATTCCTCTTACTTCTGATCCTTCGATGGATGTTAGGTTATGGCAGAGAATGTGCTCTTCTAGGGCCCCTTCTAGGGACCTTATGAAGGTTTTTAGGCTCCAGGCCCAGTGTATTAAGGATTCAGCTTGGATCTGGTCGCTCCCTACTCTTCCTTGGGTTCAGTTATTTATTTGGAAGCTACTATAGGGCTGTCTTCCAACTAGTGCTCTGCTCTCCCGTAGGGTGTGCCAATCCAGTTGACATGCCCTCTGTATGGATTAGAGGATGAGTCTACGGATCATGCTATTTTTATATGTCCTAGAGCCAGATGGATCTGGTACTCGATGGGTTATTTTGGTACAGTGGAGGCTTCGGGTTCCCCGCAATCTCTCTTTCTTCATGATCTCCGTAGGGCCCCTCAGCATAAGCGTGGCCTTTGGGCGATTATGGCTCATCAGATCTGGATATCTAGGAACATGCTCATCTTCTCGGAGGATTTTATTTCTTCACATCGGCTTGTGCGGAGGATTAGATCTTTGGCTGCGGACTACGCCCATGCTTCTCTTTCGGTTGGTTCTGACAATTCTGGCCTCTGGGGACCCCCTGCTGCTTTGGCAGTGAACCGGCATACGGTTTTTATTTCTTGGGAGCCCCTCCCACCAGGATTTGTCAAAATCAACTTTGATGGAAGTGTCCGAGGTAGATTTGGTGGTTCTGCTTTCATCATCCGTGGGCCACAATGAGATATGTTGGCAGCAGGTGGTTTTGGCACTCTGAATTCCTCTGTTCCTATTACTGAGCTTTATGCTGCTTGGGTAGGTATTTCTTATGCCTTTCAGATTCTTCAGGCTAATAGGTGCGTGATTGAGGGTGATCCGATGGTGGTTATTGGGTGGCTGAGAAAGAAAAATTTATCTGAAGCCCCTACTATCCCTATTCTTAGGGACATATGGTCTATCTTGCAGAAAGTTGAAACTGTCCAGATACGACACATATATCGTGAAGCCAATGCGGCGGCTGACTGGGCGGCAGCTTCGGTGGCTCAGCATGCTGGTTATTGGATTTGGAGACAGGGTAACCATTGTTCTACTGTTTTGCAGTAAATTTTGTATTCTGATATATCTGGGTTGTGTCGCACTAGATTAGTGTGACCGCCCGTTTGTACCAAAAAAAAAAACTAAAACATGAGAAGAGAAGATAGAAGGGGAACCAAGTGTTAAGACAGGTATTTTAATCTTTTTCTATAAATTGATCCTACAAAATGAATTCTAGCTCCATAAGTCATGTCAAATGATTAATGTGAATTCTAATTATATGGAAATCAAATTTTTGAATTTCAATACAGTCGAATTCTGTGGGCTTAAAAACATCTATGAACTGTTGTCTTTGTTCATCATCTAATCTATATCTCAGTAATTAGATAACTAGGCTCAGCTCGAGTCGCTGTCCATGTCCTTTAGGAATGGCTTGTACTTAAGATATGTGCTTTTAACTTCTAACCACTCATCTTAGCGACTGGAGGTATGGATTGGATAATTGAATGAGGATATAAAGCATCAAAGAACACCGCATCAGCACAACAAATGCGAATATAACCAAATGCGGAAATTCTGTTCATTTGGTGGGCATCTATCTTACGGGTATGCAAAAGAGATTTTTACCTAAAGAAATCTCATAAAATGAGCATTATTTGCTCGTAGTGCAGTACTTGTTCTTCTCAATATATGATTTGTTAGCTGTTACAATGTTTGGGATGCACGTTGATCGGAAAGAACAATAGCACAGGAAGTGCTAATTATTTGTTCTCCTGTGGTTACGATCATGCTATAAGTTGCTGGCTTCCTCTTCCTATTTAGCGGTTCTCCAATCAATGGCAACCCGTGGAGATCTTTTTAGTTTGCTATGAATTTTCTCTCTATAAGTCTCTTCAACTTCCAATCAGATTCATTTTTCTTGGTGGAAGTTCCACGGACTCTTCTGTCACCTATAAACTCAGGCACTCGTACCAATATTTTTTCGGTTTATTTCCTTCTAGTCGTGGCAAAAGATGGAAAGTTTCTCCATTCCGGTTCAATGTATCTATCTTTAAGCAACCTAACTTTCGGTTCATTTCCTTCGAGTTGTGGCTCCACCTATTTCATTAAGGTAGTGTTTGATAAAAAAATATTATCCATGGATAAGTGTACGGGATAGAGTTTGTTCCCTGGCTATCCCTAGGGATATCCCTTGGCTATCCCATTGATCATATCAAATACAAAAAGGTAAATTCATAGGATAACTTTTTTTTACTCTTTATTTGGTGGCATAACCAGTTATTCCTGTATTTTCTAGAAAATAAATTGAGGGAATATCACATGGTTAACCATGGATTATCCCTTTGGTTAACTTTATTCCCAGTATCCCTTATAGTTATGGCTTTTGGGAATAAGAGGGGATATCCAGAGAATATCCCCTCTTATCCCCTATTTCAAACACTACCTAAGGGTGGGAAAAAAATGATGCTACACTGAGGAAGGAAAGATTGACCAAGAAGCTTGACAATTGCAGAATTTTACTATTGTTTTTTCTTTTCTTAAACAAAGGTTTAAATTTATATATAATTAAAGAATTAACGGTAATGATAACTATAGCTATAAATAAAAGCAACCGTAGAAATATATGTAAGTAATCAAGGATAAAATCAAAGAAATATAAATGAAAATATTATAAATATTCAAAGATCGATGATGCCATGGGATCATAGTTTGATTTGGTCTTGATTTCATTGATCCCATTACTCATGGCTAGATTGATCATGCCGCTACTCCCCCTCAAATTAATGTTCGATAGATAGAAGCATTAATTTGTTAACTAAGAAATTATGCTGACATAACTTCATAGCCTTGATAAATATATCTACAAGCTAGTTTTCAAATTGAACAAAGGCAGGACGATAGTACCTTCCCATAGAAATTTAATTCCCTTAAATAATGACAATTCATCCCTACATGCTTAATTAGTGCGTTCATATATGAAAAACCAAATTATTTACATCTATGTAGCAAGCTTGTTCCAACATTCTTTCCTAATTAATTTACTTGCTACGGTTGATCTGGAAAGGGAGAAATGAGAGCATAGTTACAATATGGTATCAGAGCCTCGCACCAGTCGGTCCAATTAGTGCCTTATCCTTCTTGCTTAACCGGTTATAAACCACTTAACCAATTCTTAATTTTTCAATGTGGAACTATTAGGAGGGGCATCACAATATTCAGGTAATTCGGTCCTACTAGTGTCTCTTGCATTGATGGTCTTCAGCTTTCTAGATATCATTTCTAACACCTTATTTCTTGGTTACCTCTCAATCAAGCTTCCTGAAGATTAATTTCGATAGTTCTATCACCCCCTTTCAGCACATGCTGGGTTCAATAATCGCGACTACTCTGGGCGTCCCTTGCTTGCTGCAACTATTCCTCTCCCAAAACCCTCAGTTAACGTCTGTTGAAATTATAGCAGTATGGCATGGTTTGATATTGAGATTACAAATTTTATTAGAGAATGGGCACATTTTGTTGCTGGTTTTTTATTTTTTATTTTTTTTTCGGAAGGAGATTCTGTCATGGTGGTCTCTTGGATTAAAAGAGAATGTAGTTGTCTGCATCAAAAATAATTAAGAGATATTCATGTTCGTAAATCTTTTGTCTCAACTCTTCGGTGTGAGCATGTCCTGCATGAAGCTAATCAAACTGTAGATTACCAAGCCAATTACGCGACACCTTTGCCTCCAGCTATCTTCTAGTCTACTTGTTTCCTCCATGCATTTGTTCTATTTCACACTGCAATAAATTTAATTTTTAGCGATGCTTTTTTGGGCATCGCCAAACATAAAAAATATGCCGCTATATAGGTTTTGTGATGCCAAAGTTCATCGTTAAACAATCGAGCGGTAAAGGTATTAGCGATGCACAAATGCATCGTTAAATAGTGAGGTGTTTGTGACGCATTTTATGTGTCGCTATTTAGTGACGCATTTTATGTGTCGCTATTTAGTGACGCCTTTATGATGCATTTATCTTTGTGAAAAAATTAGCGATACATTATTATGCATCGCTTGCATTTATCTTTGTGAAAAAAATTAGCGATACATTATTATGCATCGCTAGATAGCAACGTAATTATTTGAAACGCTAAATAGCGACATAAATAATTGCATCGCTAAAACTAACGAAAATTAGTGATGCATTATAGTGCATCGCTATGCACTAAATAGCGATACAAAGTTTAAGCGTTGCGTAGCTATTTTTTGGTTTAACGATTTGGTCGTTGAAGTGTCGCAATATGGTCGCTAAGTGACATCATTATTTTAGCATTTTTTTCTAGTGTTCTGTCCGTTGATGCTTGGAGAACTCAGTGGGTAAGAAGTTGATAATATTTATTTTGTTAAAATTTATGAAATCTTTTTTTTGTTAAAAATCATCGCCTAAAATAGAAGAATCATTCACGTTAAATCATAAAAATATACTTAAGTCCATATCAACTAATTATCCTCTAAAATCGAGTGATCGATTTTTTGAATCAACATGTCCACTTAAAGAGCCCTTTAATTTCTTTCAATATTTTTTTTTTGGATGATGAAATACCAGAAAGAATATCTTTGTGGTGTTTTCTAAGAATCATGACCATTATGTATAGATAACTTTTTTTTAATTATCTAATTTTATTTTATTTAATTTATCATAAAAAATAAAATAATTTCTTAAGTCTTTACTTATTAAAAACTCATATTTTATCAAATACATTAAAGCTTAAATTATTAAATACTTAATGAATTATTTTTAATTAAATTTAAATTTATATAACAGCTTATAATATTTAATTATTTATATATAAGATGAACGTTGGATTAATGATCCAACGTATTTACTTAAAACAAAAGTCTACGTCTCATTGGACAAAGAACAGTAATCGACGGACCGAGAGGCAGAAGCCGTGGCTTTTTTCGCGAAGAGTTCCAAGGCGGCCCGACGTCGTTTCCGGTGGGAATGGAAGACTCTAATTCCACGTTTAAACTTGAAGCACCCTTCCGCGGCTTTTAATTCCGTGTCAAAGTTCTTCTCTCGCCAAACAACTTGCCAAGTAGTATTTATGTTTCCATCTTGCCTTTTATTTATTTATTTTATTTTTAGATGTTGTAAAGTAATATCAATTTTTTTTCAATAGGAAAATAATGGATCCCTAATCATATTATATGGGTAAACATGCACATAGTATGATGAATTAATTATATCAACAAAATTTCAATACAAATATAATCTAATTATTTAATTTATTTTATTTAATAAATTAATAAGACATAATTCACTTAACATAAATACTATGGTTTGTTTAACAACTTACTTAGATATGGCTCACTTAAGTTAAACATGATTAATTTTAAAATTCTCATAATATAAAAATAAAATAATAATTTTTATTTATAATTTTTTTTATAGTCATCAGCCCTTCGTAAGATTGCTGCATCTTTATTGAAAAACTTTTATCCAAAAGTGCTCTAACTCCTGCAAAAGAATGTAAAATCTTTCCTCTTTCATCTTTCTTGTAAACTTTATAATTTTTAATAATATTTGTTCATAGAGGAAATCCAATTTCCTCATGATTCCTTGAAAAAAAAAAATTTATTACTTTTCTAATAACATTCTAAGTAGCCTATATGGAGGAGGAAAAAAAAAAAAAGATTTTCTAAATTAATTAGTCATAACCGTATCATTTTCGAATCGATAAATTAAGACATAATATGTTATGATAAGATTGATTTAATTTGTAATATATCATGCCGATATGATTATAATATAAATTTATTTAAATTAATCTAAATATATTTGTTTTATATTAAGTTAGATTTATATTTACGCGCCATGTTCAATTTTGTTGTCCCACGTTTAAGGGTTTGTTTTTCCTCAAACATTTCAATGTTCAGTAACTGTGCAGAATCTACTTTGTCACACCCTCCGATTCTGGAGCCCAAACTGGTCCAGCTTGCTAATTGACGCGAGTGTAACCTGCAACAAATTTATAACGATAATTCTAATTGTTGGTCTCCTTTGTTTTTTCGAAACCTTAGAGTTAAACCTTGACTCGTTAAAATGTACTAATGGTACATTTATTTCAATCAAAAGCTATAATAAATAAGGCAGAGGTTCATCTATATCTGAGCAACCTAAATGATAGCTTTTCTTTTCCATTGACTCGTTAAAATGTACTAATGGAGGGCCTTGATCTAGCGTTTGTCCATGAAAGAAATGGTTCTCTAACTCTACAGTGCTTGAGGCATGCCAACAGGTAAGGAGATAATTATTAAGGTTACCAATTTTTTTTTTTTTTTTTTGGTCCTCTTGTTGGCTTTTTTAATCTACAGCACAATTGCTTTTTTTTTTTTTTTTTGTTACAATCGGGCGATCACACTTGTCTAGTGCGAATCAGCCCAGAAACATCTGACAATAAAATCTGCTGCAGCAAGCTAGGACAATGGGAATCAGGACTCCAGACCCAGGGTCCAGAGTACTGAGCAACAAAGGAAGCCGTCCAATCCGCCACCGAATTGGCTTCACGAAAGATATGGCGGATTTGGACAGAGGCGACCTCCCAAAGCATGGACCAAATCTCTCTGAGTACCGGGTTAGCAGTGCCAATGCCACTGTACTCATTCTTCATCCAAGATATAACAGTCATAGAATCACCCTCAACGATGATTCTAGCAGCGTGAAGAATCCGAACAGCAAAAGAAATGCCCGTCCAAGCCGCATAAAGTTTCGCCATCGGGACAGAGAAGTCAATAGAGCCAAAACCTCCAGCCGCCCTCAAATCACCCGTATGGCCGCGAATGATGAACGCCGATCCAGCTGCTCTACCACGAACGCTCCCGTCAAAGTTGATTTTGATAGCTCCTGAAGGAGGGGGTTCCCAAGAAATAAAAACCGTATGACGGTTCGCTGCCGAGGCAGCAGGGGAACCCCAGAGGCTAGAAGAATCAAAAACATCTCCACGAGAAAATTGGGTGCATTCGGCAGACAGCGATCTGATCTTTCTCACAGTCTGATAAGTAGAGATGGGGTCATTAGAAAAGGTTAGCTGATTCCTAGACAGCCAAATCTGATAAGCCGTGATTGCCCAGAGAACCTTCTTCTGCTGAGGGCCCCTCCGAATATCCTGAAAGAAAATCAGACACCCACAGAATAATGGTTCTTTTTTCATTTGTTTTCTCCCTTTTTGCTGCCCATAAGATTGACCTGTTGGTCTACTAGCACCCTTTTAACAGCAACAAATATTTTTATTATTTATTTATTTATCAATATTATCTGAGACTTGGCAAAAATGACTAATAACTACCCTATTGCGCTCCTCAAAAATGAAAGAGATTAATTATTAAGAAGCACAACACACATTTAAAATCAAAATATTTTTTATAATTAAACCATGCATATTCTTATAAACCTATTTAAGTTTCATCCTAACATTATATCAAAAATATGTATGAACTTAAATTATAATTCATCAATTTGGTTCCATTAATAACTGACATAGCAGCTACATAACCCAAAATGATTTATTATATTTCAGTAATATCTAAGTTATGAATCTTGAATATTTCAAAGGACAAGTTCAATGGAAACAATTTATATGGAACGGCACATTCTGTTTAATATAGCAAGACATAATTATCCAAAATGATATATTATATTTCAGCAATATCTAAGTTATGAATCTTGAATATTTCAAAGGACAAATTCAATGGATACAACTTAAAAGGACCGGCACATTCTCTTTAATATAGTAGACACAATTACCCAAAATGATATATCTAAGTTATGAATACAACGTAATATCTAAGTTATGAATCTTGAATATTTCAAAGGACAAGTTCAATGGATACAACTTAAAAGGACCGGCACATTCTCTTTGATATAGTAGACACAATTACCCAAAATGATATATTATATTTTAGTAATATCTAAGTTATGAATCTTAAATATTTCAAAGGATAAATTCAATGGATACAACCTAAAAGGACCGGCACATTTTTTTTAATATAGCAGACATAATTATCCAAAATGATATATTATATTTCAGTAATATCTAAGTTATGAATCTTGAATATTTCAAAGGATAAGTTCATTGGATACAACTTATATGGACCGGCACATTCTGTTTAATATCTCTAAATATAGACAACAATATATATAATTTTAATTTATTTTTGTTAAAATAAAATACTGTTTTAATTTATTATTTTAAAATTTATCTAAATCAATAAGTATGAAATCTCTCATTACTTTCTTCATGAGAATGGCATCGACTCGGCGGTACGTCGGCGGTGGCAAATCTTCTTGCTCCACCGGCGCAGTTTCCTTCACTCATTCACGCCTTGAATGGCTCAAGCCACCATGGCGTTGGTCTTATCTTCTGGAAATAGTCGTTATTTGACGGGGACGTGGAAAGATGCGAACGGGGCCACCTAAGACTTATGAGATGTCTTAGGCTCTAAGCCATGAATGCAGCCTACGCGGCGATCTCAATTACCACTACCAGTCTCAACCTCCAGTCAATGAAGCTACGTGCAGTTAAAGTATTCCAAGTCTTCCCCAAAAATAAAATAAAATAAAATAAAATAAAAAGAATCGATGCACATGGCCTCGCTCTATATAACAGGCATGAGCTCCCTCCCATTCCCTCAAGCCAGGGAGAAGAGAAGCCCCATTAATTAGCTTTCGTCTCCTCTTATACATTCACCATGGCCACCAGCCTCCTCCTCCCCCTCTCCTCCTCGCCCTCGTCGCCGGCTCCCATGCAGGCAGCATCGCCGTCTACTGGGGCCAGAACGGCAATGAGGGTACCCTCGCCGACACCTGCAACACCGGCCTCTACTCCTACGTCATCCTGGCCTTCCTCACCACCTTCGGCAACGGCCAGACCCCCGTCCTCAACCTCGCCGGTCACTGCGACCCCGCCTCCGGCACCTGCACCAGCCTCACCTCCGACATCCAGACCTGCCAGTCCCAGGGCATCAAGGTCCTCCTCTCTCTCGGCGGCGGCTCCGGCAGCTACTCCCTCTCCTCCGCCGACGACGCCCAGAGCGTCGCCACCTACCTGTGGAACAACTACCTCAGCGGCAGCTCCTCCTCTCGCCCCCTCGGTGACGCCGTGCTCGACGGCATCGACTTCGACATCGAGGCAACCAACGGCGACCACTTCGACGACCTTGCAAGGGATCTGTCGCAATACAGCAGCCAGGGCAAAAAGGTCTACCTCTCAGCGGCGCCGCAGTGCCCGTACCCCGATGCGCACCTTAACACGGCGCTGCAGACCGGGCTCTTTGACTACGTTTGGATCCAGTTCTACAACAACCCATCGTGCGAGTACTCGTCGGGGAGCACCGCCAACTTGATCAGTGCGTGGAACACCTGGACATCGAGTGTGACGGCGTCCAGCTTTTTCTTGGGTTTGCCGGCGTCGAGTGATGCGGCCGGGAGCGGGTACATTCCCCCGGACGTGTTGACCTCTCAGGTGCTGCCGACAATTAAGACGACGGCTAAGTACGGTGGGATAATGCTGTGGAGCAGGTACTATGATCTGATGAACAACTACAGTGCCACCGTGAAGAGCAGCGTCTGAATCGCGTCGCTTACATATATACGTATACGCATACAAATAAGCAGGTCTACGTTTTTTTATCATGTTTAGTTAAATAATGACGGATTGCTTGCCAAGATTCTGTCTGAAAATTAGCGTATGAGAAATAAAGATGTCATCCTTTTTTTAAGGAGAAAATAAACAAAGAAATATGTGATACGAGTCGCATGGAAACTTGCTAGCTAACTGATGCAGGGCGATATTCAAAGCGCCTGCAACTCAAGAACGATCTAGTCTGCGAGAAAAGAATTCGTCCAGGTTTGGTTCAAATCTTGACAAGAAAAGGAGAAAATTTCGAATTTTGATCACTCTCAATCCGAAATTTAAAGGGAAGAGCAATTGAATTTTCAATTCAATTGTTTTGAATCAAGAAAACATTCATCTTTATTTAAGAGGAAAAAAAAAAAAGGAAATCTAAAACAGCGTCTTTTTCTTCTCTGCCTCTGACGGCCGCCCAAAACCAACTTAAATAAGAGAGAAAACCCTAACATCATAAGTTCAGAAAAATTACAACTATGCCATTAAAAACGAAAATAGGCCCAAAACTCCTATCAAACGAGCCCGGATGGCCAAAATCCACAGTAGCTCATGGCCAAAGGCAATGACTTTGAATCATCAGCCCGTTTCCATGTGACCAGCCAAGTTTGGGCCCAATCCGACACAGAAAATTTTAAGCCCGTTTGTTCTGCAACCTCTTGGACCTTCGTAGATTATCTGGTGTAGTCTTCCCTGACGTGGCCTGCTGACTCTGGGATGCTGGTACAGGAACATCCAAGGACTGGTTCGACTGACCCAAACTCTGGTCCAAAGTGATGTCCTCATCACTAACCCACTTTGACGAGACAAATTAAGTCTTACCAACTTGACTTAGCTCATTTGTTATATATATATATATATATATACACACACACACTTATAGATCGATGACCTTTTATCGTGTTGTATGTATCCTCCAGAACTTTCCCTTCTGCGTTCCTTAACAGCTTTCTCACATCCTTTCAAACCACACAACACGTTAAAAAAAAAAAAAAAAAAAGAAAAATAAGAGAGAGAGCCTTTTGCATTCCTTTCAAATCAAAGAGTGAGAGAGAATGTTTTCGGTCAACTAAGCCAACTTTACGTTGATGTCGAGCTTATTTGGATTAGCTGTTAGCTTGGAGTAACTAATTAATGCAAATAAGCTCGAAACAATAAGGACATCGATCATTGTTTGTAAGGCATATGATTATATGCTTCCTTCATTATGGTTATAAGGCATAGGTACGTTTGATTTGAGCCGAACTCAGATCAGATTGGATTAAGCTCAAACTCAAGCCTAGCATGGCCTGCCCAAGTTCAAGTCCGGCTCAATTTGTCTGGAGGAAAATTTTCAGAATCAGATCCGGCCGCTCGGTGTGTGTGAACTGCAATAGCTATTGGGCACAAGGCTTCATGGTTAGTCCGCGGGGCCTTGTGCTAATTTTATAAATGCAAAAATAGTATATCTCAGGAAGAAAAAATAGAAAAAAATTAATATATTTTCACTCGTTGGTTGTTACATTTTTCTTACATATTTCATGAAATTTTTAATAATCATGAGTTCTTAATTTTGACAGCGATTTATTGGTCTTCAACGAAGAGAGATAATATTATGTTGCACAGATTGTGGGGGCGTAAGTGGGATGTACCTCCAATTTAAGTGGCAAGTTGGATGTGGTTCAGATGTGTTTGGTATGATGGCCAATCGAATGTTTGGAAGAAGATGTTATACAAATGATCAATCCAATCGAATGTTTGGAAGAAGATTTTAAACAAATGGAATTAGCAATCCCATATGGTGCGCCAGATGAGCATCAAAATTAAGGATAATTAAGGAGCACTGAGTTGACGGCCTTGACATCCATGGGCCGCCAATTTTTGTATATGATCGATTTATAACGGAAAAGACATACGGCACGGAAGAGAAAGTTATATAATCAATTTATAATAAAAAAATTTGTTGCATCGTTCTTTGATGCAGCAAGCATGCATCGGCCACACGGATCAGTCATCCGTGCATGCCGGTAAGTGAATAGTGCACGGTAAGGTTCACTAGACTACCGTACGTGCATCGACATTCACGAGCAATTAATTCGTACGATCGATATGCGTTTGTTGTGCTGAAAAATGATGCAGCAAGACTTTTTCATGTATAACTTGCAGTAGATTTAAGTTAATGGATGTGTGTATGGGTAACAGAATGAATTAGATCAAATAATTAGGCAAGATATGATTGAGCCCAATTTTTAAAAATGAGCTTTCTATTCGTGGATATTCATTTTGGCATATCTTAAACATAAAAAAAAGAGAACTAAGGATTTTTTTTTAATCGTCTAGGGTTAAAAATAAGAAAAATAAAGTGTTTTGAAACATATAAAATATAAATATAGTCAACATAACTTACATGACCAAATTAAAAGGTCTAAAATTCTTCATGGAATCTTTATGCTTAAGAAACCAATGAACGTGGGTCCAACAGACCTCCTATCTTTTCACGATTCAATATGTCAATCTTGATAACCAAATAACTAGATAAGTCTAATTAAATAGTCAATAGGTCATGGCCATTGTTGGTTTTTATTATAGTATTCAAATGAGATTTAAACCTAAATTAGAACGAAACATAAGTTCGATTTCATGCGTGCATACTATTCGAGTTGTATCATTCTCTCTCCTATTTTTTCATTGTATAGGACTGAGAGGATGGTTTAAATGATCGTAAAAAAATAGAAGAGAAATATATTTAAATCGGATAGTCTGCTTATATGGTGCTGCACCTTAGTTTCACCCCCTAAATTATTGGTATGATAGGCCCGAATTACTATCAACTACATTCCTAGCTACCCTTCTAAGACCCATGATCAAAGACAACTCTAGCCCATATGTCATGCTTCATTGGTACATGTAGGCACACAAATTTGAGATTACACATATGAGCTCTGCCGATCGGGTCAAAGAGCACACGAGCCAATTTCTTGGCGATTGGGCTCAACACAGCCCACCTCGACTTCCGTGTCGATCACGGCCCGTTTAGGCCTGGGTTCGGTATCGGCATCAGCTACGGCCCATCTCGACCTTCGCATCGGCTACGACCCACCTCGACTTCCGTATCAATTGCAGCCTGTCTGGGCCTTGGTCACGGTGCCGGCATCAACCACAGCCTATCTCGACATCCGCGACGGCCACGGCCCACCTCAACCTTCGCGTCGGCTACGGCCCACCTCAACTTCTGTGTCGGCTGCGGCCAGTCTATGCCTTGATCATGGTGTCGGCATCAACCACGGCCTATCTCGACCTCCGCATCGGCTACGGCCCACCTCGACTTCCGTGTCAGCCGTGGCCAGTCTAGGCCTTGGTCACGGTGTCGGCATCAACCACGGTCTATCTCGACCTCCGTGTCAGCTACGGCCCACCTCAGCTTCCGTGTCGGTCGCAGCCAATCTAGGCTTTGGTCACGGTGTCGGCATTAACCCCGGCCTATCTCGACCTCTGCATCAGCTACGGCCCACCTCGACTTCCGTGTCGATTGCGGCCCATTTGGGCTTTGGTCACGGTGTCAGCATCGGCTTCGGTGTCAGCCTCGGCGTTGACTTCGGTGCCGGCCTCGGCATCGGTCTCGGCGTTGGCCTCCGGCGGCAGTCATCCACGTCCAAGCTATGTGGCCCACTTCTCTCGAGAATGGCGGACCACGTCACCACGAGCGCGCCCGGCTACGCGCGCGATGGACGTGCTTCTTCCTGGCGCCGCTAACGACGGGCGTGGCCCCACGTTCAGTCCCATGACCCATACTTTGTGGCATGTTGAAGACTAGAAATTAACAACCGTCCAAAAGGGACTTGACCACGACAGACGGAGGGTAAGAGGGATTCTCGAACAGGTATAAAAGGCCTCCAGCCCTTAAGGTAGGGGGCTCGGGCTCTATCCAATCATTACAACGATATCCATCTATGTTCCCCAAATCACTAACTTGGGCGTCGGAGGGCCCCCGCCGGAGTCACCGGTCTGAGACTTTCCTTGCAGGTTCCCGAGCGAAGGAAGGGGTCTTGCCGTTCCCTCGAAGGCCCGCGAGAATTTCTGCCCACTTGACGCTCATTAAAGGTGATCTGGCGGCAATAGATTTGCGCGCCAGGAAGGGGGAGAGCGTGAGTAGCAAGGCGTGTAGGGGAGAAAGTGACCAAGCTCTCACTCCCTCCTTACCCGAAGAAGAGATGGTGGTGACTCGTGCTCAAGAAGCTTCCACCAGCCTGGCTGGGGGGCAGCCGGTGGGGGCCGAGCAGCCGGAGGCCCTCCTGCCAATTCATCCTTCACCACCATGCCAAGGTGATAGGGTCACTGCCCTTGCTCAGGAGGTGCGGTCCCTTGCTGCGGTGATTCGAGAACTCCAACAACAGTCGGCGGCCGCTCAACCTCTGCCGCCACCCCACTCCTTGGAAGAAGTTGCGGCGCAGCCCAGCCAACAATCCACCCGTGGAAGACAATCCCGACGAAAGGCTCACCGCCGTCGGGACGTTTCCACCAGAAGGAGATCTCCTGACAATCCCTCTCCCCGTCAATCCCGGGACAAGGCCCCGGGGAAGGGTATAGCCCGTCGACACCGCCCGTCCTCCTGTCCCCTATCTACCTCGTCAGGAGAGGAGTCCACAGGCGAGAGGATTCATCTCCGCGCAGAAAGGCGACTGGAGGAGCGCTACCGACATTTAGAGGAGCTCGGCCAACGACTGACCGATCAGTCGAAGGCAAAATATGACAGTCGCCCTCCACTGACAAGGCAGATCATGGAAGAACCCGTCCCTTCCCGATTTTGTCTTCCTCAGCTGGATCCTTACGACGGCACTACCGATCCCCTATATCACTTGGAAAGCTATAAGGTGCACATGCAGGTCCAGGGAGCATCAGACGCTCTTCTATGCATTGCTTTCCTAGCCACCCTACGAAAGGCTGCGAGGGCTTGATATTCCCGTCTACCTCCTCGTAGTATTAGTTCATTCAGATAGCTGGAGAAAGATTTTCTCGCTCACTTAGATGCAAGCCGACGGATCCCTTGGGTGGCAGACAGCCTCTTTGCCATCCGACAGAAGAGTGGGGAGACTCTTCGGGACTTCGTCACCCGCTTCAAGGAGGCGGCGATAGAGGTTTACCATCTTGACGACTCGATGGCCACCTTGGCCTTGAAGCGTAGGCTCCGCCTTTCTGCTTCGCGTATTCATTATACAAGAAGCCCCCGAGCTCGTACGCAGAGTTGCTAAGTCGAGCTCAAAAATATATTCGCACTGATGAGGCCGACTCCTCTCGGCGGAAAACTGAAGAAGGCCCCAGCAAAAAGCAAGTTCGATCAGAGTCTGGAGGGCCTCACACCAAGAAGCCCGAGCCGCCTCGCTGGGCGGACAGTCGGCCACGAACTTTCGCCCCCGTAGGTGAGTGTTACACCCCTCTGTTAGCCCCGATTTCCCACATTCTTATGGAAATTGAGGGTGAGCCCTATCTCAAGCGCCCTGCGCCCCTAAAGCCTGGAGTTTCTCGCAACAAAAACATGTATTGTCGTTTCCATCGAGATCACGACCACGACACAGAAGACTTCCGACAGTTGAAGAAGGCCATAGAGGAGCTCATCCAGCAAGGGCACCTCGGTCAGTTTGTCCGGAGAGGAAATCCAGCGGCACCAGGCCCTTCGGTGCCACCCACTCAGCAAGCCAATGTTGAAACACCCCGACTGGGAAGACTGTGGCAATGATCTCCTGGGGAGCGGGGGGCACCGCAAAAAGACATCGGGGGGGGGGGGGGGGGTGAGCGAGATAACAGTGTAATTCCTTTCTCTGAAAGAGATTTAGAGGGGGTAGATAACCCGAATGATGAAAGCGTCGTTGTATCCATGGCGATTGCTAAACATCCTGTAAAGAGAATATTAGTTGATAGTGGAAGCTCAGCCGATATTCTGACGTATGATGCATTTGTTTGTATGAACTTTCTTTTGGATTCTCTTCGGCCAGTGGCGACACCCCTTGTTGGCTTCACCGGAGATGTGGTGAAAGTTGAGGGAGAAATTACTCTCCCCGTCACGGCTGGAACTTCACCCCACCAGAGCACGATCTTCACAAAGTTCCTGGTGGTGAGAGTTCCTCTTGCATATAATGCTATTCTCGGCCGGTCAGGTTTAAATCTGCTGGATGCCATTATCTCGACAAAGAGGTTGCTGGTCAGGTTCCCCACTCGTCACGAGATCGGGGAAATGCGGAGCGAAAGAAGCCCGGTGTCCCTCTGCTACCACATGACCCCTAGCCTTCAGTCAGCAATTCCCTCGTCGACTTCTGAATTGATGGATTCGAGAGAGGCCGAGAAGAGGGGGGAACCGGTAGGACATCTGTTGACTTTTCCCTTAGGAGAGGACCCAACGAGAACCGTCCAGATCGGGGCCACTCTCCCTGAGGAGGAAAGGAGTCGACTCCTCGGTTTCCTCCGAGCCAACGCCGATATTTTTGCATGGGCACCAACCGACATGCTAGGTATACCAGCCAAGGTAATTACTCATAAACTTAACATCAAATCTAATTGTAGGACAGTCCGGCAAAAGAAGAGAAGCTTTGCCCCCGAGCGCCAGAAAGCTGTTGACGAGGAGGTCCGTAAACTGATCACTGCCGGCCACATTCGGGATGTCTATTATCGCGACTGGTTGGCCAATGTAGTGATGGTACGGAAAGCCAATGGAAGCTAAAGGATGTGTATCGATTTCACTGATCTCAGCAAAGCTTGCCCCAAGGACAGCTTCCCGCTCCCCAGGATCGATCAATTAGTGGAAGCCACTTTCGGTCACGAGACTCTCAGCTTCATGGATGCATTCTCGAGGTACAACCAGATAGAATGGAGCCTTCAGATGAAGAAGCCACCTTTTTCGTGACCGAAAAGGGGATCTACTACTATCAAGTCATGCCCTTTGGGTTGAAAAATGCCGGGGCTACGTACCAAAGATTGATGAATAAGGTCTTCGAGGGTCAAATTGGGCGCAACATAGAAGTATATGTAGACGACATGCTGACCAAAAGCATCCGAGCTGGCGACCACCTATCTGACCTAATGGAGACCTTCAGCAACCTTCATCGGTTCCAGATGAGGCTGAATCCCTAGAAATGTGTCTTCGGAGTGGCAGCAGGAAAATTCCTAGGATTCATGGTGATGCAACGAGGAATAGAGGCGAACCCGGACAAGATCCAAGCTATCCTAGATATGAGGCCGCCGGTGAATAAAAAGGAAATTTAGCGCCTGATCGGAAGGCTAGCAGCTCTGAGCCGCTTCCTATCTAGATCGGCTAAGAAGAGCCTCCCCTTCTTCAAAGCCTTGCGAAAAGTCAACACCTTCGAATGGACGGATGATTGCCAAAAGGCCTTTGAGGAGCTGAAGAATTTCCTATCGACTCCGTTGCTACTATCGAAACCAATGGAGGGAGAAAACCTCTTTTTATACCTGGCCGCTTCTCAGGAGGCTATCAGTTCGGTCCTCGTTCGGATAGACACTGAAGGATCGCAGAAATTGGTATATTACACCAGTAAAGTGCTCCATGACGCGGAGACCAGGTACACCAAAACCAAAAAAATTATTTTCGCGCTAATAGTGTCGGCTCAACGTCTCAGGCCTTATTTCCAAGCCCACTCAATCATAGTGTTAACGAACCAGCCCCTGAGGACAATCTTATCCCGCCCTGATACCTCCGATCGGATGGCAAAGTGGGCACTCAAGTTGGAAGAATTCAACCTGACCTTCGAACCAAGGTCGAGTATGAAGTCCCAAGTTTTGGCGAATTTCCTGGTTGAGTGCACCTGGACCGATGAGCAGACCAGGGAAGCTCCGACGAAACCCTTGGAAGCGTTGACCACGGACGCGAGGAAGGATTGGATCCTTCATGTGGATGGGGCATCAAACTCTCAAGGGAGCGGTGCCGGGATTACTCTTGCCGGTCCTGACAGTGTAACGATTGAGTATGCCCTCCGTTTCCTCTTTCCTGCCACGAACATCAGGCCAAGTACGAAGCCTTGTTGGCTGGGATGAGGCTCGCCAGAGAACTTAAAGTGGAGCGTCTCAGAGCATATACCGACTCCCAACTCATCTCGGGGCAAATCGCGGGGGAGTATGAAGCTCGGGATCCTATCATGTCCTGATACTTGGACAAGGTCCAGTCGGAGTCCCGCCTCTTCGCCCATTTTTGTGTCAGCTATGTTCCCCGGGAAGAGAATGCTCGGGCCGACGCGTTGTCCCGCCTGGCCACCTCTATTGGGAATTGTATTATAAAGCCAATTATTTGATGATTGTGCTGATGTAAATTGTATATAAATTGATATATTAATAAAAGTTATTTGGCAGTTTATTCATTACAAGAACATCTTCTTAATACTCCTAAAAATAATGAAGCCCTTAGGATCTTCCTCACGATAAAAGAGGATTTATCTTAGAAGGTCCTTAAAAGAGTTTGCGACCAAATGATATACTATGACAGGGCCATAGTACTATCAATTATAGGATGTTGTATATCATATTTGTTGGTTATCCTCTTAACCAAGGAGTGTAGAGACACTGGTATGACATACAGGTGAAAGTGTAGGAGTACATTTCATCGAACGTGACTCATTTCCGGATACTTTGCTGTCAAGAGTTAATCCGAGAAGATATAGGTATAAGTATCCTTCAGACCTGAAGATCACAACCAGTGGCTTACAAGCAACTCATTGTACTTAGGTGCCGGACCACCTGGATTTCTAATCCAGCTACGAAAGGTTACTGGGTGCAGTCAAGTTCTTGTGGTAGTCAGTTGTGGATCAAGATGGAATTTGACCTATCCCATTAAAAGGAGAAATGCTTGTGTTTCAATTTTGCAAGACCTTGGCCAAGGCACTTCATGTGAAAGTCACATGATCACTAAAGTTGAAATCACTTTATGGATTTGCTATTTAGAGTTGACAAGCTCTTAAGCCATCCTTAGCATTTGTGGTCAAGAGGATGAATTATACGGTAACTGTTTCTTAGGGTTCTTGGAGTTTGCTCGGCAACTCTTCGACCTATCTGGATGTCGGGTTTCATTGCTAGATGGGCACATCGATTAGTATAGAAAGTTATTTCTATGCTACTGGCTTAGGTTCGAACCTAGAGAGTCACACGCATAGAAGTTTCCTAGGATGATCTATTTGCTGATCAACGATTGAGAATCGTATATGATTTAATTAATCAATTTGATTGATTGAATTATCTCAATTGGGTTAAGTACAATTGAATAAGATTCAATTTGGTTTAAGTCTATTAGAAGGACAAGTCAATTTCAAATATTGATTTGAAATTAGACTTGATTTGAATTTAAATAGATTCAGGACTAGCCAAATTTGATTTGGGCTTGGACCATGATCTATGTGGGTTAAGTCAAATAAATTCAGATCAGAACCCAAACCTCTCGAATATGGATCTCATATAATGAGATGGCTAAAATCTCATCTCATGAGATAGAATTTAATGCATGGCATTTATTTTCCGAACGTTGGATTTATCCCTCGTCTCTTTGGTTTTCTCTGAACAACGGAACTAAACCAAACGCCGCGACTCCTTGGTTTTCTCCGAACATCGGAATTAAACCAAGCGCCGCGCCTTCGGCGTGCCAAACGATGGATTCTTAAATGTCAGAATTAAATGTCAAGGCTAAATCGAGACTATAAATAGAGGGCATTCCCTCACCAGAGAAAACAGAATAAAAAATAGAACAACAATACACGATTTGTCGTGGATTGTAATTCTATATTATCGTGGATTGTAATTCTAAAATGTTAGAATAGAAAATCCTGGTGATTCTGGTATTAGCGGAAGCCTGGTGGATCTTGGAGGAAGATTCAAGTGAGAGGATTCAAGATCAGCAAAGCTATTTTTCTACAAGCTAGCACTCCCAAAAATCTGATCATTCGGGGCTTCGCGTGGACGATACTAGAGGCCGGACGATTGAACGGCTGCAGAGCAATAAGGATTTACCTACTGTTCTTAAGGTAAGTGATTTGATCCCTAGATCTTAAGGCAGGCTTCAAGATAATAGTGTGACTAGTCATCTTGAAGATCAAGATATGATCTTGATGTTTTTATATACATATTTTAGATCAAATGACCCTGAATATATAGGCAAAGATATGATCTTGATGCATATTAGATAGATTAATATGTAATCTTTTAATTTCCGCAATGATAATAGTTATCAATTTTTAAAAATATGCATACCTCGGAGACTATTTCTCCTTACAAATGGTATCAGAGCCATGGTTTTGTTAATGATCTAATTTATTGCATGTAAATTAATATTCTCATTAATTATGTAATTATGGCTAAAACTTATCACAAGGCCATATGGTCACAGGTGGATTGAAAATCCGAATTACCCATTCAATGAGGTATTCTGTGACATATTACCGTGCGATTGTTTTATAATTGATGCTTTGTTTAAAGAAAATTTAAATTATGCTTTGGCATCAAAACATAGATTACACACACTCTCAAAAGATATTTTATATTTGATACATATTGATGTTGTATAAAACCATAATATTTGCATGTTTAGTATAAAAAGATAGATATGATATATGATGGCATGATGTCTATGTTATAAAATATACAAATATTTATGGGAGTTTTATTTGAATGTCAAATATTAGTTCCATAATTTTTTTTAGATATGATCTAAATATAGGAATTATGAGTAGTAACATTATGCTTGATTGAAATATATGACATGTTAACATGAAATATATTTAATCATTTGGGTTAGCTAAGTCGGGTCCATAAAGGGTTAGACTCTAAGGTTTAAATCAACTGGACTAAAAGAGTATTTGTTCAAATCTAATTAGATTAGGTTAAGAATGCTCTAAATAAAATAATAGTTGTAGTTGATCAAGTCCTTCTCTTTGATTAAACCAAATGGAAGTAGATTAGGCTTCGTGGTTGAGCATGAATCTATTAGATGGTCAAATCAGAATTGGTTAACCATATGATGTCAAGGTGGGATGGCAAGTTGCTCTAGGATCAATGATTGAATGGTTTTTATTTGGGAGCTACTCGTATTGATGCATCTTTAACGAGTTAATAGCATATCCCTCTCATCGATCTCTCTCACCTGGTCATTGTGGTGAACCATTTATGATTCAGATCATTTACCTGATTCGGGTTGACCCATGCCTGTAAGGATATCAGTATGACTGATTTAGGTGCCACTTAACCTGACTTAATCTTGTTTCATTCTACCGATTTCATAGATTCAGTGGGAGAACTTGATTAGTCAATTTATCTTCATATTATTAAAATCCTCTAAAATTATTAGGTCCTTAAAATGAAATAGTTATATGATAACTAGATCATAGCCTCCCATTAAGGTGGGTGATAATGAGTCCGATGTCTTGATAATCATTGGAGGTACTCCATGCCTGGTGCTTGTCAACCATCGGAATTATCATTCATTATATGATAAGTCAGCGTAACTATTAAATAAACAGTCAGGTGAGCCGAGCTTCACTCGGACTTGGTTGTCTATTGATAGGTTACACTGATTATATCATTTAATGGTTGGACCTAACCAGAACTTTCAATGGAGGCACTTCATACCTGCTGAAGAGGTACATGGGGCAAAACTGAACACTAAGAATTGTTTGGGGAAACAATTGGTTTTGAACCTACTCTTAGATGCATATGGGTTAGCAAAGCTTCACTTGGGCCTGTATGTAGTTTATGTAGATCTTAGTGCCCACTAAAGCATTAAGAATAATTCTTCGAATTGGGGTGTAGAGGCTGCCAATTTGAACAAAATAGTGGAAGAATCTTTAGACTAAAGTCCAAGTCTTTAGACTGAATCAATTTATATACTAATAAACTTTAGTTTTTCCTTATGCAGAACATGGCCACTAATTTATCATTAAGGTTCCTATTGGATAGTGACAAATTGAATGGTTCCAATTTCAATAGCTGGTTCAGAAAACTTAAGATCGTCCTTGAGCATGAGAGGATTCTATATATTCTGAATAATCCTGCACCAAAGATACCTGATGCAAACACCCAAAGTTCTGAGAGATACACTTATCAGAAGTGGCTCAATGATAGAACTAGCGTGCGTTGTATCATGTTAGCAGCAATGAACGATGAATTCGGTCGCCGGTTCGAGAATGCTCAGCCAGAAGAAATCATTCAAGCGTTGAATGAATCTTTCGGCACACCCGACGATGTTGAAAGGCACAAGACTAGTTGTGCTATTTTCAATGCTCGGATGAGAGATGGATCTCCTGTCACTGATCATGTATTGTACATGATCGAGATAATAGAACTCCTAAGCAAGCTCAGCTTTCCCTTACATGAGCAGTTAGGAAAAGATGTGATCCTGAATTCCTTGCCTCCATCCTTCCGACCTTTCCTTACTCATTTTCGAATGACAAAGCCTGCAGTCAACTACCATGGTTTGTTAGGGTTGTTACAGAACTTTGAGAAGGATAACCAGCTCTCTAAGGGTTTGGTTAATATGGTTGAAGGATCTAAGGTAGGACGTAAACCCTTTGGGAAAGGAAAGAAGAAAAAGAATAATAAAAGGGTGCAACATGCTAGGACATCTATAAGGGGTCAGATGCAGAAGAAGAAAATTGATAAAAGTCAAGCTGAATGCTTTCACTGCAAGATGCAAGGGCACTGGAAGAGGAACTGTCCTCTTTACATTGCCACACTTGATCCAAACAGGCCAAAGAAGAAAAAGGAGCAAGATGTTGCTCAACAAGGTATTTATATGATAACACCTTGTAATTTTTCTATATATGATAATCAGACCTGGGTATTGGATACCGGGAGTCCTTTTAACATTTGCAATTCATTGCAGAGACTACAGGTCACCAGAAGATTTGAGGACAATGAAAGATTCCTAAATGTCGGCGATGGAAGATTAGTTCCAGTACTGGCATTAGGAGTTCTTGAAATAGTTTTCAATAGAAATGTCATTATACTAAATGATTGTCATTTTTGCCCAACGTTCTTATTGAACGTAATTTCTGTAGGCCTTCTGGCCAAAAATAATTATGAAATTTCAATAAAAGATGTTACTTTGAATATCATTATGAATGGAGTCACTGTAATGACTGGACATTTATCTAATGGCATTTATATATTATCACAGCCTGTGAATGTAGTGTACCAATCAAGTAAGTGCCCTAGAACAACTGATGTCACAGATATTTATCTTTGGCACCATCGGCTGGGTCATATCAACAAGAACAGATTAAACAGGTTAACTCAGGAGGGCATCCTTCGAGTTGATGATTGTGAATCATTAACTACCTGTGAATCATGTCTTCTTGGTAAAATGACCAAGTCATCTTTTACTGGAAAAGGTGAAAGAGCCAAAGAGCTATTGGGTCTAGTACATACTGATGTATGTGGACCAATGAGCACTTGTGCCAAAGGTGGATACTACTACTTCATTACATTTACAGACGACCTTTCTAGGTTCGGTTATGTCTATCTTATGCGACATAAATCTGAATCATTTGAAATGTTCAAACTATATCATAAAGAAGTAGAAAAATAAATAGGAAAATGTATTAAGACCCTTCGATCAGATCGAGGAGGCGAATACCTTTCCAATGAATTTGTGACATATTTAAAGGAGAATGTGATTCTCTCCCAATGGACTCCTCCTGGAACACCGCAACATAACGGTGTGTCGGAAAGAAGGAATCGAACTCTGTTAGACATGGTTCGGTCCATGATGGATTTTGCAAGCTTGCCAATATCATTTTGGGAATACACATTAGAATCAGCTTGTCATATTCTTAATAAGGTTCCCAGTAAGTCTGTTTCTAAAACTCCATATGAGATGTGGTATGGACATAAACTGGTTATTACCTATCTGAGAGTCTGGGGGTATCCGGCTTATGTGAAACGTGCAAAATCAGACAAATTTGAACCCAAATCTGACAAATATTTTTTCATCGGCTATCCGAAAGAAACAAAAGGATATTACTTCTACAATACTGAAGAACAAAAGTTGTTCATTAGTAATAGAGCAGTTTTTCTTGAAAAGGAGTTCCTTAGTGAAGGAACAAATAGCTCTAATGTTGAACTTGAGGAAGTTCATCAAGTAGAAGGAACAACACAAACCAGTGAACCCCTAGAATCTGAGTTGATTAGATCAAACTCAAAACCCATTTTAGATGCACCATTAAGGCGATCTGGTAGAGTACCACATCAACCGGACAGATACTTGGGTTTCTTGGTACAGAATGATGATCCTGTTGAACTCGATGAGAACAACGAGGATCCGATCACCTATATGGATGCTATGCAAAGGACTGACTCTAATAAATGGCCTGATGCCATGAAATCTGAACTTGATTCCATGAAGGACAATAATGTATGGACATTAGTTGACCCACCCGAAGGGATAAAACCCATAGGGTGTAAATGGGTTTTTAAGAGGAAAAGAGGCACAGACGAAAGGTAGAGACCTATAAAGCACGTCTGGTTGCCAAGGGGTATCATCAACGTTATGGTATTGACTATGACAAAACGTTTTCTCCTGTGGCAATGCTGAAATCCATTCAGATTATGCTAGCTATAGCAGCACACTTCGATTATGAGATTTGGCAGATGGATGTTAAAACCGCTTTTCTAAGTGGTGAATTAGAAGAACAGGTGTATATGATACAGCCTGAAGGTTTTATATCTGAAGACGAGTCTAAAGTGTTCAGGCTACAGAAGTCTATTTATGGACTTAAGCAAGCATCAAGGAGTTGGAACATACGATTTGATAAAGTGATCAAATCTTATGGCTTTATTAAGAATAAAGAAGAACCTTGCATTTATAAATGGGCTAACAATTCTGTTATTGTATTTCTTGTATTATATGTGGATGATATTCTCTTAATCGGGAATGATATCCCTGCATTACAAGGAATAAAGACATGGTTATCATCACAATTCTCCATGAAAGATCTGGGAGAAGCATCATACATCCTAGGGATGAAGATCTATAGAGATAGATATAAGAGGATGCTAGGTTTATCCCAATCTACGTACATTGACACAGTGCTAAAGAGGTTTAGCATGGAGAATTTCAAGAAAGGCTATCTTCCGATAGGCCATGGAATTCATCTTTCTAAGAAGGATTGTCCGACAACTCCTAATGAAAGAGAACGTATGAGTCGAATTCCATATGCTTCGGCAGTAGGATCGATTATGTACACCATGACATGTACAAGACCGATGTGGCATACTCACTAGGAGTAGTGAGTAGATACCAATCTGATCCAAGAGAAAAATATTGGCAAGTTGTTAAGACAATCCTTAAGTATTTGAGAAATACTAAGGACCAGTGGTTAGTCTATGGAGAGTCAGATTTGAAACTTGTTGGATATACTGATTCTAGTTTTCAATCAGATCATGATGATAGCAAAAGTGTATTGGGTTTTATGTTTATCTTAAATGGTGGAGCTGTTTGCTAAAAAAGTTTCAAGCAACATACAGTGGCAGATTCGGTGTGCGAGGCAGAGTACATCGCTGCATCAGATGCTGCAAAAAAAGCTGTGTGGCTGCAAAAGTTTATCTCCGAGCTTAGAGTGACACCTTCCATAGATGAACCAGTCCTGTTATACAGTGACAGCACTGGTGCCATAGCTCAAGCAAAGAAACCACGAGCACATCAGCGCACCAAGCACATACTGCGCCGGTTTCATCTTATTCGAGAGATAGTAGACCGAGGTGACATAAATTTTCAGAAGATTGATGGAAAGGAAAACCTAGGTGACCCATTTACTAGAGCACTCAGCATCAAGGAGTTTGACAACTATAAGTTGAAGATGAGTATTAGATACTGTAATGAGTGGCTTTAGGCTAAGTGGGAGTTTGTTGGGAATTGTATCCTAAAGCCAATCATTTGATGATTGTGCTGATGTAAATTGTATATAAATTGATATATTAATAAAAGTTATTTGGTAGTTTATTCATTACAAGAACATCTTCTTAATACTCCTGAACGTAATGAAGCCCTTAGGATCTTCCTCACGATAAAGGAGGATTTATATTAGAAGGTCCTTAAAAGAGTTCGCGACCAAATGATATACTATGACAGGACCATAGTACTATCAATTATAGGACGTTGTATATCATATTTGTTGGTTATCCTCTTAACCAAGGAGTGTAGAGATACTGGTATGACATACAGGTGAAAGTATAGGAGTACATTTCACTGAACGTGACTCATTTCAGGATACTTTGCTGTCAAGAGTTAATCCGAGAAGATATAGGTATAAGTATCCTTCAGACCTGAAGATCACAACTAGTGGCTTACAAGCAACTCATTGTACTTAGGTGCCGGACCACCTGGATTTCTAATCCAGCTACGAAAGGTTACTGGGTGCAGTCAAGTTCTTGTGGTAGTCAGTTGTGGATCAAGATGGAATTTGACCTATCCCATTAAAAGGAGAAATGCTTGTGTTTCAATTTAGCAAGACCTTGGCCAAGGCACTTCATGTGAAAGTCACATGATCACTAAAGTTGAAATCACTTTATGGATTTGCTATTTAGAGTTGACAGGCTCTTAAGCCATCCTTAGCATTTGTGGTCAAGAGGATGAATTATACGGTAACTGTTTCTTAGGGTTCTTGGAGTTTGCTCGGCAACTCTTCGACCTATCCGAACGTCGGGTTCCATTGCTAGATGGGCACATCAATTAGTATAGAAAGTTATTTCTATGCTACCGGCTTAGGTTCGAACCTAGAGAGTCACACGCATAGAAGTTTCCTAGGATGATCTATTTGCTGATCAACGATTGAGAATCGTATATGATTTAATTAATCAATTTGATTGATTGAATTATCTCAATTGGGTTAAGTACAATTGAATAAGATTTAATTTGGTTTAAGTCTATTAGAAGGACAAGTCAATTTCAAATATTGATTTGAAATTAGACTTGATTTGAATTTAAATAGATTCAGGACTAGCCAAATTTGATTTGGGCTTGGACCATGATCTATGTGGGTTAAGTCAAATAAATTCAGATCAGAACCTAAACCTCTCGAATATGGATCTCATATGATGAGATGGCTAAAATCTCATCTCATGAGATAGAATTTAATGCATGACATTTATTTTTCGAACGTCAGATTTACCCCTCGTCTCTTTGGTTTTCTCCGAACGACGGAACTAAACCAAACACCGCGACTCCTTGGTTTTCTCCGAACATTGGAATTAAACCAAGCACCACGCCTTCGGCGTCTCTTCGCTTTTGCCAAACGACGGATTCTTAAATGTCAGAATTAAATGTCAAGGCTAAATCGAGACTATAAATAGAGGGCATTCCCTCACCAGAGAAAACAGAACAAAAAACAGAACAACAATACACGATTTGTCGTGGATTGTAATTCTAAATTGTCGTGGATTGTAATTCTAAAATGTTAGAATAGAAAATCCTGGTGATTCTAGTGTTAGCGGAAGCCTGGTGAATCTTGGAGGAAGATTCAAGTGAGAGGATTCAAGATCAGCAAAGCTATTTTTCGCGAGCTAGCACTCCCGAAAATCTGATCATTCGGGGCTTCACGTGGACGATATTAGAGGCCGGATGATTGAACGGCTGCAGAGCAATAAATATTTACCTACTGTTCTTAAGGTAAGTGATTTGATCCCTAGATCTTAAGGCAGGCTTCAAGATAATAGTGTGACTAGTCATCTTGAAGATCAAGATATGATCTTGATGTTTTTATATGCATATTTTAGATCAAACGACCCTGAATATATAGGCAAAGATATGATCTTGATGCATATTAGATAGATTAATATGTAATCTTTTAATTTCCGCAATGATAATAGTTATCAATTTTTAAAATATGCATGCTTCGGAGACTATTTCTCCCTACAACCTCGGCCGATGAACCTTGGGGAGGACTTACGTAGAGCATTTGCTAGTCCCGAGCATTGAGGCGGCGGTGGAGGCCCTGCCAGTTGAACAGAGGCCTTCTTGGATGGACACCTATGTCCAATATCTCACTGATGGTGTCCTCCCCAATGACCCTTCCAAGGCCAAACTCCTTAAGTGGAGAGCTTCCAAATTCCTAATAATGGATGGACGCCTGTATCGGAGGTCCTTCTCGTATCCCCTCCTCAAGTGTGTCGGTCCCGCTGAGGCCGATTACATCCTCCACAAAATTCATGAAGGCGCATGCGGGAACCATCATGGGGGCAGAGCCCTAGCATATAAAGCCCTCCGTCAAGGCTATTATTGGCTAACCATGCAGGAAGACGCGACCGAATTGGTGCGGAAGTGCGACAGCTGCCAACGTCACGCCAACATCCAGCGGAAGCCCACTTCTCACTTGAATCCCATCTCTGCTCCATGGCCCTTCGCCCAATGGGGGATGGACATTTTGGGACCATTTCCTCCTGCCTCCGGTCAACGGAGGTTTTTGCTAGTTGCTATCGACCACTTCACCAAATAGGTGGAGGCCGAAGCTCTAGCCAAAATAACCGAAGCTAGAGTGAGAGCTTTCTTTTGGAAGTCCATAATCTGCCGTTTTGGACTTCCCAACACTCTCATCACAGATAACGGCCGACAGTTTGATAACGCCCCCTTCAGAGAATTTTGTAACAACTTAGGAATCAATCAAAGATTCACCTCTATCGGACACCCACAGACCAACGGAGCGGCTGAAGCAATTAATCGTACAATTCTACAAGGGCTTCGGACACAGCTTGACGACTTTAAAGGAAGATGGGTGGAGGAGCTTCTCCAGGTCTTGTGGGCCTATCATACGACCCCGAGAAATCCCACCGGTGAAACCCCATTCAGTCTGGTTTTCGGATCCGAGGCCGTCATTCCTGTGGAAATCAGGGTCCCCAATCCTCGAATGGAAGCCTACAATGAAGAAGACAACTCGGCCCAACTGAGGGCCAATTTAGATCTCATCGAGGAGATGCGCGACCGAGCATGGATCAAGATGGCCGCTTATCGACAAAGGGCGGCGAAGTATTACAACGCCCGCGTTAGACCCCAGACGTTCTGTCCTAGGGACTTGGTCCTCCGGAGGGCTGAGATTTCGAGGCCAACGGAGGGAGGAAAGTTATCACCTAATTGGGAGGGGCCTTACCAGGTTGCGGAGGCCCTTCCCCGAGGAACTTACCGACTCGAGGAACTCAGCGGGAGGCCGCTCCCACGAACTTGGAATTCTGACAACCTTCGCTGGTACTACCAGTGACGTGCTCAACTGAATGGTTGTAGGTTCGGATACTCCACTCCTTCAAATTATTTAAATAAAAATGCACTTCTCATGTATCATTTCGCATTACCTCTTTGTCCTACGATCATGTCACCAAAGCCCGACTCCCGTGTCGGCACCAAAGCCCGACTCCCGCATCAGCACCAAAGCCCGACTCCCATGTCGGCATAAAAGCCCGACTCCCGCGTTGGCACCAAAGCCCGACTACCGTGTCGGTACCAAAGCCCGACTCTCGCGTCGGCACAAAAGCCGACTCCTGCGTTGGCACCAAAGCCCGACTACCGCGTCGGCACCAAAGTCTGACTATCGTGTCGGCACAAAGCCCGACTCCTGCGTCAGCACCAAAGCCCAACTCCCGCGTCGGCACAAAAGCCCGACTCCTGCATCGGCACCAGAGCCCGACTACCGTGTCGGCACAAAAGCCCGACTCCCGCGTCGGCACTAAAGCCCGACTACCGCATCGGCATAAAAGCTCAACTCCCGCGTCAACACCAAAGCCCGACTCCTGCACCTGCACAGAACCCAAGTTCCGGTATTACACCCTGAACCCGATCACGGCACCTTCAGATCACCCCTTGGTACCCTGGGCCCGGTTGTGACACCCCCAGATCGTCGCTCTTAGGGGTCAAGAGGGTCCTTGGCATGGTATCGGATCACTCCCACGGTATCGCTCCAAATGCCTATCGACGGAATGATGCATGAAACATGCTAGAAAGGCCACATCATAGGGTCTCTCAACAAAACAACGCCAAAAGATCGGAATCACAATGCCGTTTAGCTCGGCAGCAACCTGACATCGATGGTCAAGAATCAATGCATACCGATCCCAGAGCGTCCCTACTTCGACCATAAGAGGCCTCGTTCTGGCCGGGCTGGTGTGATTCGTGCAATTCCTACGGACGCGAATAGACTACGATGAGCTAGTGGCTTGGAAAGCTAAGCATCGATAGCGTAAAAAGAGAAAAAAGAAGAGTAAGGGGGTCGACAATTCTAACACAAAAGTCAAAGGATGTTCTCTTTTCATTGATTAGCTAAACTTTTACAAAATGTCGACCATAGTCGGACTTGAATACATCGTAAAAAAAAAGAAAGATCCAAGACCGAAGGCGGGGCTTCAGTCCTTCGCTGGAGCGGTGTCAGCTAGGGGGGTGGTATCATCGGCCGGAGCGGAACCCTGGTGGACATCTTCACCCTCGAGGTCTCCTTCTTCGGGTTCTAAATCTTTAAGGCCTTCGACACCAAAGACCTTCATTGCCTTGTCTCGGCAGCAATGAAAACCATGAAGATAGGCGTCGGCTCCCGCTTCGGCCACCTCCTCAATGAAGACTGGGGAATTCCGATAGTTCTCCATGGCTTTCTTCCTCGCCTCGGCCACCTCATTGGCGAAGGCTGGAGAGTTCTGGTAGTTTTTCACGGCTTTCCCCGCCACCTCAGCCATTTTCTCCATAGCGGCCCGAGCCGCCGCTTCGGCCTCGGCTGCCCTCTTATCGGCGGCTTTTACTGCCTTCGCGACCTTAGCAGTTTTGAAGTCAGCTAGGCGGGCCACTTCCTTGGCGATTTCAGTTTTCTCCTCGGAAGATATCAGCTCGAATTTCGCCACTTCGAGCTGGGTCTTGACGTCGTCCAATTCCGCCTCGGCGGCCATCAACTTCCCCTCGGCGGTGAGAGCGCGCTCGAGGGCCTTGCACATCTGTTGTTGTGCTGCTATCATTTTGTCCTACGCTTGAGACCGGACTATTTCGAGCATCTCTGCTTCTCCAGCCTGAGTCAGCTTGAGAGCGTCTTCAGCTTTCGTAGCTCGTCTCGGTACTCAAAGGCTTCTTGTAGGTAGCGATCGAGTCGACGCTCCCCGCTGGCGACAAGGGATTGGGTATGGTTGAAGATGTTTACCATCTACACATCTAGGCCAATGTCAGTTACCTAAAATAGATACATAGAAAACGAACAGGATTAGAATGTAAACGGCTGCTTACCTGGAGCATGGCCGTCTGACCGTCTTTGAAGAGGATTCGGGAGTTGGTCCGAATTATCTCCTCCCGAATTGCAGGAGTAGATGCCGCTGACAGCAGCTTCTAGGCGAGGTGGGGGTGGTTCATAAGAGACAGCCGCGAGGAAACCGGTCCCATCCTGTCCCCTATGGGCTCGGATGCGGCGATGTGGGCCTCGTAGCCGATGACGGCCTTCTGCCTCTTATCAACCGATGCCTCTCTACTGGATTGAGGATCATCCCTTGGGGCCGGCCCGGTAGTTGGTGGATCCGGACGCTCGGTCGACTGGCTGACATGAGCCCTTGACTCCTCGGGCGGCGTACCCACGGTCGGATTAGCAGACTCCGATGGGGGCAGCGGTGCGGGAGATCGCCGCGGCGGCAGCGGAGTAGGCGACCGTTGTGGAGGCCATGGCGGTGATTGCACAGGAGATCGATAAGGAGGGGGCGATGGAGTAGGAAGCTTGGGGACGTCCCGGGGGGCAGGTGGCGATTGGGATCGAGGCCTTTTTCTCGATCCCTCGGCTCCATCATTTTGCCCCTTTCTCTTCTTAATGGCGGCTTTGTGAAAAGCCTCGGCCGGGATGGTGATCTTCATAGCTGCACGAAAACGAATGTGCTAAAAAAATGGGGATCAAAAGGAAAATGTCATCTTTAAAGAGGCCATCACCATCATCAGGGGTGATGCCGGTGTGTCGGAGGTTGTCCTCCGACAATATCTCTCGGTATGATGGGAGTTTAGTTGCTAGGAGAAGATTGAAGGCTTCTTGATCTCTCGGTACTACCGAGATGTTCTTGTTAGCCTCAGTATTGGGTGTACCCCATTCCCTCCTTATCCCCTCCACTTCGGCGAAGAAGAACCGGGATTTTCACCCCTTTATGGACGAAGGGAGACCTAACCTAAGGGCTCTATCTGGCTGGGGGTAAATAGCCACCAACCGGATTGAGCCCAAATGGTATACAGGCTGCGAAAGAGGGAAATGTTACTCGGGAGACCTTGGAGGTGAGTCAATACCAAGAAGGCACAAATGGCCCTGATGGAATTGGGGACTAGTTGAGCTAGGACCAACTCGTATCTATCGAGGAGATTGATGATGAAAGGGTGAAGACGAAGATGAAGACCGGCCTTAAAAAATTCCTCATAAAGGGCTATCCCCCGAGGGGAGAGGTTACCCTGTCGTTGGGGCCCGGTGCGATCAGTCGCACCTCTTTGGGTATTTTATAGGCTGTCCTAAAGGTCGCAAGGTCAACGGAAGTGACAGTGGAGGCGGTCCCCTCAGGGGAACCGCTGCTCGCCTTGGAAGACGGAGCTGCCCTAGGAGGTGGGGTTACAGTTGCCGACGGACTCCTAACAGCCGGTTCCTTGGCCATGGCCCTATGGGTCGGAGAGGTATGGTTCATGGAGGACCGAGAGGACGAATAAGAAGAAGACGACTGTGAAGGCATGGGGAACTAACCTGGACAAAGGAAGAAGAAGGAGTTGGAGGAGCTCTCAAGCTGGAAGGGGAAGAGGCTCTGCGTGGTAGGTGAAATCGAAGCTAGGGCACGTCCTCGCTTATAAAATTTTTATCGGCATCTTCAAAATCGTCCCGCCCGATGCGCCTGCCACGCGGATGCTATCCATTGAGGAGGACTGTGTGGCGATGCTCCGGGCACGCGATAGATGGGACCCCCAACCAATCAGAATGTATTGATGCCAGTGATTTGACGGCTTAATGATGATCACCGATATCTTGGGGATCCCAGACTGCTCCCTGACCTCAAGGCGAATCCGATGGTTAGGATGCACAGATGACGACGCCCTTTTCGCTTGGATGGTGACACCAGCTCAGGGATGGGGGGCATCTGATATGGCCGATCGGGTCAAAGAGTACGCGAGCTAATTCCTTGGCGATTGGGCTCAACACGGCCCACCTCGACTTCCGTATCGACCGCGGCCCGTCTAGGCTTGGGTCTCGGTATTGGCATCGGCCACGGCCCATCTCGACCTCCGTATCGGCCACGGTCCATCTTGACCTCCGCATCAGCTATGGCCCACCTCGACTTTCATGTCGTTTGCGGCCCGTCTGGGCCTTGGTCACGGTACCGATATCAACCACGGCCTATCTCGACCTCCGCAACGGTCACGGCCCATCTCGACCTCCGTATCGGCTATGGCCCACCTCGACTTCCGTATCGGCCGTGGCTGATAAATGCATAAATAATTATCATTAAACCTATTAATAAATAATTTAACGTACCTATTATTATTTATTATTTTAATATTTTATATAATATTTTAGATAAAATCTTATCAACTTAAAAAGCTCGATTTTAGGGATTTAACGACGTAAACGGCACTCAAATCGGATTTAAGATGAGCTCGAAATTGATTTTATAAGGATTTAACACGGATTTCAAAGTAAAAATGGCAAATACGTTGCAGACTTCATCATTATCTCAGCCCAGCTCCCTGTTTCTGTCGATTCTTCTCCATTCAAATTCTAACAGTTTCCTCCACCAATTAAGGAATAGATTAGATTGAAAGTTATCAAATTGAGAGAATTAAATTCCTTCATAAGGAATTTAAATTTTATTAATTATTTATCTAGATTTCTTTGTTATTTTCGTTGCTTCCGCTTTGTTGTCTCTGTTTTGAAACAGGATTCCTCACCGCATCAAACCCGCGTCTGGACTTCTACAAATAGCAGCAGGGGGAGTCCAACGATCTGCATCCAGGGTTCGTGAGCAAGGGAGAGGCTATTCTGCGTTCGTGCACGTGGGTTCCGCGTCCATGGAGTCCTCTGTTCCATGCGCTGCGTCCGTGGCTTGGCGGATGCTCTGTTCATGGGTTTCGTGGAGTCCTCTGTTCCATGCGCTGCGTCCGTGGCTTGGCGTCTGTGAAGGAAGAAATGCAGCACCCGGTTTAGCTTGTCTCCGAACCGTTCATCCCATATTTGGTTTGGTGTAGGAAGAATTTGTTGCTCTTTTATTACTATCAGAAATTAAAACTCTTTTATTTTAGATTTTAATATGCACTCTTGGATGTTATTGAAACAAAGTTTTATGCATATTTAATTGTTATTAAATTTTATTTAAGTGAAAATAATTTAGACTGATTTATTCTTAAAAGGGACGGGCCGTGATCTACGAGTACGAGCCGTGCTCTAATAAGATAAACCATATCTTATTATTTTGCACTATTAATTATCTACTTAGTTATCTATTTAGTTAAATTTATAAAATTATTTCAAGATAATCGCTAAAGTCCCTGTGGAATCGATCCCTTACTCTCGCTATCCTAATAGTAAAATTAAGGTGTTTAAATCGTTGCGCTACGACATGCATCGGCCAGTCTAGGCCTTGGTCACAATGTCGGCATCAACCACGACCTATCTCGACCTCCGCGTCGGCTATGGCCCACCTTGACTTCTATGTCGGCCGCGGCCAGTCTAGGCTTTGGTCACGGTGTCGGCATCAACCACGGCCTATCTCGATCTCCGTATCGGCTACGACCCACCTCGACTTTCGTGTCGGTCGCAGCCAATCTAGGCCTTGGTCACGGTGTCGGCATCAACCCTGTTCTCCAATTCACTAACTTGGCATCGGAGGGTCCCCGTCGGAGTCACCGGTCCAGGATTTTCCTTGCAGGTTCCCGAGCGAAGGAAGGGGTCTCGCCGTTCCTTCGAAGGCCCGCGAGAATTTCTGCCCACTTGATGCTCATTAAAGGTGATCTGGCAGCAATAAGCTCACTTTAGTTGTTGACACCAACAACAACATTGACAAGAATTTCTAGTTTTGTAAATTAAAAACTCATCAAGTGAGTCAATTTCACCAGAACCACATAAACTTAATATACATGGACATGTATAATGGCATGAACATTTTAGGAACTTAAACATGTCCATTCTGCACCAATTATTGAAACCCACTCGCAACGACCTTCTCAATAGTCATCTCAAATCTCATATATTAGTTTGGCTATTCCTTGCTCTGAAAGGCTATATTACACCAAAAGAAAATCTTGATCAAAGACTTAACGATAGTATGATGGGAAGGAAGAAATAATCACTGTTAGTGTGTGCCCTATATCCAATCGAATTAGATGCTTGTTTGCACACATTTCATTATAAATGCAAATCAAATTTATTGGTTTCTTTATCTGTCCAGGTATAATTCTTATATATATTAAATATATTTTACCTATGAGATAAAGTCCAAAAGAATGTGAACTGTGTATATGAAATTTGTAATAGAGATTACAAATTGTAAGATTCAAAATTACACATTATGGTTCAATTCTTTAAATTGTCCTAGTTGATACATAGACAGGATTGAGCACTGTAGAACGCCATTGAGACTAGCACACATTACATATCTTTACCCTTGTAGTGAGCAGCTGATCTCGCAAGCTAAAGTATGAAGAAACTTGGATAGGTGTGCGGATGCTCATTATTGTAACGATGCATTGGATAACCTGCATAGAGATCCCATATAGATATTCTATATAGTGTCGATGGTTAATTTCTGATGATGGTGGTGCTAGTGATCCTTTGACTTAAAATCTTCATTGCACCTCATGTGTGGAATATTATGCTTTGACGACATGCAAATGTTGCTCTAGCCACAGGTGACAAATATGGTGTCGGTTGGATATAACATGATGAACATGAAGGTGGTATTTGATCAAGATAGGATTCATCTTTCTTGATAGAGAGAGTTATATCCCATGGTCACTTGATGGACAGAATTGACTATTAAATCCTTACAAGGTTGAGTTCGAATTCGAAATGGTTTCGAAGTTTCAATTCATGTGTCAATTTTTCTTGAGATCAAGTAAACAAAGATAAATTACAGGGTTGATACATGCTATATCACTAATTGATCTGGGATATGTGATGAAGGGATTGAATCATACGGTAACCGTTCATGGATAGATGTTAATGATCACGTCAACAAAACCCTTAACACTTAGGTGGTCATGATGCTTTGCTAGAAGCCACTTATGATCTATAATCATGGATTCTTTAATTTGGTCAAGGAGTTGATTTGATCAAAGAATTGACTTGGACAAAGTGTTGACTAGGTCATCCTTAGGGTCAATATTAGGGATATGATTATTACCAACGTGTTAAGGGACCTAATGTGTCATACGCATTAAAGAGACTTTGAATGAAGTTAAAATGGGAATTAAGTTATACTTAATTTAGATTAGATAACCAATTAATTAGGATTTGGTTTGACTCAATCTTAATGAGAGAACATGAAATTGATGAATAGGATTCATTATAGAGGAAAGTATTTTGTATCCAAGAGAGAGAGACCTTTTGTACATATGATGTGCATATAAAATTTATTAATTGGATACCCAATTAGGCTTGGTCCAAGTGATGAACGACTTAGATTAATTGGGATTAAAATATGGTGTTTAATTGGGTCTATATGATAACATGATTTAATTTATAAAATTCAATTGAACCGAGGGCTGAGATCGTGCCACGTAAAGAATGGATCCATGCCCATGTGATGGGCATGACCCATCTCCATGCCATGGAGGAGGAAACACCCATGATTTGGGCATCATCATGAAGCCAAATAAAGGTTGGGGTATTGGTTTCATGGGATAACCAATTTCCTACTAATATGGTTTGATGGTTATAATCCTAACATGATCATGATAATAAATATCCTAAATTTATTAAGATATTTTATTATAACTTGATATGGTTACATAGTTGGGTCATTGGAACAAAATCTTTCTTTTTATGGAACATAAAAGGAGAGATACACCCCCCTTGGAAACATACGCCTAACTCCTCCTTTCTCTCTCTTGGATACCTACACCTCACTTTCTCTTTCTAAAATATCCTTTCTCTCTCTAGGACATCCTCTCTCTTATATGTCCCACATCCTTTTGGATGGTTGAAGATGCCTCTTTCTCTCTTCTTGGGTGGATTAAAAGGAGGCTTTTTCTTCTCTCTTGGTTGATCAAGATTTGATCTTGATCAAGAAATCTTTTTTCTCTTAATTGATCAAGATTTGATATGGATCAAGAAATTATTCTCTCTTTTGATTTAAAAAATTAATTGAAGAAGAAAAAAAGGTGCTAGCATCCCTCGCTGGAAGGTCATCATTCAATCCTGAGAGGACATCATCCAAAGATCTCTGCATGGATCACCATTAAAGGCTGGACGTGTGGATGGCTAGTTAAGTCGTTTATCGGCTTCATCATTCTTCATCTTCGATAAAGAACATATGTATGATTTATTATTTAATCTTCTATTATTTTTTATTAACTGAATTTATTTCCTGAGGATCTTGGGCTTTAAAATTTAAATTCGTATTTATTTTATCTTCCGCTGCATAATATATGAATTTGATTCATATAAAAATACACGAAATTCCCAACAACCACTCCATCTAAGTTTCTTTGTCCCATAAATTGAGAGAGAGAGAGAGAGAGAGAAAGAAAAGAAAACTATACATGCTATGCTATTGGATAGTTGACTGATATCTTTCTAACCACGCCAAGAAAAAGTCCTTCTGCACCACACGCTGTGCAGGAGCGTGCGCTGATTGATCATGCTCACGTATGGCAGCACTATTGGTTTTTCTTCATTAAGTGTATCGGTCAGATACGACTAAGGTGGTCCTATATTCTGATCTTGAGAGATTATGTGAATTCAAATTTTGAATTCACGATTGAGATAAGAAACCCTTAACCATATCCGTTTAAATTTGAATTCATGATTGAGATAAGAATCCTTCAACCATATCCGTTTAAAGCGGCATGGACAGATAAGGCATAAAGGTTTATAAAACGGGTAGGTCTCTGTGCATGGTCTCATCGAGAAAGTTTACACCATCCCTGAGAGAGACCGCAAGGTGTGGAAGATCCTTACCCTTATCTGGAAGAAAATCAAGCAATGGCTGGAGGTATTTATCGATCTTTCCTTTATTATTTAGGATAAATATATTGGTCCCATATTTCCGCATATATGATAGGGATCAATATATTTAAATTTAGTCTATCATTTGGTATCAGAACCTGTAAAAATACCTCTGTCTTGATTATTAGGATTGTTTCCATTAATATACGGATCTGATAAAATCCCTGTGAAACAATCTTTATATGATTTATTTGATAAAGAGGGACAAGATATTCTTGATCTCTATTTCTCTCGTTTAGGGATAGTCCAAAGGGGAGGCTACTGGTAGTACCCTGGATTATTTCACCCAATGGGTGTACGGTAGGATATTAGGGACGTACCAATAAGGAAGGCTAATGTAGTACCTTGGTGCGTTTGACCCAACTACCTGCGTACCGGAAGAGTTAATAGGTCATCAAGAATCATCTGAAAGGGATATGATAAACTCTTAATATTCAGTTTTATTTTAGGGATCTGATAAACTCTTAGTATTCAGTTTATTTAATTCAGTTTTATTTAAGAGATTGATCAGTAAGATTTATGCCATAAAGCATGCATTTATCTATTCTCTCACCCTTTTGGATATAGTTTAAATAAAAGATAAATTCAAATATCTCACGATTAAATCACCATGAGATGAGGAAGCGTGGGTTTCCTTGCTTCGGATATGTGCACGGAATGAGGACGAATGAAAAATGCCTCTTATAGAAAACGTGCTGACCATATAGAATTAAAAAAAAACATGTGGCATTTAGGATTTAAAAAAAAATGCCAGCGCAAGGCGCTGGCTGGCCCAGCACCTGGGCCAGGCGCTGGCCAGCAGCAGGCTGGCCCAGCGCATGGGCCAGGCAGCTGGCCAGCGTGATGGGCCAGCGCCCAGGTGCTACCAGCGCTGGCCAGGCCTGGCCCAGCGCCTGGGCCAGGCTGGCCCATTGCCTGGCCCAGCGGTCAGACTGGCCAGCTGCGGGCAGCTGGGCTGTGGGTCCAATATTGTTTGCATCAGATTGGGCTGCGCATTCAGTCTGAATCGTGTGACAGTCTTGGTCATACTATTTTTTGAGGTGATTGAGAGATTTTTTGGTTAAATTAAACTATTGGAATTGGGTGAAGATGACGGGCTGCTGGCTCGTCCATCAAGTGGTTGGGCCATTGGTCTGGCCTATTTATGTTCAATTATATTTAGAATTTATGTGTATAAATTTTATGAATTATGCATGCATCTTAAGTGATAATTGAGCATAAAATTTAAAAAATGTCTAAGTGATAAATACAATTGAATAATTGAGGAGTAGCGACATCATCCTTAATTATAAAATTGTATAATAAAGTTAATAAATCACATAAATAATAAACATTAATTGTAATTAATTATCATAGAATAAAATTACAACATGCAAGTGTCAATTCAATATTTATATAATTAATTAGGATAAAATATTAAATTATATTTTCTAATCTATCCACAAGAATTAGAAAGAAGGAACATAATTTGATAGTTTTATCATATAGACTTAAGTGAATCTAATTGAATTAAAACTTTAGCCCACAAGCAAGTTTTATGTAAGTAGATATTTAAATAATTAATTAAGATAAAATATTAAATTATATTTTCTAATCTACCCATTTAGAAAGAAGGAACATAATTTGATAGTTTTATCATACAGACTTAAGTGAATCTAATTGAATTAAACTTTAGCCCACAGCAAGTTTTATGTCAGTAGATTCGCTATTTAAATAATTAATTAAGATAAAATATCAAATTATATTTTTCTAATCTATCCACAGGAATTAGAAAGAAGGAACATAATTTGATAGTTTATCATACAGACTTAAGTGAATCTAATTGAATTAAAACTTTAGCCCACAGGCAAGTTTTATGTCAGTAAATTCATTGTTTTGTATTTATATAATTAATTAAATAAAATATCAAATTATATTTTTCTAATCTATCCATTAGAAAGAAGGAACATAATTTGATAGTTTTATCATACAGACTTAAGTGAATCTAATTGAATTAAAGCTTTAGCCCACAGGCAAGTTTTATGTCAGCAGATTCACTATTTACATAATTAATTAAGATAAAATATCAAATATATTTTTCTAATCTACCCATAGGAATTAGAAAGAAGGAACATAATTTGATAGTTTTATCATACAGACTTAAGTGAATCTAATTGAATTAAGCTTTAGCCCACAGGCAAGTTTTATGTCAGTAGATTCACTATTTATATAATTAATTAAGATAAAATATTAAATTATATTTTTCTAATCTACCCATTAGAAAGAAGGAATATAATTTGATAGTTTTATCATACAGACTTAAGTGAATCTAATTGAATTAAAGCTTTAGCCACAGGCAAGTTTTATGTCAGCAGATTCACTATTTACATAATTAATTAAGATAAAATATCAAATTATATTTTTCTAATCTACTCACAGGAATTAGAAAGAAGGAACATAATTTGATAGTTTTATCATACAGACTTAAGTGAATCTAATTGAATTAGAGCTTTAGCCCACAGCAAGTTTTATGTCAGTAGATTCACTGGTTTCTAAATGCATGATTTACATTGGTAAAGCATTTTATTAGCCTCAATTTTTGATAATAAGCATGTATATTTAATTTTGCAGTTATGCAACCTGTAAATTTCTCTGATATAAAATGTGACATACCTGAATTGAGGGGTGATAACTATAAGGTTTGGAAGGAGAGAATTCTCCTTCATCTGGGCTGGATGGACATTGATTATGCTATAAGGAAGGATGAACCACCTTCAGTAACTCAGACCAGCACTCCTAGTGAGATTGCGATTTATGAACGTTGGGAGCGATCTAATCGCTTGAGTGTAATGTTCATAAAGACAAAAATCTCTGTTGGTATACGTGGTTCAGTCGATAAGCATGAGAATGTCAGGAAGCTACTAAAGGCCATTGATGAGCAATTCAGTACTTCAGTCAAAGCTCTTGTCAGTTATGAATCTAATATGGCTGATGTTATTTATAACACATGGTGGATTGATTCTGGTTCTACAATCCACATTTGCAATACTTTGCAGGGTATGCAAAACTTAAGGAAGCCAGTAGGAAGTGAGCAGTATATCTCTTCAGGAAATAAGATGCGCTCACATGTAGAAGCTATAGGGACATGCACTTTAGTTCTTAGTAGTGGTTTTATTTTAAATTTGGAAAGGACCTTTTATGTACCTAGTTTTTCTAGGAATTTAATTTCAGTTTCAAGACTTGTACCTTTGGGTTATTCCTTCAACTTTTCAGATACTTCTTCCAGTTTATATTATAAATCTGAACTTGTTGGGAATGGTACTTTGTTTGATGGTCTTTTCTATATTAATTTGTAAAATAATACCACTCATGATGTGATGCATGTTAGGGCTGGCATGAAAAGATGTGTTGTAAATGATAACTCTTCTATGTTGTGGCATCGGAGATTGGGACATATCTCCATAGATAGAATCAAGAGGTTAGTGAATGAAGGAGTACTCAATACTTTGGACTTCACTGACTTTGATACTTGTGTGGACTGCATTAAGGGCAAGCAGACCAATAAGTCAAAGAAAGGTGCCAAGAGGAGTTCAGACCTATTAGAGATCATACACACGGACATTTGTTGTCCGGATATGGATTTTCATGGTCCAAAATACTTTATCTGCTTCATTGATGACTACTCACGATTTATGTATCTCTACTTGCTTCATAATAAGAACGAAGCATTAGATGCCTTTAAGGTGTTCAAGGCAGAAGTAGAGACACAATGTGGAAAACAAATCAAAATTATGAGATCTGATAGAGGAGGTGAGTATTATGGAGATACACAGAAGATGGACAAATGCCTGGTCCATTTGCGAAGTTCCTTCAAGAACATGGGATTGTTGCCCAATACAGTTTACCTGGCTCACCTGATCAGAATGGTGTAGCAGAAAGAAGGAACCGAACATTGATGGACATGGTGAGGAGCATGATTAGCAGCTCCAAACTACCTAAGTCCTTGTGGATAGAAGCTCTCAAGACGGCTGTGTACATATTAAATCGGGTTCCAACCAAGGCTGTTTCTAAAATGCCATTTGAGTTATTTAAAGGTTGGAAACCAAGTTTGCGACATGTACGCGTATGGGGATGCCCATGTGAAGTGAGAGTATACAATCCACAAGAGAAAAAGCTGGACCCTAGGACCATTAGTGGGTATTTTGTTGGATATGCCGAGAGGTCCAAGGGATATAGATTTTACTGTCCATCTCACATAACTAGGATTGTGGAATCAAGAAATGCCAAATTTCTTGAGAATGACTTGATCAGTGGGAGTGATCAATTGCAGAGCATGATTCCTGAAAGGGAACATTCTGATGCTCAACCTTCCACTTCAAGTGACAGACTGATTATCGTTCATAGTGCCCCTCAAGATCAAACGGGCATTATACAACCAGTCGTTGAAATTCCATAATTTGCTGATAATGAACTAGTAGATCCAGTCTCTCATGAGTTACCAGAGATAGTTGAACAATCAACTCCTCCAGAGGAGGTTGTTACAACATTAAGAAGATCTACAAGAAAAAGAAATCAGCAATTTCTAGTGACTATATTGTGTATCTTCAAGAGTCGGACTATAATATTGGAGCTGAAAATGATCTGAAACGTTTTCACAAGCCATGAATTGTAAGGAATCCAATTTATGGTATGATGCTATGAAAGATGAGATGAATTCTATGGCAGTTAATGGAGTCTGGGATCTTGTTGAGTTGCCTGATGGAGCAAAAGCCGTTGGCTGTAAATGGGTCTTTAAGACCAAGAAAGACTCGTTAGGCAACATTGAGCGAGGCAAGACTCGTTGCTAAGGGATTCACTCAAAGGAAGGGAATTGATTACAAGGAGACATTTTCTCCTGTATCTAAGAAAGATTCCTTCCGCATTATCATGGCACTTGTTGCGCATTTTGATTTAGAGTTGCAACAAATGGATGTGAAAACTGCATTTCTCAATGGAGATCTAGAGGAAGAGGTTTATATGAAACAACCTGAAGGTTTTTCCTCTAGTGATAATGAGCAATTAGTATGCAAGCTTAAGAGATCTATATATGGATTGAAACAAGCCTCTCGGCAATGGTACTTAAAATTTCATGATGTGATTTCTTCATTTGGATTTGTAGAGAACATCATGGATCAATGTATATACCAGAAGGTCAGTGGGAGCAAAATTTATTTTCTAATCCTATATGTAGACGATATTTTACTTGCAACCAATGATAAAGGTATGTTACATGAGGTGAAACAATTTCTCTCTGAGAATTTTGACATGAAAGATATGGGTGATGCCTCTTATGTCATTGGCATTAAAATTCAAAGAGACAGACTTCGAGGTATTTTAGGTCTATCTCAAGAAACCTATATCAACAAAATTTTAGAGAGATTTCGGATGAAAAATTGTTCACCGAGTATAGCTCCCATAGTCAAGGGTGACAGATTCAATTTGAATCAGTGCCCAAGGAATGACTTTGAGAGGGAGGAAATGAAAAACACTCCATATGCTTCAGCTGTTGGTAGCTTGATGTATGCTCAGGTCTGTACAAGGCCTGACATAGCATTTGCAGTTGGGATGTTGGGGAAATATCAGAGTAATCCAGGTTTAGACCACTTGAGAGCTGCTAAAAGGTTATGAGGTACATAGCTGACTGCTACCTCTATTATGCAAGCTTGTTTTGAGGCTATATCGCATGGTGTATGATTGAAGAGTTTCATCTCAGGGCTTAGAATTGTTGATTCTATTGCTGGGCCAATTAAATTGTACTATGACAATTCAGCTGCTATATTTTTTTTTGGCTAAAAACCACAAGAGTGGTAGTCGAAGTAAACACATCGACATTAAGTATTTAGCCATAAGAGAACGTGTTAAAGAAAACAAAGTGGTCATAGAATATGTTAGCACTGAATTGATGATAGCTGATCCTTGACTAAAGGCATGCCAATTAAGAATTTTAAGGATCATGTGGTATGAATGGGAGTTGGTCCCATGATATAATTTAGTTGCATGGACAACTACTTGTACAATGAAACTCTTTTATGGTTGTGATGTTTTTCATTCAGTTATTTAGTGTACACATTTATTTGTGATGAGCATCATTAAGTTGGACCTAGAATAAACATGGGGTTTATTCATTAAGTTATATGGGTTTATGTTTGGGAAATATAATACATTGTGATACATGGTAAATAATACTCGATTTTAAGAGGACCTATTGCCATGATTCATGTATTCTGTTTCTTACTATAGTAATAGAATATACGGACCAAGTGGGAGAATGTTGTTTTTCTCCATTAAGCGTATCGGTTAGATACGATTAAGGTGGTCCTATATTCTGATCTTGAGGGATTACGTGAATTCAAAATTTGAATTCACGATTGAGATAAGAATCCCTCAACCATATCCGTTTAAAGCGGCGCCCTCTGTGATGGACAGATAATGCATAAAGGTTTATAAAACGGGTAGGTCCCTGCGCCTGGTCTCATCAAGAAAGTTTACACCATCGCTGAGAGAGACTGCAAGGTGTGAAAGATCCTTACCCTCATCTAGAAGAAAATCAACAGCAATGACTGGAGGTATTTATCGATCTTTTCTTTATTATTTAGGATAAATATATTGGTTCCATATTTCCATATATATGATAGAGATTAATATATTTAAATTTCAGTCTATCAAGCACATGTGGTGCATGAAAGAACAAAATTATTTTTGGTCATACACAACTATACACGTACGATGTGCGCAACTGTACCGCATGTAGTGCATAAAGACCTTTCCTCACACCAATGGCCAGAATTCCCTTGGCTCCAAGGACCACCCCTTCCCCTAACGTAATAGGGTCCTTTCAAACGAAGCTGTTTGCCAGGTTGCTTTGATGTTGGAGTTGCTAGTAGACAATGGTAACAGTCGAGCTTTATTTTTTGGCTTAGGCTCCAAATAGATTGTTTGATCAGATCAAATTATACTTATTTTTTATTTGACTTAATTTTATATTCGAATCTTAAATTTGCACTCAAACTCAAACCATTTGTGGATCGAATCAAATCGAATATATGGAAGAAATTTTAGTCCCAGTGGATCATACGAATCAGTTGGTCCAACTCAATGTATTGTGGTTTAGGATAGAATTGAATTAGATCATGCTTAAATTTAAGTCAAGCATATAGTTATTGTTTTGTAGCTAAAATCTAATATTTGATAATATAGTTTATTAAAATGATAAAGATAAATGGAATTAAAAAAGAATTAATTTGTACTTAAATTTTTATTTAAAAATATTTAATTTTATTCAAGTAAATGAATATAGTTAAATGAGATTAAAAAGTTTATGCTTAAATTAAGGTTTATTTTAATATATAGAAGAAATTTTAATTCCTATAGGTCATTCGAATCCAACCAGATTCAACTCAACATATTGCGATTCAGGATAGAATTGAAGTAAATCATGCTTAAATTTAAAGCAAGCACATAGCTATTGTTTTATGGCTAAAATCTAATAGTTAATAACATAGTTTATTAAAAAGTTAAATGAGATTAAAAAATTAATTTATACTTAAATAATTATTCAATTTTTTAATTTTATCCAAGTACATAATTATCTTTAAGTTCATAAATTATGGCATTTAAAATATTTTATTAATATGCTTAAGATATTATAAATATTATAATTAATATGCTTAAGATATTATAAATATTTAAAATATTTATTTTTTTAAATATTTTTAAGATATTATAAATAATATTTTAAATAAAATATTTTAAATAAAATATTTTATTTAAAATATTTTATCCGGAAAAGTAGAGGGAGGCATCGCCGGTTTCACCAAGTTCACCCTTGCATCTTAGGTGATGAGCTCTTTGCACGCCACGTGTCCATTCTCTCTTTCCTTCCCTCCCCTTGTCCGCAGCATACTTCCTCAAAGCTCATGCCAACTATTATCCCATTGCTTTAACGTTATGTGTTATATTGTTGACGTGAATTTGAATGATGCTTCCATTGCATTATTAATTCTTAATTCCTACATCCAATGAGTCATGACTCTTTAGGAGCAATTATAATCACATTAACAACTTTTTTTTGATAATATCATCTTACTTTTGAATGATTAAATGAAAAGGATGTTTATTAGTTGCATTATAGTAATTGATCAAAGCAGAAGGTGGGAGGGGTATCAACATCAGTGAGCTACGTAGCTACTTCTCAGACAACTTTTCTAAGGTCCACGGTTTTCAGTACTCGGGGGAAAAGAAGGATCCCGATGGCAAATGACGACATTTTCTTCACTTCCTACCACTCGTGCATTGCTTGTGGTCTTTGCTTCTTACGGTGGGTAACAGGAGACAAGTGTTCTCATTTTTCTTTATATATATATATATTTTATCTTTGCAGATTATCTCAGACTAGTTAGATTAGATTTGGTGACATGAAGGAATCTTTCCTCATGGGGAAGACAATATATTTTTTACTTGTGAGTGCTTTAAGATTCGTGTTCAACTATGTCTTCTTCGATCTTCATTGTACTTTGACTGTGATTCCGATCATCTCTGTCTGAGCTATGATGAACCCTCCTGCACCTAATCCAGCAGCATCTGATGGGGTGAGAAGTGCCGGAGGACCATGGCGTCGAGCTTCGGATGGCCGATTCGGTTGGGTTGCCCCATTGCCCTCCCCGGCTGAGGTTTCGGAGCTTGTTCGATTGTTCCTAGACATCATCCAGGTTCCAGTATAGTTGCTGGAGAACGAGGTGAGCAATTGGGGGCATCAGGTGATCCTAGCCCGGAGTCATTCCCGATGGGTTCTACCAGAGGCGATAGTCAGAGAATTTCACCGTGCTAGAATTCTTGGGGATGTTGAAGTGATTTCTCTAGCTCACCGGCATTATATCTTCCACTTCTCAGACTCCCAAGCCAAAGACCTAGTCCTAGGGGGGCCCTGGGTGGCTAATAGTCAAGTGATTGTGGTTGCGGAGTGGCAGCCTGAATTCATTTCGGCGGCTGATTCTCTCCTTCAAGCCCTGCTTTGGATCTGTCTTCCTCAACTTCCGATGGAATTCTGGGCAAAGGACATCTTATCCTCCATCCTTTCGGTGGCTAGGGACTTCTTATATTCGGATGATTCTGCCAAAGCAAGGAAACAGGGGGGTTTTGCCCGAGCTTGTGTCCGTGTCGACTTGGGCAATACCCTTTGTCCAGGGGCGCAGGTTCAAGGGATCGGCGATCCCTTTTGGCAGCAGTTCTCATACGAGAACATTAAAGGCATTTGTGCTCATTGTGGTTCCCTGCACTTCGCCGATTCTTGCGAGTTGTTAGAGGATCAGGCATTTTCCTCGGCCGGTCTCAGGTTTGGTCCTTGGATGGCCGCTATCAGGCAACGAAGGCCCACCCAAGATCAGAGTATGGCTCCCAGGGTGGTGGCTCAGACAGATTCTGTTCCCAGCTCTGTTTCTAAGGAAGGTTGGCAAATTCCAAAGAAATTTGCTCGACGACAGATTGGCCGGTCCCCTGCCTCGCCGACGGTTCTGTTGGATCAGGGAACATGGCGGGGAGGTCCGTCCTCCTCCTCCTCGGCTATGTTGACGACTTAGGAGACCATTGTGCAGTCCCAATCTGCGTGCCGGGCTATTGATAGAGTGCTGATTGTCACTGAGGGAGGAACCCAGACTAACACTCTGAACTCTGATACCCTGCTGCCTGAAAGCAGTGATGGCAATCCTTTTTCTAATTTGGGCTATGGAAAAGGGTCTGGGTGCCCGAAGACCCATAAGGAATCCAATCCTGGCCCATCTAAGAGGGCCCGTCCTATGGAGCCTACGCCACAAAGAGTGGCCTCTAGATCCTCTAAAGTAAAAGGAAAGGCCCCTCTCGCCGTTAAAGGTAGTGGACAGGCATCCTTTACTTTTTTGGCTTCCTTCGACTCTACTTGAGGGTCGGATACCCTGTCTGGTCCAGGGACCAAGAAGTCCCGATGTAAGGTAGGGCCCAATCTAGGGATTGGTTCAGTTACCACTCACTCGAACCAGTTGGTGCGCTGTACTACAGCTAAAGTAGGCCATCCAACAGGTTGATACTATTAAGGTGATGGACTCATCCCAGTCTGATGACTGCTGTGCTAAGGGACTTGTGGAATGTGATGAGGAGATGGCAGGGGTAAAGATCGGGGTTCTCCCCAATTAAGCCTCAGGATGAAGTTACTTATCTAGAATGTGAGAGGAGCACTGAAACCATCGTTTCGCTCCTCATTTGGGAGGCTTCTATAGCATCATAGTTTTGACATTTGTATTCTGTTGGAGATCTGGTTGTCTGGGACTAGTCTAGCTCGCTTCTGCAGATAGATTTTTAGATCTTGGGTGTCTTATGCAGTCGAGTCTGTCGGTCTCTATGGTGGTATTTTGGTACTATGGAGGAACAACAACATTAGAGTGGATGCATTTTATTGTTGTGGTCAGCAAGTTGCTCTAGTCATATCCGAGGGGAGCTCTATCCCTTGGTTCCTCTCGGGTGTTTATGCCAGTACTAACTATAGGGAGCGTCGAGTGCTTTGGGATGAACTTTAGTCTCTTCTTGCCCAGGGATTTTCCTTTCTTATTGCAGGTGATTTCAACTTCATTATGGGGGCCTCTGAGAAGAAAGAGGGCAGGCAATCTGCTGGATCTATCAATCAAGCTGAGTTCAGGACCTTTATATCTTATGCTGGCCCATTGGATTTGGGATTCCAGGGGTCTCAATTCACTTGATGCAACAATCAGCAGGGTTTGACTAGAGTTTGGAAAAGACTGGACCAGGCCTTGGCCACTTGTAGTTGGCTTCAACTTTACCCTACTGTCACTATCATTTACTTGTCCAGAATTGCCTCTGATCACTGTCCTGTTCTTATATCTACTGATGTTACTATTCAGCGGCGCAGGCAGTTTAGATTTGAGAAGTTCTGGACATTCTATTATACTGCTCAGACCATCATTTCTCAGGTATGGAGATTACTTGTCAGAGGGAATGTCATTTATAGGTTATTTAGGCATCTAGTACTTGCTAGACATTGGCTCTCCAAATGGAATAGATGGAAGGTAGGGGATATTATGAGGCTAGTTGAGCAGATTAAATCTATTATTACTACTCTCCAAGCCAAAGAGGATCAGAAGGGCTTTCTTATTGATTATGATCTTTCGTCCCTCCAATCTAGTTTGGCGCTTTATCACTCCATTCTGATGCAGCAGGAGACTTTTTGGAGACAAAGGTCCCGGATCCAATGGATTCAAGAAGGGGACTGTAATACTAAATTCTTTCACTAGGCCACTCTTAAACGTCGAGTGGGTAACCACATCAGGCGTTTAGCTGATGATGAGGGACAGTTCTAGGAGGATGTTCAGGTGATCAGGAATCAGCTTTTTCATTTCTTTTAGTCTAGATGGACTGAGCATACTGGTGATGGATTCCTTGTCTACCATGTTTTGACCCCCAATAGAGTCACTACTGTGAAGAATGACCTTCTTATCCGGTCGATTACTGCTAAGGATATTCGGTTAGCTTTATGGGATCTTGGTGCTGATAAGGCCCTTGGGCCTGATGGATTTTCTCCTTTTTTTCTTTCATTACTATTGGGGTATTTTGGGTCAGAAAGTTATGCAGACAATCTAGCTTTTCTTTCAGTTGAAAGCTATTCCCTCTGACTAGAATCGAACTTTCATTACCCTGGTGCTTAAACGGCCGGATGCTTCCATTTGTCAGCACTATCGGCCTATCAGTCTTTGTACTACCTTAAATAAGGTTTGCGCTCGACTCTTGGTCTCTTGGATGCATATGATTATCCCACGTCTCATTTCTTCGGAGCAGGGGGCTTTTCTCAGAGAACGTAGCATCACTTATAATGCTCTATTAGCTCAGAAATTTATGCATGACCTTCAGAGAGCCTCTGGTTGTCAGTGTCTCATGGCCGTTAAGTTGGACATGAAGAGAGCTTATGACAGAGTGAGCTGAGATTTTTTGAATCGTACTCTTTATGAGTTTGGTTTTGAGGAGCTATTTATTGATTGGATCATGGCCTGTGTTCACCGACCGTTTTCTCTATCCTCATTAATGGTGGTCAGACTAATTACTTCCACTCTGAGGTTGGGTTGAGGCAGGGATGTTCTCTCTCCTTATTTCTGTTTGTTCTCTCTGTCGATGCATTATCTCGGGCTCTACATCAGGTACAACAGGGCTCTTGTCTAGTCCCCTATAGTGTTGGCCCCTAGGGCCCCCGATTTTTTATCTATTATTTGCTGATGACTGCATTTCCTGGGTAGGGCTACAATGCGCAATGCTACCACTTTTGCCAATATACTTCAGACTTACTGCTTGGCCTATGGACAGAAAGTTAATCTGAGTAAATCCTTGATATGTTTTAGTCTGAGGTTGACTCCTATTTTAAGAGGGCCTATCATGCAAATCATGGGCATCTCTGTGTAGGCTAACTAGCTATCCTATCTGGGGATACCTATAACAGAGAGATAGCCAAGGATCTTCGACTTTAGTGACCTAGAGAGACGTTTTCGAGATCGGTTGGATGGGTGGTAGGTCACTGGACTAACTATGATGGCGAGGATCACTCTATTACGATCGGTGCTCTCTTCTCTTCCTCTCTATCTGTTATCTAATGCTGCTGTCCCATTGACTTTCTTGAGAAAGATTGAGAGATATTTTAGGGACTTCCTCTAGGCCTCGATGCAGGATGGACATGGTGTTCATCTATTGGCTTGGGATATTATCTGCTTGTCGATTGCTAAGGGAGGGCTTGGGATCCAGTCCCTCACTGTTAGAAGGGAGGCATTGATTGTTAGGCATGCCACTCGATTCTTGCTTGATCTGCACTGTATGTGGAGTTCATTCATGCGTGCCAAATATAGTGACTTAATTTCTTCCACTGATCCACAGCCTTCTCGGGGGCACTCTTTCTTTTGGAAAGAGGTCTGTCGGCACACTTTGGCTATCCTGAATAGCATATTGTGGATGATTGGTGATGAAGCCTCAGTAGATGTTGTTCGGGATACATGAATTGCTGACCCCCCCTGTCTTGATGGCCTACCTTTGTTAGCACTGCCATTGTTAGTGGGATGAGAGTCATTGATCTTAGTACCCAGGATCATTCTACATGGGCTACCCTTTTGCTATCCAGTTTCTTTGGGGATGAGCTTTATCGTCGCATTCTTTCTCTTTCTCTCGTCCTGGATCACACCCCCGACATCAAGGTTTGGAGGAGATCCTGTTTGGCTCGTGCTCCTATCAGGGACCTCCTCAGGGTTTACAGACCTCAGTCCCAGCAGTCGTTGGTTGTCGCTTGAATCTGGCACCTTTTCATTCATTCTATGGTTTGGCTATTTGTTTGGAAGCTTGCACGAAATTATCTTCCTACCTATTCTGTGCTCTCTGGGTGAGGATTGGGCATCCAACCTATGTGCCCGTTATGTGGCACTGAGGAGTAGATGGTTGACCATGCTATCTTCACCTGTTCTAGAGCTAGAAAGATTTGATAGATTTCTGGCGACCGACCTTAGGACGTTAGTGCTGTTTCTCATTGCATCTCCTTTCTCAGCTTAATTAGGCAAGACTTGGGGAGAGGCATCCTTCAGAGAGGTATGATGAGGGCTTACATAGCTTATCAAGTTTGGTTATCTTGGAATCGGCTTGTGTTTACTGATGAGTCCGCTCCTTCTCATAGGGTTATCTAGACAGCCTTGATGGGGACATCAGCAAGAAGAAAAGGTTGCAGACTGACACTCTTTAGTTTTGTATTAGTCCACTTTCCATGGGTTCCACTTACTTGAGCCAATTCATGAAAGAAGAGTTTTAATTTTTCAAATGACAACTCATGCTTCAAAATTTCAAGTGTTGACTCATACCAAAGTATTAACGCCTGCCAAGTTTCAAAGTGTCGACACTTTCTGCCCTTGAGCTGACACTGCTGTCAAGCCATCAAGTCTTCTCTTTGTTTACTTGGAAGTCAACTTTTGAAGGATACATGGAGGTATCCGGTGATGACATATGGCAAACCAAGGAGGTGCCACATGGAAGCTTGTGCAACTAAATTTATTAGGGATTGTAATTAGTTAGCTATATCATAATTAATCCTTAGATTAGTTACGCTCTTTTGTAATTAGTTATGATCTCTTTGGCTGAAATTTTTGAAAGTCTTTTGGCCTATAAATAGGGCTAAGCTTCCCCTCTTGAAAAGAAAAGGAAGTTTGAGAAATAAAATCAAGTTTATTTAGGTTTTTTGCAAAGTGCCTTGTTTCTCTTTGAGTATGGAGAGGGTGAGATGCCCTTGGTTTCAGTTGAAGCTCTTGTTTCCCTATTCTTAGAGCTAAGTCACTCCTTCAGGGAGAGGGTGAGAGGCCCAATTTGCTACTCTAATCCATTCTGCCAAGGTTCCATAAGAATTTCAGGAAGAAGAATAAGTGATACCCAAGTTTTAGCAATTTTTTTCAAACCCTTCCTTTCCTTGCTTGAATTTTTTTTATTTCCTTCAATTCCTTTGTCTCCACGACCTTATTTCTGATCACTTGCAAGTTCTCTTATAGATTTTGGAGTTAAGGATGATGGTTTCACATCAAGGATCAAGTTCCAAGGTGAGTTCTTAAGTAAGGAGTGTAGATCTTGTCAACCAATCCTCAGTTCTTGAGTGTCGAGTGCTTCCCTTCCACTCCAAGCTCTTACTTCATTATTGGAAAGAAAACCTTCTCGATCCTTTGGATCTGAGGTCTTTAAAGGTGGCTTGACCTAGTTTAAAGGTTTTCATACCTTTAGATCCTGTTTTGTTTTTATTTCTTTGAAAGAAGCTTGCCCAAGGGTGTTTAGATTTCTGCTTTCGGCTTAATGTTCTTCATCCCTTCCATGCATGAATTCAGCCATAGCTTGGGTTTAGATGCTCATTAAAGGTAGTCAATCATTTAGAATACATCATCATCCCCTCATTCTATCATTTTTTTTCTTTCCGTCCCCCATCAAGCCTTCTACTTATCAGCTAAGTACACTTCCTATCTGACAGTTCTTGATTCTGATAACCCTGGCCCCAGGGGTTCCTATGCTGCCTTGGCAGCGCACTGGCGTATGGTCTTCATATCTTGAGAGCCCCCACCTCTAGGGTCTGTCAAAATCAACTTTGATGGGAGTGTTTGTGGTAGATTTGTAGGATTGAATTTTGTGATTCGAGGGTCGGATGGTTCGATGCTGGAAGCTAGTGGATTCGGCCTTCTTGACTCCTCGGTGCCTCTAGCGGAGATGTATGCTATATGGGCTAGTATTTCCTGTGCCATTCGCAGCCTGGGTGTCCATTCTCTTATTATTTAGGGGCTATTACTGTGATTCGTTGGCTCCATCAGGATCACTGCAATTATTTGCCTACCAACCTCTTGATCTATGACATTCGATCTCTCCTTCAGGGGGTCCACTGCATCCAGATATGACATATCTATAGGGAAGCCAACTCAGCGGCAGATTGGATCGCCATCAGGGTAGCCTACCACTCTGATTTTTAGAGTTGGAAGCTAGGAGACCCATGTCCTCTTGTTCTAACCCAAATTTTGTATTATGATATATCGGGTTTGACTCACCTTAAATTGATGTGATCATCTGCCTATATATATATATATATATATATATAGATCAAATACTATGGTATATGCCTGTGATTCATATGGCATTTTGTATTATTATATGCAAGCGGCGTATGAATAAAAGCTAGTGCAATTTCCTGCTTATCTCTAATGATAAGAGAGGACAATGATATCGCTATAGATGGTTCGCTTATTTCAAGCAGAGCTACACAATGGTTTGTTAAACGTTTCGATGTCCGGTGAACTGGTGGGACTCTGCCAAGCAACTTGTCGCGTAGTACTTATGGTTCTATCTTTCCTTTTTTTAATTTATTTTTTTAGACGGTTGTTATCAAACACAATCTAATTATTAATTTATATTATTTAATAAATAGGTTACATTGAATTAATAAGACGTAACTCATTTAATGCAAATAATACAATTTACTTAGCACCTTACTTAGATATGACTCACTTAAGTTAAACCTAACTAAATTTTAAATTTTTTGTTATAAATTTTAAATCTTATAATATAAAACATAAGGAAAAAAATAAATTTATTATCTTTATTTATAAAAAATATTTCTTACAATCGTCACAATCTCTATCCAACGAAGTGATCTAACTTGCAATAAAAGATTGCAAAATCTTCTCGATCTCTACCATTTCTTTTTTATTTTTCTTATAAATTTTATAATTTTTAATAAAATTTATTGATAAAAAATCTAAATTTTTATGATTCTTTTTAAAAAATATTTAATTATTTTTAAAATAACATTTTAAGTAGCCTATATAGTAATACAGAAGAAAATAAACAAAAGATAAGGTTATATAAATGAAGTCATAATTGCATCATTTTCAAACTAATAAATTAAGATATGATATAACATCGTATAAATATAATATATTATGCTAGCATGATTATAATATAAATTTATTTAAAATTAATTTAAAATTATTTATTTGACGTTGGGCTTGCGTCAAATATACGTTTGAATGCTATCATCAATTTTGTTGATCTTGCTGCATAGATGTTGCACCGCATCTGAAGATTGGCTTATGGCGCATGTGCAAATATGTCAAAAGTTAAAAGTTACTTTTTATCCTTGGCATACGTGCGCATGTGCTATACGCTAATCATCAAATGCAGTACGTAGCCAATCGTCGAATGCGGTACGTATGAGCTGCACCACATCCGGTACATAAAGACTTTTTCTTACACATCTCAATGTTCAATAACTGATTAGGCAAAGGCTACTTTGCCCACTTTCTCTGATGTTGGGGCCCAAACTGGTCCAGCTTGCTATAATGACACGAGTTTAGAGAAAGTTTTGCTGCATCAGAGGTAATACAATAAGCATGCACTAATTTCAATGATTAACATGTGCCGCTTATATGCACGTATACCAAAGATAAGATCATTCTTTTTTTACTTTAGCATCCTCATGCATATGCAGTATATATTCATCAAGACTTTCTCTGCAGAGTTTAAACTGCAACAAACTTTTAATGATAATTATATTTGCTGGCCCTTCGTTTTTTGGAAACAGAAGAGTTTCTGCCTTCCGAGGAAACAAGTAAAATATTCTTTCAATCAAAAGAGATAACAAATAAGATATAGACATGCATCTATATTTGAGCAACCTAAATGACAGCTTTTCTTTTCCATTGACTCGTTAGAATGTACTAAGGGATGGCCTTGATCTAGCGTTTGTCCATGAAAGAAATGCTTCTCTAACTCTTAGTACTTTAGGCATGCCAAGGTACGTATGAACCGGTATAGGAGATAGTAAATGAGGTTAGTGTTGCTATCAAATCATTTTTTAGGAGCGTCATGTGACAGAAATGCTTCATAAGCCTTCAGAGGAATGACAGAGACCGTCTTTTTCAGCCGGGAACCTGCAAGAAAAGTTCTAAATCGATGGTTCTGACAGGGACCCTCCGACGCTCAAGTCAGCGATTTGAAGAACAGGGATCTGAATGAGAGAGTAGAGATTCTGTCCCCCTCCCTCTTGGGGATCGAGGTCTTTATATACCTGTTTGGGGGTCTCTCTTACCCTTCGTCGATGATAGTCGAATCCTTTCGTTAAGATCGGCTCAATAAGCGGCGGGTGGGTGCGCAGTTGCTAAGCACGCGCCGTAGATACCGACAACTGCCCATTGTATATTGGTAACCGCCAGTGATTTTGGCAGAAAGTGGATTAGCTGGTCTACGTGGCAGTCTTAGGCGCTGTGGAGCTTACTCCCATGCGACTTGTCAGGCTGCAGACCATGTCTCATCAAAGTAGCGGGTCTACGAGTCCAAGGGGGCAGCCGAGTGCCGAGGCCGAGTGGAAGAGCCGAGGCTGAGGCCGTATGAGGCCGAGGCCGAGTGGAAGAGCCGAGGCCAAGGGGGAAGCCGAGTGCCGAGGCCGAGGCCAAGGGTGTAGCCGAGGCCGAGGCCGTACGAGGCCGAGGTCAAGTGGAGGAGCCAAGGCCGAGGGGCCGTAGGAGGCCAAGGCCGAGTGGAAGAGCCGAGGCCAAGGGGGCAGCCGAGGTCTAGGCCGTACAAGGCCGAGGCCGAGTGGAAGAGCCAAGGCCGAGGGGGCGTACGAGGCCAAGGCCGTACGAGGCCGAGTGAAAGAGCCGAGGCTGAGGGGGCGTACGAGGCCGAGGCTGTACGAGGCCGAGGCTGAGTGGAAGAGCCGAGGCTGATGGGGCAACCAAGTGCCGAGGCCGAGTGGAAGAGCCAAGGCCGAGGGGGCAGCCGAGTGTCGAGGCCGAGACCATGTGAGGCCGAGGCCGATCGGAGCCGAGGCTGATCGGAGCCGAGGCCGAAGCGGAAGCTCGAGGCCGAGGCGGAGGCTTGAGGCCGAGGGGGTGCCAGGTTCGAAGCTGAGGGCGAGGGGACCCCGGAGACCAAAGGGACCTCGGAGGCCGAAGTCACCCTGCGGGACCGAGATGGGGCTCCGCCAGTTTCCTTCACGGTTTACTCCATCGGCGTTGGATCAGCCATATCAGATGCCGCCCACACTCCTTGAGCTTCTATGCCGTGCATCAACTAAGCGAAAGGAGTATAGAGCTCTTCATCTTTGTTCTTGTCCTTTCATGCTTGCTTTAGTTCTAATTCCTTCCTAGTGGAGAGATCTTTTTTCTTTTGCCTTGCTTTGGATAATTTTCATCCGCTCATTGGCTAGATGAGGGTAGCCAGCAATCCTCTCTCAATGCAGAGTATGGAAGTGGATATCTGTCATCTATGAGTTGAAGAGTTGGTTTCTTCCAACTGTGAGTTGACTTTGGGTCTTCAACTTTTGACATGAAGTTTGGATGTGGGTGCCTGTTAACATGCCGCTGAGGCAGAGAGAGCCGATGAGGCCACAATGATGCCGCTGAGGCAGACAGCCGTTGAAGCTGCAATGATGCCGCTGAGGCAGAGAGCCGTTGAGGCTGCAATAATGCCGCGGAGGTAGAGATAAAGTCGTTGAGGCTGAAATAAAATTATCGAAGCAGAAAGAGCCGTGGGGGCTGAAATAAAATTGCCTCGAGTGTTTGTGTGCTGGTTCGGGAGGTGACTCGAGCGGGTATGGGCTGTTAGGGATTTGAACCGACTCAGGGGCATATCTTAGCCAGACCGAGTGGTATCTGTTAGCCACGATGCCACTGAGCTCCTTCGGAACTGTCTTGGGTGTTTCATGGCCAGCCCGAGGGGTGACTCGAGGTCACTGCAACCATAGGTCTTGAACCGCCATGGGGGTTTCACGGCTGGCCCGGGGGTGACCTTATGATCGTAGGACCGTTGAGAGCCTTTTGAATGGTTGGTTTTGTCAGATTTCCTGTAATGCATTCAGGCACTAATGAAAAGAAACTTTCGCAAAGTGTAGTGTACTTAGCTTTTTCGTAGCTGTTTGCCTTTGCATCGTGTTTGGTGTCGAGTTGGCCTCGAGCTTGAGTGCCGATGGTACATTGGGCTTTTTGGATCGGTGGTACACTGATCTTTGGTGCCGATGGTACTTGTCCGAGGCCGAGTGCCGAGGGGCTGAGGCATCCTCCAGAAGAGAGGAGACAGGGGCCGAGCGCTGTGAGAGCTTGGGGCCGAGCGCCGTGAGAGCTTGGGGCCGACGCCGTATGAGGCCGAGGAGAAAAACCGATGCCGAGGGAACAGGGCTGAGGCCGAGCATGAGTTGAGGCCGAGGGGAACTTGGTGCTGAGGCCGAGGCCGTATGAAGCCGAGGGGATGTACGAGGCCGAGGGGATCTCGGCAACTTGCATGGCCGAGGGGGCTCGGCCACTTCCGGAGGAGCTTGGGAGCAGCCGCGGGGGCTCTGACGTGGCAGTCGGGCCAAGGGAGCGTGCATGGCCGAGTGCCGAGGCGGAGGCTCGAGGCCGAGGCCGAGGCGGGAGCTCGAGGCCGATGCCAAGGCGGGAGCTCGAGGCCGATGCCGAGGCTGAAGCTCGAAGACGATGCTGAGGCTAAAGCTCGAGGCCGAAGGGGTGCCAGGTCCGAAGCCGAGGGCGAGGGGACTCTGGAGACCGAAGGGACCTTGGAGGCCGAAGTCACCCTTCGCGTCTGCCCTTTCATGTCAACTTCCAACTGTGATTCCTTGATGGTAGGAAAACCCCTTTTCTTTTGCGGTGCCTTGTGTAGACATCTTCATGCTTCCCTTGACTGGCAGCCAGTAGTCCGCTTCCGATGCGGAGCCCGGGAGCGGATGCCCGTCAACCGATTGGCTGTTGGCCGCTGTTACAGAGTTGAAGCCGCTGAGGCTGAAATGAAGCCGCTAAGGCTGTGACGAAGCTGCTGTGGCAAAGTTGAGGCCGTCGAGAGCCTTCTGAACCCCAGAGGGTGACCCGAGAGTCACTAGGATGGGACCATGCTCGGGAGCCTTTAACCCCGGAGGGTGACCTGAGAGTTGAGAGTGGTCATATGCCTTTTTAACCCCGAAGGGTGACCTGAGAGTTGAAGTCGTTAGGTGCCTTTTTAACCTCGAAGGGTGACCAGAGAGTTGAGAGTCGTCAGGTGCCTTTTTCTTTGTGCCCACGAACTTTGCTGCCGACAGAGTCAGTCTTTGGCCTTTGGTGCCGAGGCGAGATCGGGTTGGAAGGGCCGAGGTGTTGGGAATTGTATCCTAAAGCCAATCATTTGATGATTGTGCTAATGTAAATAGCATATAAATTGATATATTAATAAAAGTTATTTGGCAGTTTATTCATTACAAGAACATCTTCTTAAAACTCCTAATAGTAATGAAGCCCTCAGGATCTTCTTTCACGATAAAGGAGGATTTATCTTTGAAGGTCCTCAAAAGAGTTCACGACCAAATGATATACTATGGCAGGGCCATAGTACTATCAATTATAGGACGTTGTATATCATATTTGTTGGTTGTCCTCTTAACCAAGGAGTGTAGAGACACTGGAATGACATATAGGTGAAAGTGTAGGAGTACATTTCACCGAACGTGACTCATTTTCGGATACTCTGCTGTCAAGAGTTAATCCGAGAAGATATGAGTATAAGTATCCTTTAGACCTGAAGATCACAACCGGTGACTTGCAAGCAACTCATTGTACTTAGGTGCCGGACCACCTGGATTTCTATTCCAGCTATGAAAGGTTACTGGGTGCAGTCAAGTACTTATGGTAGTTAGTTATGGATCAAGATGGAATTTGACCTATCTCGTTAAAAGGAAAAATGCTTGTGTTTCAATTTAGCAAGACCTTAGCCAAGGCACTTCATGTGAAGGTCACATGATCACTAAAGTTGAAATCACTTTATGGATTTATTATTTAGAGTTGATAGGCTCTTAAGCCATCAGCATTTGTGGTCAAAAGGATGAATTATACGGTAACTATTTTTTAGGGTTCTTGGAGTTTGCTCGGCAACTCTTCGACCTATCCAAACATTGGGTTCCATTGCTAGATGGGCACATCGATTAGTATAGAAAGTTGTTCCTATGCTACCGGCTTAGGTTTGAACCTAGAGAGTCACATGCATAGAAGTTTCCTAGGATGGTCTATTTGCTGATCAACGATTGAGAATCATATATGATTTAATTAATCAATTTGATTGATTGAATGATCTCAATTGGGTTAAGTATAAGTGAATAAGATTCAATTTGGTTTAAGTCTATTAGAAGGACTAGTCAATTTAAAATATTGATTTGAAATTAGACTTGATTTGGATTTAAATAGATTCAGGAATAGCCAAATTTGATTTGGGCTAGGACCTTGATCTATGTAGGTTCAGTCCAATAAATTTAGATCAGCTTAAACCAAAACCTGAACCCAAACCTCTCGCATAAGTATCTCACATGATGAGATAATTAAAATCTGAGAGATTAAATTCACATGTAGAATTTAATGTATAATATTAATCTTCTCCAAACGGTTCCGTTGGAATTCTAATGTGTTAGAATTTATATTGAATAAATGTGCCTCTTTGAATCACTAGGCGATGGAATTCTAAGTATTAGAATTCACATCTCTTTGGTTTTCACCGAACGTCGAATTAACCAAATGCTGCATCTCTTTGGTTTTCACCGAACGTCGTAATTAACCAAATGCTGCGTCTCTTTGGTTTTCACCGAACGTCGGAATTAACCAAACGCTGCGTCTCTTTGGTTTTCACCAAACGGTGGAATTCTAAGTGTTAGAATTCAATGGGCTAAATGCTACATTGAGCCTATAAATTAGAGGACATTCTTCATCAGATCATCGAACAATAACGACATGTTATGGATTGAATTTCTAAAGAGTTAGAATAGAAAATCCTGGTGTAATTCTGATGTCAGCGAAAGTTTGGTGGATCTTGGAAGAAGATTCTAGTGGAAGGATTCAAGATCAGCAAAGTTGTTTTTTCACGAGCAGCACTCCCGAAAATTCGATCATTCGAGGCTTCGCATGGACGATACTAGAGGTCGGACGATTGAACGGCTGCAAAGCAATAAGGATTTACCTACTATTCTTAAGGTAAGTGATTTGATCCATCCCTAGATCTTAAGACAGGCTTCAAGATAAGTAGTATGACTTATCATCTTGAAGATCAAGATATGATCTTGATGTTTTTATTTATATGCATATTTTAGATCAAACGATCCCATATATAAGGCAAAGATATGATCTTGATGCATATTAGATAGATTAATATGTAATCTTTAAGTTTTTGTATTAATAATTATTATTAAATTTTAAATATATGAATCCCTCGGAGATTGTTTCTCCCTTCAAATGGTATCAGAACCATGGTTTCGTCTTGATCTAATTTATTGCATGTAAATTAATGCTCCTATTAATTTTGTAATCAAAGCTAAAATGGATCACCAGGCTATTTGGTCACAGATGGATTAAAAATTCAAATTACCCATTCAATGAGGTATTCTGTGACATATTGTCGTGACGTTATGGTTCTTTTATTATTGATGCTTAGTCGAAAGATAATTTAAATTGATCTTTGGTATCAAAACATAGATTACACTCACTCTCAAAATTTGTTTTATATTTGATGCATATTGATATTGTATAAAAGCATAATATTTGCATGTTTAGTATAAAAACATAGATATGAGATATGATAGCTTGTTGTCTATGTTATGAAATAGACAAATATTTATGAGAGTCTTATTTGGATGTCAAATATTTATTCATAATCTTTTTAGATATGATCTAAATAAAGGAATTATGAGTAGTTAAATAATACAACTGATGCATGATTCGAAATATATGACATGAAATATATTTAATCTTTTGGGTTAGCTAAATCAGGTCCATAAAGGGTTAGATCCTAAGGTTTAAATCAAATGGACTATAAGAGTATTTGATCAAATCTAAATTGATTAGATTAGGTTAAGGATGCTCTAAATCAAACAATAGTTGTAGTTGATCATGTCCATGTCTTTGATTAAACCAAATGGAAGTAGATTAGGCTCCGTGGTTGAGCATGAATCTCTTAGATGATCAAATCAAAATTGGTTAACCATATGATGTCAAGGTGAGTTGGCAAGTTGCTCTAGGATCAATGATCGAATAGTTTTTAATTGGGAGCTACTCGTATTGATGCGTCTTTAACGAGTTAATAACATATTCCTCCCATCGATCTCACTTACTTGGTCAATATGGTGAACCATTTATGATTCAGATCATTTACCTGATTCAGGTTGACTCATGCGTGTAAGAAAATCAGTCTGACTGATTTAGGTGCCACTTAATCTGACTTAATCTTGTCTCATTCTACTGACTTCATCGATTTAGTGGAAGAACTTGATTAGTCAATTTGTCTTCAGATTATTAAATCCTCTAAAATTATTAGGTCCTTAAAATAAAATAGTTCTACAATAACTAGATCATAGCCTCCCATTAAGGTGGATGATAATGAGTCCGATGTCTTGATAATCATTGGAGGCACTCCATGCCTGGTGCTTGTCAACCATTGGAATTATCATTCATTATATGATAAGTCAGCGTAACTATTAAATAGACAGGTGGACCAAGCTTCACTCGGGCTTGGTTGTCTATTAATAGGTTACACTAATTATATCATTTAATGGTTGGACCTAACCAGAACTTTCAGTGGAGGCACTTCATGCCTGCTGAAGAGGAACATGGAGCAAAACTGAACACTAAGAATTATTTGAAAAATAATTGGTTTTGAACCTACTCTTAGATGCATATGGGTTGGCCAAGCTTCACTTGGGCCTATATGTAGTCTATGCAGATCTTAGTGCCCACTAAAGAATTAAGAATAATTCTTCGAATTGGGGTGTAGAGGCTGCTAATTTAAATAAAATAGTGGAAGAATCTTTAGACTAAAGTCCAAGTCTTTAGACTGAATCAATTTATATACTACTAAACTTTAGTTTTTCCTTATGCAGAAAATGGTCACTAATTTATCATTAAGGTCCCTATTGGATAGTGACAAGTTGAATGGTTTAAATTTCAATAGCTGGTTTAGAAAACTTAAAATTATCCTTGAGCATGAGAGGATTCTATATATTCTAAATAATCCTGCACTAGAGGTTCCTAATGCAAACACCCAAAGTTCTGAGAGAGACACTTATCAGAAGTGGCTCAGTGATAGAACTAGCATGTGTTGCATCATGCTAGCAGCAATGAACGATGAATTTGGTCATCGGTTTGAGAATGCTCAGCCAGAAGAAATCATTCAAGTGTTGAATGAATCTTTCAGCACACCCGACGATGTTGAAAGGCACAAGACTAGTTGTGCTATTTTTAATGCTCGAATGAGGGATGGATCTCCTGTCACTAATCATGTATTATACATGATCGAGAAGATAGAACTCCTAAGCAAGCTTGGCTTTTCCCTACATGAGCAGTTGAAAAAAGATGCGATCCTAAATTCCTTGCCTCCATCCTTCCGACCTTTCCTTACTCATTATCAAATGACAAAGCCTGCAGTCAACTACCACGGTTTGTTGGGGTTGTTACAAAACTTTGAGAAGGACAACCAGCTCTCTAAGGGTTTGGTTAATGTGGTTGAATGATCTAAGGTAGGGCGTCAACCCTTTGGGAAAGGGAAGAAGAAAAAAAAAAGGTGCAACATGCTAGGACATCTATAAAGGGTCAGATGCAGAAGAAGAGAGTTGATAAAAGTCAAGCTGAATGCTTTCATTGCAAGATGCAAGGGTACTGGAAGAGGATCTGTCCTCTTTACATTACCACACTTTATCCAAATAGGCCAAAGAAGAAAAAGAGGCAAGATGTTGCTCAACAAGGTATTTATATGATAATACCTTGTAATTTTTCTATATATGATAATTAGACTTGGGTATTGGATACTGGGAGTCCTTTTAACATTTGCAATTCATTGTAGGGACTACAGGTCACTAGAAGATTTAAGGACAATGAAAGATTTCTTAATGTCGACGATGGAAGATTAGTTCCAGTTCTGGCATTAGGAGTTCTTGAAATAGTTTTCAATAGAAATGTCATTGTATTAAATAATTATCATTTTTGCCCAACATTCTTATTGAATGTAATTTCTAGGCCTTCTGGCCCAAAGTCATTATGAAATTTCAATAAAGGATGTTACTTTGAATATCATTATGAATGGAGTCACTGTAATGACTGGGCATTTATCTAATGATATTTATATATTATCACAGCCTGTAAATGTAGTGTACAAATCAAATAAGCGCCCTAGAATAACTGATGTCATAGATATTTATCTTTGGCACCATCAGCTGGGTCATATCAATAAGAACAGATTAATCAGGTTAACACAGGCGGGCATCCTTCGAGTTGATGATTGTGAATCATTAACTACCTGTGAATCATGTCTTCTTGGTAAAATGACCAAGTCATCTTTTACTGAAAAAAGGTGAAAGAGCCAAAGAGCTATTGGGTCTAGTACATACTGATGTATGTGGACCAATAAGCACTTGTGCCAAAGGTGGATATTACTATTTCAGTACTTTTACAGACGACCTTTCTAGGTTCAGTTATATCTATCTTATGAGACATAAATCTAAGTCGTTTGAATTGTTCAAACTATATCATAAAGATGTAGAAAAATAAAAAGAAAAATGTATTAAGACCCTTCGATCAGATCGAGGAGGAGAATACCTTTCAACTGACTTTGTGATATATCCAAGAAAGAATGGGATTCTCTCCCAATGGACTCCTTCTGGAACACCACAGCATAACGGTGTGTCGAAAAGAAGGAATCGAACTCTGTTAAACATGGTTCGGTCCATGATGGATTTTGCAAGCTTGCCAATATCATTTTGGGGATATGCATTAGAATCAGCTTGTCGTATTCTCAATAAGGTTCTAAGTAAGTCTGTTTTTAAAACTCCACATGAGATGTGGTATGGACATAAACCGGTTATCACCTATCTAAGAGTCTAGGGGTGTCCAGCTTATGTAAAACGTGCAAAATCAGACAAACTTGAACCCAAATCTGACAAATATTTTTTATTGGCTATCCAAAAGAAACCAAAGTATATTACTTCTACAATACTGAAGAACAAAAGTTGTTCATTAGTAATAGAGCAGTTTTTCTTGAAAAGGAGTTCCTTAGGGAAGGAACAAATGGCTCTAATGTTGAACTTGGGGAAGTTCATCAAGTAGAAGGAACAACACAAACCATTGAACCCTTAGAATCTGAGTTGATTAGATCAAACTCAAAACCCATTTTAGATGCACCATTAAGGCGATCTGGTAGAGTACCACATCAACCACATAGATACTTAGGTTTCTTGGTCTAGAACGAGGATCCTATTGAGCTTGATAAGAACAACGAGGATCCGATCACCAATATGGATGCTATGCAAAGGACTGACTCTAATAAATGGCTTGATGCCATGAAATCCGAACTTGATTCCATGAAATCCGAACTTGATTCCATGAAGGACAATAATGTATGGACATTAGTTGACCCATCCGAAGAGATAAAACTCATAGGGTGTAAGTGAGTTTTCAAGAGGAAAAGAGGCACAGACGGAAAGGTAGAGACCTATAAAGCACATCTGGTTGCAAAGGGGTATCGTCAACGTTATGGTATTGACTATGACAAAACATTTTCTCCTATGGCAATGCTGAAATCCATTCGGATTATGCTAGCTATAGTAGCACACTTAGATTATGAGATTTGGTAGATGGATGTTAAAACCGCTTTTCTAAATGGTAATTTAGAAGAACAGGTGTATATGATACAGCCTGAAGGTTTTATATCTAAAGACGAGTCTAAAGTGTGCAGACTACAGAAGTCCATTTATGGACTTAAGCAAGCATCTAGGAGTTGGAACATACGATTTGATAATGTGATCAAATCTTATGGCTTTATTAAGAATAAAGAAGAACCTTGCATTTATAAATGGGCTAACAGTTCCGTTATTGTATTTCTTGTATTATATGTAGATGATATTCTCTTAATCGGGAATGATATCCATGCATTACAAGGAATAAAGACATGATTATCATCATAATTCTCCATGAAAGATCTGGAAGAAGCCTCCTACATCCTAGGGATAAAGATCTATAGAGATAGATCTAAGAGGATGCTTGGTCTATCCTAATCTGTGTACATTGACACCATGCTAAAGAAGTTTAGCATGGAGAATTCCAAGAAAGGCTATCTTCCGATAGGTCATGGAATTCATCTTTCTAAGAAGGATTGTCCGATAACTCCTAATGAAAGAGAATGTATGAGTCGAATTCCATATGCTTCGGCAGTGGGATCGATTATGTACACCATGATATGTACAAGATCAGATGTGGCATACTCACTAGGAGTAGTGAGTAGATACCAATCTGATCTAGAAGAAAAACACTGGCAAGTTGTTAAGAAAATCCTTAAGTATTTGAGAAATACTAAAGACTAGTGGTTATTCTATGGAGAGTCTGATTTGAAACTTGTTGGATATACTGATTCTAGTTTCCAATTAGATCATGATGATAGCAAAAGTGTGTTGGGTGTCATGTTTATCCTAAATGATGGAGATGTTTGCTGAAAAAGTTACAAGTAACATACAGTGGCAGATTCAGTATGCGAGGCAGAGTACATCGCTGCATCAGATGCCGTGAAAGAAGCTATGTGGCTGCGAAAGTTTATCTTCGAACTTGGAGTGGCACCTTCCATAGATGGACCAGTCCTATTGTACAGTGACAGCACTGGTGCCATAGCTCAAGCAAAGAAACCACGATCACATCAGCGCTCCAAGCACATACTGCGCCGGTTTCATCTCATTCGAGAGATTGTAGAATGAGGTGACATAAATCTTTAGAAGATTGACGGAAAGAAAAACCTATGTGACCCATTTACTAAAGCACTCAGCATCAAGGAGTTTGACGACTATAAATTGAAGATGGGTATTAGATACTGTAATGAGTGGCTTTAGGCTAAGTGGGAGTTTGTTGGGAATTGTATCCTAAAGCCAATCATTTGATGATTGTGCTAATATAAATAGCATATAAATTGATATATTAATAAAAGTTATTTGATAGTTTATTCATTACAAGAACATCTTCTTAAAACTCCTAATAGTAATGAAGCCCTCAGGATCTTCTTTCACGATAAAGAAAGATTTATCTTTGAAGGTCCTCAAAAGAATTCGTGACCAAATGATATACTATGACAGGGCCATAGGACTATCAATTATAGGATGTTGTATATCATATTTGTTGGTTGTCTTCTTAACCAAGGAGTGTAGAGACACTGGTATGACATACAGGTAAAGTGTAGGAGTACATTTCACCGAACGTGACTCATTTTCGGATACTCTGCTATCAAGAGTTAATCCGAGAAGATTTGGGTATAAGTATCCTTTAGACCTGAAGATCACAACCGGTGACTTGCAAGCAACTCATTGTACTTAGGTGTCAGACCACCTGGATTTCTAATCCAGCTACGAAAGGTTACTGGGTACAATCAAGTACTTGTGGTAGTCAGTTATAGATCAAGATGGAATTTGACCTATTCCATTAAAAGGAGAAATGCTTGTGTTTCAATTTAGCAAGACCTTGGCCAAGGCACTTTATGTGAAGGTCACATGATCACTAAAGTTGAAATCACTTTATGGATTTGTTGTTTAGAGTTGACAGGCTCTTAAGCCATCCTTAGCATTTGTGGTCAAAAGGATGAATTATACTGTAACTATTTCTTAGGGTTCTTGGAGTTTGCTTGATAACTCTTTGACCTATCCAGATGTCATGTTCCATTGCTAGATGGGCACATCGATTAGTATAGAAAGTTGTTCCTACGCTACCGGCTTAGGTTCAAACCTAGAGAGTCACACGCATAGAAGTTTTCTAGGATAATCTATTTGCTGATCAATGATTGAGAATCGTTTATGATTTAATTAATCAATTTGATTGATTGAATTATCTCAGTTGGGTTAAGTACAAGTGAATAAGATTCAATTTGGTTTAAGTCTATTAGAAGGACTAGTCAATTTCAAATATTGATTTGAAATTAGACTTGATTTGGATTTAAATAGATTCAGGACTAGCTAAATTTGATTTGGGCTAGGACCATGATCTATGTAGGTTCAGTCTAATAAATTCAGATCAGCTTAAACCAAAACTTGAACCCAAACCTCTCGCATAAGTATCTCACATGATGAGATAACTAAAATTTGTGAGATTAAATTCACATGTAAAATTTAATGTATAACATTAATCTTCTCCAAACGGTTCCATTGGAATTCTAAAGTGTTAGAATTTATATGGAATAAATGTGCCTCTTTGAATCAACTAGGCGATGGAATTCTAAGTGTTAGAATTCACATCTCTTTGGTTTTCACTGAACGTTGGAATTTACCAAATGCTGCATCTCTTTGGTTTTCATCGAACGTCGGAATTAACCAAATGCTGCGTCTCTTTGGTTTTCACCGAACGTCAAAATTAACGAAACGCTGCGTCTCTTTGGTTTTCACCGAATGGCAGAATTCTAAGTGTTAGAATTCAATGGGCTAAAGGCTACATTAAGCCTATAAATTAGAGGACATTCTTCACCAGATCATCGAACAACAACGAAATGCTATGGATTGAATTTCTAAGGAGTTAGAATAAAAAATCCTGGTATAATTCTGGTATCAGCGAAAGTTTGGTGGATATTGGAAGAAGATTCAAGTGGGAGGATTCAAGATCAGCAAAGTTATTTTTTCGCAAGCTAGCACTTCTGGGAATTCAATCATTCGGGGCTTCGCGTGGACGATACTAGAGGCCGGACAATTGAACGGCTGCAAAGCAATAAGGATTTACCTACTGTTCTTAACGTAAGTAATTTGATCTCTAGATCTTAAGACAGGCTTCAAGATAAGTAGTATGACTTCTCATCTTGAAGATCAAGATATGATCTTGATGTTTTTATTTATATGCATATTTTATATCAAACGATCCAATATATATGGCAAAGATACGATCTTGATGCATGTTAGATAGATTAATATGAATCTTTAAGTTTCCGCATTAATAATTGTTATTAAATTTTAAAATATGAATCCCTTGGAGATTGTTTCTCCCTTCACGAGACGAGCTCAGGCTGGCCTCAGGCTTGAGTGCCGATGGTACATTGGCTTTTGAGTGCCGACCGGAGTTGGGCTTGAGTGCCGATGGTACATTGGGCTTTGAGTGCCGACTGGAGTCGGGCTTAAGTGCCAATGGTACATTGGGCTTTGAGTGCCGATTGGAGTTGGGCTTGAGTGCCGATGGTATATCGGGCTTTGAGTGCCGACCAGAGTCGGGCTTGAGTGCTGATGGTACATCGGGCTTTGAGTGCCGACCGGAGTTAGGCTTGAGTGCCGATGGTACATCAGGCTTTTGAGATGCCAACGCGAGATTGGTCTTGAATGTTGATGCAGAGTCGGTCCTCCTTGCATGACATTTTTAAGTATCAATAAAAGAAATACTGTTAAGTATGTTGTACTTTTGTCCGCTGGTGGTCTGCCCCCCAGGAATCAAGATGATTGGAGTGGAGGTGCTGGTGCCCTTGCTTGGGCCTTCCCCCGCGTCATCGTCCGTAATAGAGTAGGCCACTTGGGCAGCGAGTGGTGGCTCTCCAAGCTTTAAGTTGCTGATAAGCTTGATGATGGTGAATCTCCTGCTGGGGAGATTTTTGATGGGATAAATGATGGCTGGCCCGAGTAGTGACCAAAGAGCGAGCGAAAGCTTTTGCTCGCTGTTGCATGGCCATCAGACGTCGCTTCTGGACCTTTTGGGCAGTTGCCATCAATGCTTGGATTTGCAGGATGAGGGTGGCCGGATGTTCTGCTTGAATGGTCCGAAATAGTGGGGATGGTGGAATGAAGAGTTGGCCTTCTGTTGCTCAGCCCGTTGAAGGTGCCCCCCAGCATAACTAGCGAAAGCTTCTTGGATCTGGGTCATCACCATCTTTATGATCCACCATTTTGATAAAGGGGGAGATGAGGATATGCAAACTAGCATCACTGACCTACCTCCTACCTAGCGCACCAATCTGTTACTGCCAAATTACTTTTGAGGAGCGTCATGCGATAAAAATACTTCGTAGGCCTTCAGAGGAATGACAGGGACCATCTCCTTCAGCCGGGGACCTGTAAAAAAAGTCCCGGACTGATGGTTTTGGCAGAAACCCTCCGACGCTCAAGTCAGCGATTTGGAGAACATGGATCTGAATGAGAGAGTAGAGATTCAGCCCTCCTCCTCCTTGGGGGTCGGGGTCCTTTTATACCTATTCGGGGGTCTCTCTTACCCTTCGTCGATGATAGTCGAATCCTTCAATTAGGATCGGCTCAATAAGCGGTGGGTGGGTGCGCAGTTGCTAACACGCACCGTAGATATCGATAACTGCCCATTGTATATCGGTAACCGCCCATGATTTTGTCAGAAAGTGGATTAGCGGGTCTATGTGGCAGTCTTTGGCGCTGTGGAGCTTACTCCCATGCGACTTGTCAGTCTACAGGCCATGTCCCATCAAAGTAGTGGGTCTATGAGGCCGAGGGGGCAGCCGAGTGCCAAGGCCAAGTGAAAGAGCCAAGGCCGAGGCCGTACGAGGTCGAGGCTGAGTGGAAGAGCCAAGGCCGAGTGGAAGAGCCGAGGCCGAGGGGGCAGCCAAGTGCCGAGGCCGAGTGGAAGAGCCGAGGCCGAGGCCGTAAGAGTGGAAGAGCCAAGGCCGAGTGGAAGAGCCAAGGCCGAGGGGCAGCCGAGTGCCGAGGCCGAGTGAAAGAGCCGAGGCCGAGGGGCAGCCGAGTGCCGAGGCTGAGTGGAAGAGCCGAGGCCGAGGATGTGCGAGGCCGAGGCCGACTGGAGCCGAGGCCGACTTGGGCCAAGGTCGACTAGGGCTGAGGCTGACTGGGGCCGAGGCCGACTGGAGCCGAGGTCGACCGGAGCCGAGGCCGATCAGGGCCAAGGCCGAGGCTACAGTTCAAGGCCGAGGGGGTGCCAGGTCCGAAGCCGAGGGTGAGGGGACCCCGGAGACCGAAGGGACTTCGGAGGCCAAAGTCACCCTGCAGGACCGAGATGGGGCTCCACCAGTTTCCTTCACAGTTTACTCCACAGCCATATCAGTTAGCATTTTTTTTGTTCCTCTTGTTCGATTTTTTAATCTAAAGCACAACTGCTTTAATTAGACACCAATCCCATAGAATAATGATACTGTACGTCTTTTCAAAATTTTTTATATACTTTTTACGGTCCGTAAGATTGACATGTTGGTCTACCAATGCCCTGTTAATAGCAACAATTCTTTTTAGTATTTATTCTTTTATTCTTTTATTTTTTATTTTTTTTGTTAAGATGAATGATCATACCAATTTAGGATGAGTCAAATCTGATATATCAGAATACAAGATTTATGAAAGAACAGACGGATACAAATCTCCCGGCACCCAACTCCAAAAGCCAGAGTGGTTGGCCACTCTGGCAGTGATCTAGTCAGCCGTATCATTGGCTTCCATGAAGATATGCCGAATCTGGATGCAATGAACGCCCAGCAGGAGTGAATGAATATCATAGATCAAGGGGTTGGTAGGCACCTAATCGCAGTGATCGTTGCGCAGCCAGCGAATCACTGTAATAGCATCCTCCTCAATAACAAGAGAACTAACGCCAAGGCTGTGAATGGTAGAGAAAATACCAGCCCAAGCGGCATATAGCTTTGCTAAGGGCATCGAGGAGTTAATGTGGATGACGCCCCCAGCAGCCAGCATCGCACCATCGGACCCTCTAATCACAAAACCAGACCCAGCAACTCTACCACGAACACTCCCATCAAAGTTGATTTTGATAGATCCTGGTACCATTGCAATTTTTAAGAATAACGACGCTAAAAAAGTGATTTACCGATGCTTTTTTAGCGTCGGAAAGCAGCATTTTGACATGTCTTGAAGCGTTAAAATAGCGTTAGTACAGTGGGTGTGGAAAAAAAATTTACCGATGCTTTGTAAAGCGTCGGCAAGTTTTCTGCCGATGCTTCTGCAAGCGTCGGCAAACAGAGCATTGCCGACACGCCAAAAAGCGTCAGAAATGTTACGTTTTCGATGCTTTAAAAAGTGTCGGCATCGTAAATTTGGCTCAATCCGGCTCTAGTCGTTTCGGCTAATTTTTTTGTTCCTGATGCTTTAAAAAGCATCGACACCATAAATTTGGCTCCATTCTGGCTCCATTTGGCTCGGCTTTTTTTGGTTCCATGCTTTAAAAAGCGTTGGCACCGTAAATTTGGCTTATTTTCTTCAACCATAATTTTAAAGCCTGGTCAAGCAGTAGCTGTTAGCAAGCAATCAGGGGAGAGATGCCTTATACGACATGAGAAATAGCTATCAATACAGATTATGAAGTGCAATCTCTTGTAATAATACTTAATTAGCCTTAACATTGAACAATGTCTATAAGCAAAACTGGAGCTCTGCCTCATAACACAAGGACTTTGAAAAGATTAATTATCAAACCTTCATAAGAAAAATAATGTGTAAATTAAGAATATCATGAATTTAATAATGTGCAACTAAAATAAGGAGTGCATGAAGCTCTGTTCCTAAAATCTTGACAAGCACAAAAAGGTCCAGCATAACCACTGATTCTCATAATCAGCCCAAAAAATATGGAGGTGATATTCTACAGAGACAATAACATCTCCAACTTCAGCTCCAGCAACAAGCAGAGTAGCAATTTAATGGGCATAAAATTCTAACCCAATTGTTGGTGCCAAATCACTTCGGAAGAGCATCGAGCAAGAAAAGGGCTTTGTGGGTCTTCGAAAGGTTGACAAGACCACCTCCTTTAGTCGAAAACATGCAAGAAAAGTCTCGGACCGGTGGTTTCGACGAGGACCCTCCGATGCTCAAGTTAGCGATTTAAAGAACAGGGATTAAGATGAGATAGTTGAGGTTGAGTCCCCCTCCTCATGAGTCAGGGTCTGTTTATACATGTTCGGGAGTCCCTCTTACCCTTTGTAGATAAACTATTGAATCCCATCTTTCGTTAGGATCGGCTCCGTAAGCAGCAGGTGGGTGCACAGTTGTTAAGTGTGTGCCATAAATATCGGCAACTGCACATAGTATATCAGTAACCGACCGTGATTTTTGCAAAAGCAGGTGAGCGGGCTACATGGCAGTCGTTGTGTTTTAAATCACTGGGTCCAATATTCGAAGTGGGTTCCACGATTGACTATGGGTTGAGAGCATACAAGGCGAGATTTGAGGCTGAGGCCGAGGTGGGGCTCTAGGCCGAGGTCGAGGCAAGGCTCAAGGCCAATGTTGAAGCTGATATGGTCCACGACCGAGGCCGAGGCCAAAGCCGAAGCCGAAGCCGAGGCTGAGGCCGAGGCCGATATTGGGACAAGTTATCAAATTATTACTTGGCTCTGAGAACTGCGCGGACTGTTATACTACCGCCTGAGGAAGTGATCAGCCACATCAGATGCCCCACCACCCCTTAGATGGGTGGGTGTACAGTTACCAGCAAAAGGGGCATTAATATCACCTAGTGATTGGTCTTCGTGCCATCACTTCGCCCATTCTGGCCGTTGAGATTAGGCGGGATTCTCCTCGGGTAAGGAACTATGAAAAGGCAGGCGCCATCATTACGGTGAGGTCACCGCTGTCCCCTCATTGGTGGTGCCCCTCGTGTTTTGCATATCGGGTGGTTGCCGAGACGATTCCCAATGGCAAGCAGGCACGTGGCCAAATTAGAGATGAGCAGGACGATTTGAAACGAGGCTATAAAAGGGGGGAGTTATCCCTGTCCTTAGTTTTTTACTTTTATCGTATTTTGCTTCCTTATCCCGACTCTGCAAGTGTCTGTTCATCTTCCACCTCTATTCCTCCTTCTCGAGCTCTTCCATCTTCAATCCCAGGTTCAGATCCTTCAGGTTAGTCCATTTCAGCCTTCATCGCTTCTTCCTCACTTTCTTGATCAATTTCTGATTCTGGGGGTTATTCCCCCGTTCCTTCGCAACCCTCCACTTTTCTAGTGCCTAGCTGGTATTCTTCTTCTCCTGACCATGTTTCGTTGGAACAGCGGCAAGCAGTCGGACAATCCCCGGCCGAGATTCGTTCGGCTGCCGGTTGGGCCCCAATCCGGCGCCGCCCGACCATCGTTGCCCCATCTTCCACCGTGAGGGAGTCCCCCGAATGGACTGCCTCCATCATGACCGCCCAGGACATTGTAAACCTTAGGGCCAAATATAGTCTTCCTACTGACATGCGCCTATCCCATCCCGCTCCCGAAGATAGGGTGACTGTTGGCCCAGATGACAACCCAAGAGGGGGGGGGGGGTGAATTGGGTTCTTTAAAAAATTAGCCTTTTAAAATAGTTTGCTTGAGATGAATGAAGGCAAATGCAAAGTAAATAAAAGTGCAGTGAATAAGATAGAGATAGAGATAGAGACAATAGAGCACGGCAAACACAAAGATTTTATAGTGGTTCGGTGTATCCAACACCTACGTCCACTCCCAAGATTCACTTGGGTCCACACTATAATCACCCTAGATTACAGCAGAGTTGTTTTACAAGCTCACAACTCAAACTTGTTGTTTTCCGGGCGCACAACGAACCCAGCTGGTTTTCAAGGGCTCACCAGCACAAAAACCCTAACACAAGCTTACCAAGCTTGAACCGAGGTAAGACTACCTCCACTAGTTCAATCCCCCAGATTGAACTAGATACAAACAAATGAAATATGTTTTTCAAATACAAAGCTCCTTAATGAGCAGATAATCAAATAATATAACAAGTTTAGAAAAGCCTGATTTGTAGATGGTTGGCTTTTGAGCTTTTCTTCTTTTCTTCTTTTCTTCTTCTCCTTGCTAGGTTGAATCAAGCCTCAGCTCCGATTCTTCACAGTTGAAGCAGTTGAGAAGGGTTGAAAAGCAAGAAACTGAACTTCTTTCTCCAAGTTGGGAAATCCACAAAAACTTTGATTTGAATGCCTTGGATTCCTCTTGAGCTTTTTGGAGTGGAGTGGATTTGAGCTAGAAGGTTTTCCTCTTGAGATTCAGGCTCTCTCTTTTTCGGATTTTTGAAATGGGATTTCTCTATTTCCGATTTTCTCTCTTTTTTTTCTTTTTTCTTTTTTTTTGAACAATAGTCTTCCCTTTTTATAGATTTCTTTCAAACCATTTTTGGAAGAAAACTATCCGTTGGAGTGTACCTTGTAGCAAAATATATCCGTTAGAAATAAGGTAAAATAGAAATATTACCGTTAGAGCTGATCTGGCAATTTGATTTTTCGTTCCAGGTGGGTTGGAGTCGACTCTAACTTTTCTGGAGTCGGCTCTAACTCGAAACACTTTAAAACGATATTTCTGGAGTCGTCTCTGACTTTTCTGGGGTCGACAAGAAACTTTTCTGGAGTCGACTCTAACTTACCCGGAGTCGACTCTAGGTTGGGGCCAGAAAAATCGACGTTCTGCTTCTTCTGTGAGAGTCGACTCTAACAGTCTCGGAGTCGACTCTAACTTCCGTGCCAGTTCCGGAGTCGGCTCTGTGATTCTCGGAGTCGACTCTAATGTCTGCAATCTTACCTAGACATTAGATTCGATCCAGAACACGATGTAACTCCTGATTTTGATCATTCAATAGACTTATAATCTGAAACACTTAATCAAAATCATTAGAGCCTCCAATAGTTATACTCAAATAGTTTTGTTAATCATCAAAATCATCAATTGGGTCAACAATCTCCCCCTTTTTGATGATAACAAAAACTTTGAGTATATGCATTCAAAAATTCATTCGAACTAAAGATTATAGTCATTTTGAAACTTAAAACATTTTTAATGAAGGATTTGATGCCAATATTCAAAGTAAACTTTTAAAATTGTGCATGAGTTCAATATAATCCATCAATTATGAATATTTAATCTAAATGTGCAGAAAATTGCAATTGAGCTTTTTGTTAAGCTCCCCCTGCATTGAATAGCTCCCCCTATATAAGCATCGAATTTTAACTGATTAAATTTCAAGTTATCTTGCATAAACAATCATTTCTCCCCCTTTCTTTCTTTCTTTATGCATATACAACCATCTTTCATTAAAATTTTCAAGTCTTTCTTTCTTTGCATATTCATGCATATTCAACCATCTCTCCCCCTTTTTTGTTATCAGCAATAAGGAGAGTTTTAGATAAAGAAAGTTAATAAAACATAGGGATTCAAGCAGTCAATATTTGAAAATGTGAAATTGCATTTCATAAGTAAGAAGCATTACATTAGTTGATTCATGTACATTCCAAAATGAAATACATTAGATATTCAAAAATTCCTAAATACAAACTATCAAAATCAAAATCAAGGTCAGATGTGTTTGAATACAATTTTCTTCAAATGACCTATGATTTCCATTACATCATCCTTTTGTGATTTCTTAAAGTTTTCAAGGCAAGCTTCAATTTGTGAGACTGCAAGGTCAATGTCCTTCTTCAGTTGACCAGTTGCATGAACATAAGATCCCGACCATCAGCAATGCCTTCCATCCTTTCGAAAGATTTTGTGAAGTTCAGCACCAAAGGATTCAACAGAATTGCTTAAGGTAAAGGAGATCATGTCCAGTCTCGAATTAAGTTCTTCCTTCAACTGATTAAAGTCTTCTTTTAATTGAGTAATTTCATGAGATCTCTGACTATCATACTCAGCAAGCAAAGCTCTCAACTGACCAATCTGTTCATCAGAGAATCTCCCAGAAGTTGCTATAGACTGATGTGGAGGTGAGGGAATAGAACTAGGTCCGGCCTCTGAAGGTCCAGCTGAAGATGGTCCCGCAATAGATGGATCAGGGACAGATGGTCCCTCAGTGGATGGTCCAGGGATGTCTTCTACTCTGGTTTCTTCTGCTCTATCTCTTTCTGCTCTTTCCTCTCTTCCTCCTTTCATCCAAACACCATTCAATTTCTTGAAGCCCATCCGATGAATAGTAGAGATGCTATAATAGTCAGTGTGTCTCAATTTTCTTAGGGGTTCATTCTCCATAATGAGCACACCTTGGCTTCTAAAGATTAATGTCAAAATCATACCATATGGCAGTGTAGATCTCTTCTTTGTAGCAGCCTCTGCCATATATCCAATCATCATGCCAGCTAAGTTGACTGGCCTTCCAGTAATTATGCAATCCATTAAAAGAACGTCTCGCTCCGAGACATACTCGAATCTACCAATTTTCGGAAACAAGATTCTTCCACAGATGTTATGTAGTAACCTGAGTTCCAGATTTAATTGATTTGCAAGATTTCCTCAAACTCGGTTACATCTCTCCCTAGCATTCTTGTCAATGCTCCACTTCTATCCTCATGTTGATATTCCATTAAACCGATTGTGGGCATTTCCAATAAATTTCCAAGATTTCAGTGGTTATTGTCACTCTTGTTCCTCTTACTATACTGATTAATCCACCTTCTCCTCTACTTAAACCATTGTAAAACTCTCTCACTAAGGCTGGATATGTGGGGATATCTAATGAACAGATTTTTTCCCACCCCATTTCTTTCAAACTTCTTCCTATAGTGAATCCTTCCGACTCAAAGAAATCAAAATTCACCTTTCTTCCAGTTGTAATGGTCTTACCGGCTAAATGATCAACTTTGGGTGAAGATGGTGAAGGAGGGGAATCCTCTTGAGTGGCCGAAGAGGAGGATGGCGAGGGTTGCCTCCGAATAGTGCGTCTCGTTGGAACGGACGCTCCACCGACGAAACCGCGCCTCTTAGGTGCCATTGAGAAGATTGGAAGTTTAATCAAAGGTTTTGAGAAGATTGGGGAAGTTGGAAAGGCTTTGGAGCTTTTTGGAGAGGTTTTGGAGACGGATGGAATGATTGGGGGTCGACTCCGCCTTTTTATTTTTGACCTAGCTCGACTTAGAGTCGACTCCCGAAAACTGGGTGTCGGCTCCGAACCAGAAAATGTCAGCGCTCGAATTAGAGTCGGCTCTACAAAAGCCAGAGTCGGCTCTAATTGCTTAGACAGAACATCAAAAACTCAGGTGTCGACTCCACAAACTGTCAGAGTCGACTCTAACAGTTTCAGAGATAAAAAATCAAGTTTCAAGGATTTGAAACTATTCAAATTAATCATCAAATTCTAGATAAATGTTCCTTAGCAATTGGGGAAACAATGAATCAAGATCTAGATAGATTTCCTTATTGAATATCGAGATTTTTCAAGAAAATGATGAAATCTAGATAGATGTCCTTAAGAGTTTCAGAAAACTATTCCAAAGGATCACAAACTCCTAATTCTCCTCTAAGATAACAAAATCTCTCTTCACTTAAGGGTTTTGTTAATATATCTGCCAGTTGTTCTTCAGTATTCACATAATCAAGACAAATTTCATTATTGGCTACATGTTCTCTTATAAAGTGATATCTTATTTCAATATGCTTTGTTCTTGAATGTTGAATTGGATTTTTAGTTAGATTTATTGCACTTGTATTATCACATCTTATAGGTGTCTTATCAAGTGTGATACCATAGTCTTCAAGTTGTCTCTTAATCCATAGGATTTGAGCACAGCAACTTCCAGCTGCAACATATTCTGCTTCAGCAGTAGATAATGCAACCGAATTTTGCTTTTTGCTAAACCATGAGATTAAGTTACTTCCTAAAAATTGGCATGCACCACTTGTGCTTTTTCTATCTAACTTACATCCAGCATAATCAGAATCAGAATAAGCAATCAGATTTAATGTTGAGTCTCTAGAATACCATAAACCTACATTTTTTGTTCCACTTAAGTATCTTAGTATTCTTTTAACAGCAATTAAATGTGATTCTTTAGGTTCAGACTGAAATCTAGCACATAAGCAAACAGCAAACATTATGTCTGGTCTACTTGCAGTTAAGTAAAGTAGGGATCCGATTATACCTCGATAATATTTTTGATCAACCTTCTTACCTTCTTCATCTTTGTCCAGCTTGCATGAAGGACTCATTGGTGTTCCGAGGGGTTTGATTGATTCCATACCAAACTTCTTTAGAATTTCTCTTGTGTACTTTGTTTGGTTGATAAAGATTCCCTCTTTGCTTTGTTTGATTTGGAGTCCAAGGAAGAAATTGAGTTCTCCCATCATGCTCATTTCAAATTCTCCCTGCATTAACTTAGCAAACTCTTGACATAGAAGATTGTTAGTAGCACCAAATACAATGTCATCAACATAAATTTGAACTACAAGTAAATCTTTATCTTTTCTTTTCAAAAACAATGTTTTATCAACATTTCCTCTTGTAAAATCATTTTCAATCAAAAATTTACTTAGTCTATCATACCAAGCTCTAGGTGCTTGTTTCAAACCATATAATGCTTGTGCAATTTAAAAACGTGATTTGAAAATTCATGATCTTCAAAACCTGGTGGTTGTTCTACATATACTTCTTCATTTATTAATCCATTTAAAAATGCACTTTTGACATCCATTTGAAATAAATTAATGTTCATGTGACATGCAAATGCTAGTAATAGCCTAATGGCTTCTAATCTAGCTACAGGTGCAAAGGTTTCATCAAAATCAATACCTTCTTCTTGATTATATCCTTTTGCAACTAATCTAGCTTTGTTTCTAATTACTATGCCATTTTCATCTAGTTTATTTCTAAAAACCCATTTTGATCCTATAACAGAATGATCTTTAGGTCTTTCCACTAATGTCCATACATTATTTCTAGTGAATTGGTTTAATTCTTCTTGCATAGCTAGCATCCAATTATTATCTTTTTCAGCTTCTTCAATGGTTTTAGGTTCAATTTGAGAAACAAATGCAAGGTGATTACTAATATTTCTCATAGATGATCTAGTTCTTATTCCTTGAGATGGATCACCTATAATCAATTCCTTGGGATGACTATAAGCGTATCTCCAATCTCTTGGTAGATCTATATCATTATGATTAGTATTAATATCATCAGCATTAGGCGAATCATTATCTTTAACTTCTTGTTCATGATCTGAAGATACATCAATATTAAGTTTTTCAAGATTGTTTCGAGAATGTTTGTATCTTCCTCATCATCAATCCTTTTGGAACTTGATGTTAAAGATTCATCAAAAATTACATGAATAGATTCTTCAACAATTAGGCTTCCTTTATTGAACACTCTATATGCTTTACTAGTTGTTGAATAACCTAAGAATATTCCTTCATCAGATTTTGCATCAAATTTACCTAAGTTATTTTTACCATTATTATGAATAAAACATTTACAACCAAATGCATGAAAATATTTAATGTTGGGTTTTCTATCATGCCATAATTCATAAGGTGTTTTCTTTAAAATAGGTCTTATTAAGGCTCTATTTAGGATGTAACATGCTGTGTTAATAGCTTCCGCCCAAAAGTATTTCGGGAGTTTACTTTCACATAGCATGGTACGGGCCATGTCTTCTAGAGTCCTATTTTTCCTTTCAACTACTCCATTTTGTTGTGGGGTCCTAGGTGCAGAAAAATTATGATTAATACCATTTTCATTGCAAAAACTTTCAAATAAGTGATTTTCAAATTCAGTTCCATGATCACTTCTTAGAGACACTATGGTAGTGTTTTTCTCATTTGTTACTTTCTTGAAGAATTTCATGAATATCGAGAAAGTCTCATCTTTGTGAGCTAAAAACATTACCCAAGTGAATCTAGAGTAATCATCTACTATCACAAGACCATATTTCTTTCCTCCTAGACTTGTGGTTCTAGTTGGTCCAAAAAGGTCCATGTGAAGTAGCTCTAATGGCCTAGAAGTTGAAACAATATTTTTAGATTTAAAAGAACTTCTTGTTTGTTTTCCAAACTGACATGCATCACATATTTTGTTATTTTCAAAATCTAATTTAGGTAGACCTTTTACTAAATCCATTCTAATTAGTTTTGAAATCAAGGTGTGTGCTTGCGTGACCTAATCTTCGATGCCACAACCAACCAATCTCATTCATATTAGCATTATTAGCAACTAAGCAATGATTATTAGTAGACAATTTGTCTAAGTCAATCATGTATACATTGCCATTTCTATTTCCAATAAAAACAATGCTATTATCAATGGGATTAGCTACAGTGCATAAAGAAGATTCAAAAGATACTTTAAAACCTTTGTCACATAATTGACTTATACTAATTAAGTTATGCTTTAAACCATCAACATAAAGTACATTTCAATATATGTGGAGGGAGTTATTTGAATGTTACCAAACCCCAAGATTTGGCCTTTGCCATTGTCGCCAAATGTAACAACTCCTCCTCTCTTTTCTTCAAGGGTGATGAATTCTTCTTTGTCACCCGTCATATGTCTTGAGCAGCCACTATCAAGATACCACTTTCTCTTTGATCTCTTGGCCACAAGACATTCCTGCAATGAAATCAGACTTTATGTTTAGGTACCCAAGCTTTCTTGGGTCCTTCATGGTTAGTAGCAACAAATATGTTCCTTTCGGAACCCATATTTTCTTTCCTTTAATATTTAAGTTTTTATTAGGTTTTAGAATTTTACATTCATAAGATTTATGTCCTTTTTGATTACATTTAAAGCATGTAAAATTACTTTGGCCAGCACTTACAAAAATATTTTTAAGTGATTTTTGTTTTCTTAAAGTGTTATATCCTAATCCGGCTTTGTCAAAAACTGCTTTTTGACTATTTAATAACATGTCTAATTTAGTTGAGCTTAAGTAAACTTATCAACTATGTTTTTATGTTTTTCAACCTCTTTCCTTAGTTTATCATTTTCATTAGAGATTGATTCTTTTTCTTTTATTAAAATTTCATTTTCAGATTTAAGTTTCTTAACTTCATTATTAAGATTTTCCTTTTCTTGAATGAAAGTTAATTTTCATTTTTCAAAATTTGTATTTCTTTTTCAAAACTTTGAAATCCCCAACAAGTTCATTAAAAGCATCAAAAAGTTCATCAAAGCAAATTCATCGCAAGGGTTGTCGGAACTTACCTCATCGTTGTCGTCCGCCATAAAACATACGTTTGCGACTTCCTTTTGTTCTTCTTCTTCGGAAGAAGATTCCTCGCTGTCACTCCATGTCGCCACATAAGCCTTCTTTTTCTTTTTGTAGGCTTTCTTCAATTTGGACATTCATTCCTAAAGTGCCCCGGTTTATTACATTCATAGCAAGTCAAGGGGTCTTTCTCTTTTTCTTTGTCCTTGTCCTTATTTTTATCCTTTTCTCCTTCCCACTTAGCTCCAAATTTTTTTGTGGAAGGGTTTCTTTCTCCTCATAAATCTTTAAATTTCTTTGCTAAGAGAGCAGTCTCATCATCATCATCATCATCATCGCTGCTGCTCTCTTCTTCTTTTGCAGCTTTGAGGGCAATCATTTTCTTCTTCTTTGTGTCCTCCTCAACATGCTGCCTCATAGTCAGCTCATGGGTCATAAGAGATCCTAGAAGCTCCTCTAAGGGTAAAGTGTTGAGGTCCTTAGCTTCTTGGATTGCAGTCATTTTTGCTTCCCATGATCTTGGTAATGACCTAAGAATTTTTCGAACAAGTTCAGAGTTAGTATATGTCTTACCAAGACTTTTCAAACCATTTACAATATCTGTAAATCTAGTGTACATGCATGCAATGGTTTCAGATTGTTCCATGCTAAACAATTCATATTTGAACAAGAATATTAATTTTGGATTCTTTCACTTGGTTGGTACCCTCATGGGTAACCTCTAATCTATCCCAAATCTCCTTTGCGGAATTACATGTGGAGATTCTATTAAATTCATTAGCATCTAAGGAGCAATATAAAACATTCATGGCTTTAGCGTTAAGCTGTGCCATTTTCCTATCATTATCATTCCAGTCCCTTTCGGGCTTAGGAACAATAGTGCCATCAATAACATGTGTGGGTGTACTAGGTCCATTAATTATAACACCCCAAAGCTCATAATCAGAAGCTTGAATGAATATCCTCATTCTAGCTTTCCAATAAGAATAATTTGAGCCATTAAAAAGTGGAGGTCTATTCGTAGAATGACCTTCAGCAAATGATCCAACTTGTGTTGCCATTTGGAACTTTAGCTCTTGATCGTGTGATCAAAATCTAATGAGCACTAGCTCTGATACCAATTGTTGGCCCAGATGACAACCCAAGAGGGGGGGGTGAATTGGGTTCTTTAAAAATTAGCCTTTTAAATTATTTGCTTGAGATGAAGGCAAATGCAAAGTAAATATAAAGTGCAGTGAATAAAACAGAGATAGAGAAAGAGACAATAGAGCACGGCAAACACAAAAGATTTTATAGTGGTTCGGTGTATCCAACACCTACGTCCACTCCCAAGATTCACTTGGGTCCACACTATAATCACCCTAGATTACAGCAGAGTTGTTTTACAAGCTCACAACTCAAACTTGTTGTTTTTCCGGGTGCACAACGAACCCAGCTGGTTTTCAAGGGCTCACCAGCACAAAAACCCTAACACAAGCTTACCAAGCTTGAACCGAGGTAAGACTACCTCCACTAGTTCAATCCCCCAGATTGAACTAGATACAAACAAATGAAATATGTTTTTCAAATACAAAGCTCCTTAATGAGCAGATAATCAAATAATATAACAAGTTTAGAAAAGCCTGATTTGTAGATGGTTGGCTTTTGAGCTTTTCTTCTTTTCTTCTTTTCTTCTTCTCCTTGCTAGGTTGAATCAAGCCTCAGCTCCGATTCTTCACAGTTGAAGCAGTTGAGAAGGGTTGAAAAGCAAGAAGCTGAACTTCTTTCTCCAAGTTGGGAAATCCACAAAAACTTTGATTTGAATGCCTTGGATTCCTCTTGAGCTTTTTGGAGTGGAGTGGATTTGAGCTAGAAGGTTTTCCTCTTGAGATTCAGGCTCTCTCTTTTTCGGATTTTTGAAATGGGATTTTTCTATTTCGATTTTCTCTTTTTTTTCGTTCTCTTTTTTTTTTTTGAACAATAGTCTTCCCTTTTTATAGATTTCTTTCAAACCATTTTTGGAAGAAAACTATCCGTTGGAGTGTACCTTGTAGCAAAATATATCCGTTAGAAATAAGGTAAAATAGAAATATTACCGTTAGAGCTGATCTGGCAATTTGATTTTTTGTTCCAGGTGGGTTGGAGTCGACTCTAACTTTTCTGGAGTCGGCTCTAACTCGAAACACTTTAAAACGATATTTCCGGAGTCGTCTCTGACTTTTCTGGGGTCGACAAGAAACTTTTCTGGAGTCGACTCTAACTTACCCGGAGTCGACTCTAGGTTGGGGCCAGAAAAATCGACGTTCTGCTTCTTCTGTGAGAGTCGACTCTAACAGTCTCGGAGTCGACTCTAACTTCCGTGCCAGTTCGGAGTCGGCTCTGTGATTCTCGGAGTCGACTCTAATGTCTGCAATCTTACCTAGACATTAGATTCGATCCAGAACACGATGTAACTCCTGATTTTGATCATTCAATAGACTTATAATCTGAAACACTAAATCAAAATCATTAGAGCCTCCAATAGTTATACTCAAGTAGTTTTGTTAATCATCAAAATCATCAATTGGGTCAACAGTGACTTCCTCCCGTCCCGGGAGAGTTACCTTGTACGGAGCTTTCTTCAAGGCTGGGCTTTGGCTACCCCTTCATCCCTTCATGCTCAACCTCCTGGATAGATATTCTTTGGCATCAGCACAGTTAGTCCCAAATTCTATTTGGACTATTGTTGGCTTTCTAGTACTCTGTCATCTTCATGGAATAGAGGCTAGGATTTCCTTCTTCCGTAGCTTCTACACCCTCTGCAAGCAAGCGGGGTGGTGGTCCTTTGCCCCTAGACCCACTAGGGCCCTTAGGCTATACCTTCCTACATCTATTAAGGGATGGAAGGATAGGTTCTTCTTTGCCGATGTTGAAGGGGTGAGAGGGGTCTGGGGAACGCCAAATACCGACCCGAATAAAGATTCTTCCATACTCCCGAGGGATTAGGTGGCATTTGGACAACTTCTATCTGCTGACATCCCTCGATGCAACCAGCTTTTGGCCGAGGAGAATCTCCGACTCGCCGGTCTCATTCCATCTGGCGGTGAGCAGCCACTTCACTCACCTCCTTCCTTTTTTCCTTTTCCCTCTTTTCTTCTCCTCCTCTTCTTTCTTTCTTTTTTTTACTGAGTCCATTTGCCACGTGTAGGTATGTTGCCTTCGATTGAAGAGGTGAGAAATATAGCAGCCGAGGAAAGAAGGGCTAGGGCGGATGGAGCCTCCGCTGAGAAGAGGGCCGTAGCTAAGGCGGCTAGAAGGAAGACCGAGGCCAAGAAGGCTAAGGAAAAGACTAGAGAGGCCGAGGAGCCAAGGAAGAGGCCTCGATCGACATCATCATCATGGTCCCGATCTCCAACTCCACTCACCCGCTGGCCTCGAATAGAGAGGGAGGCAGATGTCGACCTCACAGCCGACACTCCCCTGAAGGGGCCAGGGGCTGAAGTGCTTCCATCGCCACCGACAATGCCAGAAGCTTGGGTAACTGAGCCAACCCCCGACTCGATTCCTGAGGCTGCCCCACGAGCAGAAGTGGCGGCGAATGAAGAGCCCCTCAGGGCAGTGGAGCAAACGGAGGGATGCCATCGGCCCCCAATATTACGCCATCGGCTTTGGAGCCCACCGATGCCGCCGAAGACGAAGCTATCGTTCTCTCTTTCAAAGCCCTCCTTGAGCGTGAGGGACACTGGGCAGAGCGGACGATGGTACATGTGTGCATGCCTGAGATCCAGAGAGCTCTCCAAGGGCAAAGGACCTCCTTCTTCTTCCGGAAGGCCTTTGTAGCTCATCTATGGGTAGGTACTCAAAAACTCAAGACTGACTTCCTTTTATTTATAATCTTACCCTGACAGCAACTTTTCATGCAGACGGTAAATTCTTTGGCTGCTCTGAAGAGTGCCCTTTCCTAGGCCAAGGCTGATCTTGGCCAATCATAAAAAGAAGTTCACTAGGCCCATGCCTGGGCAGAGAAGGCGGAGAGAGCTTTAGAAGCCGCCCTTGCCGAGAGGGCCGAAGGTGAGGCCCGAGTGAAGAGGGCTGAGAGGGATTTAGAGGTGGCCCTAGCCGAGGGCCGGGCCCAAACAGAGAGGATCGAGAAGGCTCTAGAGGTGGCTTTAGCCGAGGGCCGGGCCCAAACAGAGAGGGCCGAGAAAGCTTCGGAGGCAGCATGTGCTGCCGAAGAGAATCATAAGCGAGTGGAGATGGAGTTGTCGGTGTGTCGAAGCAGCTTGGAGACTGCCAACACTCTAAGGGGCGTAGCTGAGGAGCAGGCAGAAAATGCCGAGGAGATAGCCTGATGATCTGACGTTAAAGTGGTCGAGATGAAGGCGGCGGTGGCAGCGGCAGAGGCTAGGGCTGCCGAGGCAGTGGAAGATTTCCGCCAATCTGCCAGCTTTAGAGGAAAGCTGGCTAAGGCCACCGCCTTTGCCTACAACATCGGCTTCCAAGACTGCAAGGACAAGGCGAAGAGAGTTCATAATCTTGAAGATCTGAATAGCCTGGATCTAGATGAGGCTATGGAGGACACTCCACTGGAAAACCATTCCCCCGTCCATAGCCCAACATCAACTGAGCCTTGAACTCTTGTAGGTCTTTTGCTTCTTTGTTTCATTGTACCAAAGTCTGACTTGGATCGACAATTTTGTAAACTCATTTTGCCATTAATGAAAAACTTTGATTTATACTAGTGTCATTTGGTTTCCATCGTGGCCGACACGTTCACTCTAGTGAATAAGCCGATGCGAGTTCATTCTAGAGAATAAGCCGGTGTGAGCTCATTCTAGAGATAAGTCGAGGCCGAGGCCATAGGCAGGTGTAGCTGGGAATGCCGATGGAGTTGGGTGCCGGCATGAAGTCAGTTTAGGGGTAGACATTGGGCCTGAGTACCCATAGAGTCAGGCTTGAGTGCTGATATGGAGTCGGATTTGAATGCCGACATGAAGCCGGGCTGAGTTCCAACGCAAAGCCAGGCTTTGAGTGCCGATGCGAAGCTGGGCTTTGAGTCCCGATGCGAAGCCAGGCTTTATATGCCGACGCAAAGTCGGGCTTGAGTGCCGACACGGAGTCGGGCTTGAGTGCCGACGCAAAGCAAGTCTTTGAGTGCCGATGCAAAGCCGGGCCTTATGTTCCGACGCGAAGTCGGGCTTGAGTGCCAACGCGGAGTCGAGCTTGAGTGCTGATGCAAAGCCGGGCTTTATGTGCCGACATGAAGTTGGGCTTGAGTGCTGATACGGAGTCGGGCTTGACTAAAAGAAGCAAGATCGCTTGAAGACACTTTTGTTAGTAAGCAAATGAATGCTATTCTAGTAAACATGCTCAAACTTAAGATATCAATACACTACTGATAATATCAACGGAGGTTGTTCTCGTTCCAAATGCGAGGGAGAGGTTTCCCATCCAGCCCTTCGATCCGATATGCTCCACGATGAAGTGCACTGGTGACTCGGTAAGATCCTTCCCAATTGGGAGACAACTTTTCCCCCTCTAGAGGTTTGGAGACTTTGGCTCATCTGAGGACTAAGTCTCCAGGATGTTCTGGGACGAACTTGAACATTCTAGTATTTTGCGATCCTCTATTGGTAGGAAGCCATTGAGTTGTGCTCGATCGCGGAGTTCCTCAATGAGGTCAAGGTTGGCTCTCAACTGGTTGGAATTGTTCTCCTCATTGTACGATTGTGTCCGGGGGCTGGGGATGCCAATCTTCACCGGAATGACTGCTTCCGATCTGAATACAAGACTGAAAGGAGTTTCTTCTGTGGGGGTTTAGGGCGTTGTGTGATAAGCCCACAACACATTTGGGAGCTCCTCTACCCATCTTCCTTTGAAATCATGTAGACGTGTCCTAAGCCCTTGAAGAATGATCCGATTTGTCACTTCTGCTTCTCCGTTTGTTTGCGGATGAGCCATAGAAGTAAACCTCTAACATATGCTCAGTTCGGTGCAAAACTCTTTTAAAGAAGCGTTGTTGAACTGGTGACTATTATTGGTAACAAGTGTATGGGTAGCCCAAATCGACAAATAACGAACTTTCAAAAGAAGTTCCTTACCTTGGCCTCGGTGATTTTGGCAAGGGCTTCAGCCTCTACCCACTTAGTGAAATGATCGATGGCAACGAGCAGAAACTTTCGTTGACCAAAGGTTGGAGGGAACGGTCCCAAAATGTTCATCCCCCATTGGGTGAAGGGCCATGGAGCCGACAAGGGGCTCAATTAAGAGGTCGGCAGCCGTTGAATGTTAGCATGTCGCTGGCAGCTATCATACTTTTGGACCAGTTCGGTTGCGTCTTTCCGCATGGTGAGCCAGTTGTAGCCTTGGTGTAGGGCCTTGTGTGACAGCGCTCTGCCCCCCAAGCGGTTTCCGCAGATACCTTCATGGATCTCACGGAGAATGTCGTCAGCGTCTGCGGGGCCAATGCATTTGAGGAGAGGGTGAGAAAAGGATCTTTGATACAGTTTTCCATTGAGCATCAGGAACTTGGGTACTTGCCACTTGAACAGTTTGGCTTCAGTGGGGTCGGTTGGGAGGGTGCCAGCGATGAAGTATCGGATATAAACATCCATCCAGGATGGATCTTGGCAGACATGCAATGATTCTTCTACCGCATCGATGCTTGGGGCTTCCAGATGCTCCACATAGGTTCTCCCCAAGGTCCCGTCAGCCGAGGTAGCTAGCCGGGACAAAGCATCAGCTCTAGCATTCTTCCACCAGGGGATGTAACTGACACTGAAGTGGGCCAAGGGAGAGGCTTGTGACTGCACCATACTCAAGAAACGGGACATAGTAGGATCCCGAGCCTCGTACTTCCCTTTGATTTGATCGAAGACGAGCTGGGAGTCGGTGAAGACTCTAAGGCATTTCACCCCGAGCTCTCATGCCAGCCTCATCCCTAACAGCAAGGCTTCATACTCAGCTTGGTTGTTGTGGCTGGGAAGAGGAAATGGAGGGCGTACTTGGTCACAACTCCATCTGGACTTGCTAGGATGAGGCCTGCCTCGCTCTCTTGAGAGTTTGACATCCCGTTCATATGTAGGATCCAGTCCTCTCCTCTTCCTTCGATTGCAGCGCTCGCAGGGTTTGCGTAGGACTCCTTCGGCTGTTCTTTCATCCAGATGCACTCGATCAGGAAATCTGCTAAGACCTGATACTTCATAGCTGACCTGGGTCAAAACGATAGGTCGAATTTCCCTAGCTTGAGTGCCCACTTCTCTAGTCGGTCAAAGGTATCAGGATAAGAAAGGATTGCCTTGAGTGGTTGATCCGTGACCACCACGATCGGGTGAGCTTGGAAATAGGGCCTATAGCGCTGGGCGGAGATGACCAATGCAAAGATAATCTTCTCGACTCTAGAATATCTAGTCTCCGCGTCATGAAGTACCTTACTGGTGTAGTACACTAGCTTTTGTGTCCCATCGGCATCCATGCGAACAAGCACGGAGCTGACAGCCTCGGGGGAGGCCGCGAGGTATAGGAGGAGCTCCTCCTTGCCCCTTGGCTTGGATAACAATGGCGGGGTAGATAAGAACTCTTTTAACCCCTCAAAGGCCTTCTGACACTCCCTCATCCACTCAAAGCCGTTGACTTTGCGCAATGCCTTAAAGAAAGGTAGACACCTCTCTGCGGACTTAGACAAAAAATGGCTCAAGGCCACCACCCTTCCAGTCAAGTGCTGCACCTCCTTCTTGTTAGCCGGAGACCTCATGTCCAAGATGGCCCGGATCTTGTCGGGGTTCGCCTTGATCCCACGCTGTATCACCATGAAGCCCAGGAATTTACCCGCTGTCACCCCGAAGGCGCACTTGCGGGGGTTCAACCTCATCTGGTACTGGCGGAGGTTGCCAAAGGTCTCCGCTAGGTCGACAACATGGTTAGTGGTATGAATACTTTTGGTTAGCATGTCATCTATGTACACTGCCATATTGCGTCCGATCTTGTCTTTAAAGACCTTATTCATCATCCTCTGGTAAGTAGCCCCCGCGTTTTTCAATCCAAATGGCATCACCTTGTAGCAGTATATCCCCATCTCGGTCACAAACGAAGTGGCCTCCTCATCCGTCGGATTCATCTTGATCTGGTTGTATTCCGAGAAGGCGTCCATGAAGCTGAGGGTTTCATGATCAGATGTAGCGTCCACTAGCTGATCAATTTAGGGCAATGGAAAGCTATCCTTGGGGTAGGACTTGTTGAGATTAGTGAAGTCCACACACATCCTCCAGCTCCCACTAGCCTTACGGACCATCACGACGTTGGCCAGCTAGTCGGGGTAATGGACTTTCTGAATGTGGTCTGCAGCCACCAGCTTTCGGATCTCTTCGTCAATGGCCTTTTGCCGGTCTGGGGCGAAGCTCCTCTTCTTCTGCCAGACAGGCTGGCATCCTGACTTGATGTTAAGTTGATGGGTAAGTACCTCCTCAAGGATACCCAGCATGTCGGACGATGACTATGCAAAGATGTCGGAGTTGGCTCATAGAAAAGCAAGAAGCTAATCACGCGCCTCCTCCGGAAGTAAGGCTCCAACCTGGATGGTCCTCATCGGGTCTTCCCCCAATGGGAAAGTCAGCAGGTGCTCAGCCGGCTCCCCTCTCTTTTTCAAGTCTTGGGGGTCGAGCGGCTCGGATGCTATTGCCGATGCCGCCCCCTATGGGCTGGGGGCCAAGTGGTAGTAGAGCGGTAGCTCGCTCTGCTCCCTCCTCATCTCCCCAACTCCCTGATCGGTGGGGAACTTTACGAGTAGTCTTTTAGTAGAGATAACAACATCCAAAAGATTTAAATGGAGCCTTCCAAGGATGGCATTGTAGGCCAATAGGACCCGGGCTACTAGAAAGTTCATGAGAACCGTGCTCTGACACGGTGAAGTCCCGGCTGTGACAGGGAGAGTGATCTCTCCTTTGACCCTTACAGAATTTTTAGTAAAACCCATCAGTGGCATGGTGATAGGTCAAAGGGAACTATGAGACAAATTCATCCGAACAAAGGCATCATAACATTAAAAAAAAACAACAGAGCTCCCGCTGTCAACTAAAATTTATTTTACAGGGTGCTTCACAATCATCATGACACGACAATGCTATCATCATGTTTGTTGACTACTCCTTCTAGATCCTTTTTGGAGAAAGGAATTACAGAATCTACCTCCTCTTTACGCTGTCTCTTAGAATTGTTACCTGCCCCTCAGGAGATCATTGCCACCGTCTTCTCCGTTGGGGCATTGTCCATGCCGACCTGAGGTGCAGGAGGTGCCAACGGGCCCAGGGCAGCAGGGTTTCCTCTCCGAACGAACTTGCCTAGGTGGTCCCGCTGAACGAGTTCTTCAATAGCCTTCTTCAACAGGCAGCAGTCCTCTGTGTCATGGCCATAGTCCCTGTGATATCAGCAGTATAGTTCTTTGTTGCGGGGGACCCCGGGCCTTATGGGAGGTGGACGCCGGAGGTAAGGCTCATCCTTAATCTCTAACAGAATGTGGGATATTGGGGCGAGAAGCGGAGTGAAGTGTTCTTTAGGAACCAATGCCTAGGGTCAATTATCTGGACGACGAGGTGGCTCAGGCTTCCTGGACCATACCCCAGCAGATTCTGAAGGTGCTGGCTTTTTGCTGGACCCTTTGTCAACCTCCCTCATGGAGGAGTCGGCTTCATCGGCATGGATATACTTCTGCGCCTGGCTCAGCAATTCAGCGTAAGAGCTGAGAGGCTTTTTGTCTAAGGAATAAGCGAACCTGGAAGGATAGAGTCTTCTCTTCAGGGCCAAAGTAGCCACGGGGTTTTCAAGATTGTAGACCTCGAGTGCAGCCTCGTTGAACCAAGCCACAAAGTCCTTCAGGGTTTCGCCGCTCCTCTGCTAGATGATGAACATGCTATTAGCCACCCGAAGAATCTTTCGGCACGCATCAAAGTGGGCCAAGAAAGATCGCTCGAGCTGCCTGAAGGAGTTGATACTACATGGTGGCAAATGTGAATACCATGCACATTCTGCCTTCCGAAGTGTAGCCGGGAAGGCGATGCGAAGAAGAGAATCTGTCGCCCCTGGACTTGCATGAGGACCTTGTAGCTTTCCAAATGATCCAGGAGGTTTGCAATGCCATCATACGGGTCTAGCTAGGGTAGATGAAACTCGGGTGGGACCGACTCCTCCATAATACGGCGAGACAGTGGGGGGTGATGGTCGTAATCCGCCTCGTGTGGGTTGGTAATTTTGCGGCTAAGCTCCTTCAGCCGCTGATGGTATTCGTCTAACCATTGCTCGGCCCGATGAGCAATCTTTTTGTTGGTGTCTTCCTTTGAGGATTCAGAAGATGAATAGGGAGAAGGTTTCCGGTGCAGAAAATGCACCTGCTTAGGTTTCTTCCCACCACGCCACTTAAGAAAGCGGTCAGAGTGATGGGAAGGAGATCGTTGCCACTTGGAGGTTTTCCGGCGACGAGACTTCTAGGATGCATGGTGAAAGGCCTCTGGAGGGGTCCTACCATGATAAGACTAGCTAGCTCTATGACCCTCCACATGAGGTGAAGAGTGTTGAGGTGGCAGTGGCGTGGTGGCAGAGCACTGCTCATGTAGTCCCCGCACCACCGCCATCAGGTCCTGAACCTGTTGAGTCAGGGCATCGAGCCGATTAGCTTGGCTAAACTATGGCTGTACGGGGGGCGGGATAGGAAGGTTGGCCTACGATTGCTCAGTCCGTGGGAGGCATCCCTCGGCCTGGCTGGTAGAGGCCTCCTACGCACGTGTAACCACCATTTTCTTCTTTGCAGAGGTTGTGGGGTCACAGATGCATGGGAACAAACGTCTATCGCCCCCTAACTTGGCGCACCAATCTGTTGGTGCCAAATCACTTCTGAAGAGTGTCAAACAAGAAAAGGGATTTGTGGGTCTTCGGAAGGTTGACAAGACCACCTCCTTTAGTCGGAAACCCGCAAGAAAAGTCCTGGACCGGTGGTTCCAGTGGGGACCCTCCGACGCTCAAGTTAGCGATTTGGAGAACAGGGATTAAGATGAGATAGTTGAGGTTGAGTCCCCCTCCTCGTGAGTCAGGGTCTGTTTATACCTGTTCGGGAGTCCCTCTTACCCTTTGTAGATAAACTGTCGAATCTCATCTTCCATTAGGATCGGCTCCATAAATGGTAGGTGGGTGCACAGTTGCTAAGCGCGCGGCATAAATATCGGCAATTGCACATAGTATATCAGTAACCGCCCGTAATTTTGGCAAAAAGCGGGTGAGCAGGCTATGTGGTAGTCGTTGGTGTTTGAAATCACTAGGTTCAATATTCGAAGTGGGTTCCATGACTGACTATGGGTTGAGAGAATGCGAGACGAGATTTGAGGCCGAGGCCGAGGTGGGGCTCTAGGATGAGGTTGAGGCGAGGCTCAAGGCCAATGTTGAAGTTGATATGGTCCGCGACCGAGGCCGAGGCTGAAGACAGGCCGAGGCTGAAACCGAGGCCGATGCTAGGATAGTTGTCAAATTATTACTTGGCTTCGAGAACTGTGTAGACTATTATACTATCGCATGGGGAAGTGATCAGCCGCATCACCAATAATCACTAGCTCAGATGAAATTTATGGCAACTAAGTTCATATACGCATAAGATATTACAAAGGCATGAACATACAGATCAGTTAACCTTTACATTCTTGAATTTCATTGATATGCGCACACAATTTTCACATCTCTCCTACCATTTGAGAAAAGGTCTTTGCAGCCAGACTCAATATGCTGAAGCCTTCAAATATGAACTCTTCAGGTAATCATGGACTTGAACAAGGGAATTTATTAAGGCATGAGGAATTCTATTGTTGGGATTTCAAGTCCTGATAAGATAATTTATTATACAAGCAACCAGATCAGTCTCATCACCCCTTGGTAGGGAAAAGAGAGAGAAGAAACAGGGGGCCTAACCCATCCAACTTTCTCCTCAAATCCCATCTATCATTAGGGATTTAAATGGCCAAGGTTTACGAAGCAGGTCATTTGGCTGGGCCAAAACTTAATTCAGTCCAGGTCAGATGGTATGACTACATGATGCAAATTCTGGGTGAAGAACACCCAAGACTACAATTTATTCCAAGTACAAGGAGAAACGCTTTGAGTATAGTAGAAAGGATCTAACCACTAGATTTTCTTTCGTTGCACAAAAGATATTGCATAATCCCATGGCAATATGCCTTGAAAATAATCCAATGGAACTTGCTACCCCATAATGTTACTCACTATATCAAACTCATTAAGAATACACCATTTTTCTTGATCAATCTGTGGCGTTCTCTTATTGACACTACACTTCGTATGATTGGTGCCACTCTGACCAAATCAGCTACTATTTTAAATGGAATACAGTTATGAGCAAGTTTTTGGTATATTCTGGCAATCTAAATTATATTAAACCTATACAATGCAATCATAACAAACATAAAATCACATTGCATTCTTCACATCCAAATTAAAATTTTAAATATAAATTTTACTGCAATAAACTAAGAGATAGTTTGATACAATATAAAATTTAATAAAATTTAAAAATACATGAAATGAAAGATATAAAATAAAAAAAGCCGAGGTCAATGATCTGCAGGAGGAAGGTTGTCACCCTGTCCGCAAGGATCTGACGCTCCAGAAGCCTATAAGAATAATTAAAAATATTTAATTTGCTCAACTATCAATTACAATATATTAGATAAATAATTAATTTAATATAAAAATATATAATTAATAATATATGTATTTACCTGATGTGAAACAAACATCTGTACGATAGATGTAAGCCACTTAATGTGCTCTCTCATAGAATCCATCGCTGCACAATCATCGGCACGGCTCCATTGCATCTCCTCCATCGCTGCTATATCATCGGTATGACTCCATTGCATCTCTTTCGTCGCTGCTCTGTCTGCGATATGGCTCTGTTGCATCTCCTCTATCTCCTGCTGAAGTATGCGAACACCATCTGCAGCATCTGTAGCATCACGTGCACGTATACTCATCTCAGATATATGAGTGGGGGTGACTCCAACTCCATAACCCCTCATTCGTCCGTAGCGCTCCGGCCCCATCAGCTCCATAAACACCTCAGCCTCAATGCGACTACTCTGTATAGATGCTGTAGAGTCATCTCAGCAATAAGAGCTGTAGCTCTTTCCTGTATTAATTTAAAAAAATTAGTTAGCTCTTACTAAATAATAAAATCAAATTAAAATTGTTGCATGAAATAAATTATAATAAATAATTACATAAAAGTCCCTCGACTCATCTTTGACAAAAGTGCCATCATCGTGAATATAAGTCATCCGGTAAAACTCCACCTTATGGGGTTCTCGCCCATGCTCATCCATCTATAAGAAAAATTATAGTTAGCTAGAATTTAAGAAGTTGAAGCTCAGCTCACTCATAATCCCCCAGCTCACTCATAATCCCCCCACAGGTCCATGAATGAATGCAATAGGGATGCATCAACTAGTAAGGCAGCTAGTTTTGCTCAAGGTAGTCAAGCAACCGTTCCTTCATGTCCAAGCCAGAAAGCAAACAATTCAGGTGTAAGGACTGGTCAGGCATGAAGTAAATTGGTCTTTTCTTCGCCATTCATATTGTTTGTTTACATTCTGAGATATATTACATTTTTGTCAATTTGCTTTGGTGTGACCTCGACAATTATCTTCTGAGATGGAGACTCCTAAATTTCATCCTTGTTCCTATTGGGGAGCGCAGAATACCTCCAAGATCACAGCTATAGCATATATGAGTAATACAAAGAAAACTTTTACCGTTCTAATCTAAGAGTAGAAGATCATACCTTCAGATTTGAACTTTAGATCACTTTGATTCGATTGCTCGACCTCAACCTTTAGCCTTTCGCCGTATTTCCGAAAATACCTTCTTTCTCTCACAAGATGGTGGGATCTCTCGGCCGACTTAGGGTTTCTTGTTTTTCTTTTTCCTCAAAAATGTTAACCCTAGCAACCAACTGAGAGGGTATTTATAGGGCTACAATAGGGACCAATAGGCAAATATGAAAAGGACTTTCTACGTAATTAAGTCTCCCAAACCTACCCGGGTTAGGATTCAATTACGTAAATTACAATTCATTCCACTAAAGAATTATAATTGTACTCCTAATCATATTCGAATTTATATTTTGAGCCTTAATATTAAATACTTATTATCTCCCCACATTAAGATTACATATATCCACCAATTAAATTTAATTACTGATAATATAATTTAATTGGATTTTATTATCCTTGAGACTTATCCACTCAACTTATTTGATGTATCGGATTCAAAATCCACTTGCAAGATTTGATACAATCAAAACTTATAAGCTTTCTCAAGGGGATATCATCAATCCAATTTATCAGGACGTGGTTTCCTTCAACAATTAATATTCACCATATATATAATGTTATTGCCCAACCCACTGAGTTTATTGACTCATATAGAATCTCACTCTATGTGTAATCAAAGCAATAATCACTACATACACATGTCTAGAAATAGAATTCAGATTAAGAGCATAAGTAATCATAATATTCATGAGTTTTAAATTATTTTATAAAGTCAGTATAAAATAATTAACTCAACTGGGTCCTGTTCAATACACTCAAAGTATACTAGCACAAATAGTTAGAATAAACCATTCCCCGTAGTCAAGACAGACCTACTAAAAATTTATGCTACAGTTCTACTGATGGTGTATCCAATTCTATCTAAAACTGTGAACAATAAACTTGTATTCCAAAAGAACCGATGATCTAGTCTTCTGTGTGTAAGCCAGACTCTACACACTAGATCAAATACTCTTTGTAAATACTAGACACATGCACACATATAGTAAATGGCACACATTGCTCAAAATGAATTCTCATTAAAATATAAAGATATAACATAAAGCATATCTTTTAGTCTATATCTCTATCAATCTCCCACTTAGACTCAAAGCAATGCTTGTACACATCTAACTCCCATGCCCTCTACATGTCTATCAAAAACATTCGAAGTTAAACTCTTTGTAAAAGGGTCTGCCAGGTTGTCCTCAGATGTAACCTTGGTCACTAGCACGTCACCTCTTTGCACGATGTCACGTATCAGGTGACACTTACGCTCAATGTGTTTAGATTTCTTATGGGTCCTGGGTTCCTTCGAATTAGCAACTGCCTCACTATTATCATAATAAAGTGTAATAGGTAATTGCACTGAAGGTATCACACTAAGATCCAAAAGAAAGTTTCTTAGCCAAACAGCCTCTTTTGCAGCCTCAGATGTAGCCACATACTCAGCTTCCATGGTAGAGTCAGCAACACAAGTTCGCTTCATACTTCTCCAACTAATAGCTCCGCCACCCAAAGTGAACACATATCCCGAGGTTGATTTCCTAGATTCATTATCTGATTGAAAGTTCGAATCTGTATATCCTATAGGCATAAGACTATCTGCTTGGTAAACTAACATATAATCTTTAGTCCTTTTCAGGTACTTAATTATATGTTTTATTGCAGTCCAATGTTCTCGCTCAGGGTTAGACTGAAATATGCTAACCATGCCTATGGCAAAATAGATATCAGGTCTAGTATATAGCATAGCATACATTAGGCTTCCTACTGCAGAAGCATAAGGAACTGCCTTCATACTTTCTATCTCTTCAGGTGTCTTAGGACACTGATCCTTAGATAGAGAAATTCCATGCCTGAAAGGAAGAAATCATTTCTTGGAATTATGCGTACCAAAACGGGTGAGAATTTTATCGATATAAGTGGCTTGAGATAAGTATATCATCCTTTGCTTGCGATTTTGCAAAAGCTTGATCCCTAGGATGTGACTTGCTTCTCCCAAGTCCTTCATATTAAATTGTTCAGATAACCATACCTTGACCGAAGATAACACTCCCATATCATTTTCAATAAGTAAGATGTCATCCACATATAGCACCAGAAACACCAAAGTTTTTCCATCACGCTTCTTGTACACACATGACTCGTCAGGACTTTGATCAAAACCATAAGATTTAATAGCTTGATCAAAACAAATATTCCAAGATCTAGATGCCTGCTTAAGTCGATAAATGGACCTCTTAAGCTTGCACACCAAGTGCTTCTGGCCTTTTACTATAAAACCGTCTGGTTGCATCATGTAAATGCACTCGTCAAGATTTTCATTAAGGAAAGCTATCTTGACATCCATTTGCCAAACTTCGTAATCGAAATGAGCTACAATGGATAAGAGAATCCGGATAGACTTAAGCATAGCTACTGGTGAAAAGGTTTCCTCATAGTCGATCCCTTCTTTCTGAGTAAAACCTTTTGCAACTAGCCTAGCCTTGAAGGTTTCCACCTTCCCGTCTGCTCCTCTCTTCTTCTTATAGATCCACTTGCATCCGATGGGTTTTACTCCTTTGGGTGGTTCCACAAGATCCCAGACCTGATTAAAGTGCATAGACTCTATCTCTGATTTCATAGCATTTTGCCAAAGAGTTGCATCTTTATCCTGTAATGCTTCATTGTAGCTACTGGGTTCAGTATCCAGTTTATCAGAGATTATGTCATATGACTTTCCAAGGAACATATACCGTTTAGGTGTATTTACAACCCTCCCACTACGATGAGGCACAACCTGATTGTATGTGCTTTGTAGTAATACGATCTGACTCTGATCCTTGTGCTCCATCAACCTGCACTGGTTCTGAAACTGGTGCATTAATGGTATCCTTTTGTACCAGTTCAGGGTCAGTTCGTGTTACTATACTTCTCCCATTACGAATAGTTATTGGAAAGTTTGGGAACCCACTTTCTTGTGGTGTTTCTGCTTATACTATTGGTATTAAAGGAGCCAGTCTAGTTTTATCGCCTCTACTTCCAATGAACCTAATGGTCCATCTTGAACCAGTCTAGAAATCCATCTTAGATTTATATGACCTAGGCGCAAGTGCCAAAGATAAGTTTGATTCATTGCAGAAGGATGTTTTCTTTTACATGGTCTATTATAGTTATTCACTTTATTTAGTTGCACAGTAGGAGAAACATGATTAATAATATAAAGACCATCCACCAATGTACCAGAACAGATAAAATGTTTATTTTTCTTAATAACAACGGAGTCATTAAAATAAACTGAATATCCATCATCAACCAACTTAGAAACTAAAATTAAATTCCTTCTAATTGAAGGTACAAAAAAATAGTCCTTTAATATTAAAATTCTATTTCTACTAAAAGAAAAGCTAAAATCTCCCACTGCAACTACTGACACTCTCGTGCCATCTCCCAGAAATATGTAAATCTCCCCATCACTTAGCTGCCGGGTCTGCTGGAACCCCTGCAAAGAATTGCAAATATGATTAGTGGCTCCCGTATCTACACACCAGCCACTGGTAGATAACACCACTAAACAAGTTTCAACTACAAGTGAATGAGATATACCTCTAGCCTGTTTCCTGGCAAGCCAAACTGGACACTGCTGCTTCCAGTGACCTGGCTGCTTGCAGACGAAGCACTTTCCCTTCTTTTTTATTTCCCTATTGGGCTGTGGGGCATGATGCTGTTTCTTTTTCTGAACCTTTTTCTTCTTCTTAGCATGAGACTTCAAAGAAGAACCTTTTTCAGTAACCATAGCAACTGCAGGCTTCTTAATGAAACTCTCTGCTACCTGAAGTTCTTTAAGTAGCTCTGCCAGTGAAAAATTCATTTTGTTCATGGTATAATTTAGGCAGAACTGCTTAAAAGAATCAGGTAGGGACTGGAGAATGATATCAACCTTGGGTTTCCCCATCCATCTCCGCTCCAAGGATCTCCAGTTCATTCAGAAGACTAATCATCTTTAGAACATGATCCCTGACAGGAGTTCCTTCAGCCATATTAGTGTTCATCAGTTCTTTCATCGCAGTCTGCCTAGCTGCACGACTCTGATCCCCAAACATTTCTTTGAGGTTGAACATCATGTCATAGGCAGAGGGCATAGATTGATGCTGATGTTGCAGAACATTTGACATAGATGCCAATATGTAACACCGCGCCATCTCATCAGCCTTAATCCACTTACGGTAAGCTTGGGACTCCTCATCTGAAGCCCCTTCACCGGGCTCTGCGGGACAGACCTGAGTGAGCACATACTTGTACCCTTCTGCAGTTAACACTATATCCAGGTTTCTTTTCCAATCAATGTAATTAGGACCAGTCAATTTGTTTTCTTTGAGTATCACAGCAAGTGGATTGAAAGAAGACATTTTAATCCTGAGAATCATTCATACATCAAATAAGATATATGAGCAATAAACTTTAAATTCAAAATTATAAGTAGGGCCCCTCAACCACTACAAAATAAAAGAATTTGCCAGCAGCCTAGTACATTTTGAATAGTATGCCTCGATGGGAGGACGTCTACTACTCATCATTTATCTAGACAGATAAAACCTATTAATTTACTATCTAGGTAAAAGGTAACATACCAAGTAAAATTAATTAGCTGGCTAACTTTGGTCATATAAATATTTGTAGTGACTCCGATGGGGAGGATACCAATATTTATACCTAAGTGTATACCATCACTCAATCCTAGATCCATTGTCCCATGGTGGATCCCTCAGATGGAGAGGTAATCCAACATTAACAACTACTAGGGATTATTCTTGGTGAGCTGGCAATCAATTTCATCCTATGGGGAGGAAAGCACTAATGCTAACACGTGAAATTAACTACCTCACCAATAAACAAGTGATGGGACCATGGGATTTAAATGTGATTAATTCCCTCTCCCACTTAGTTATTTAAACAATATTTTGAGGGTTATAAAACTTGTGTTTGATTATCTTATAAATTCAAAATCACAGCAAGCAAGTCCAATTAACCATGTTCTCCTAGTTATAGACATAAGAACAAAAGGATAAACAATCAAGTATGCAACATAACCAATATAAACAAGATAAATAAAATCCCTGTTATTATGGTCAAAATTCTCCATGCAGATGAAGATCCCCGTTGCATCATGATTGCTACTTTGCTCGACGATTTGCCGCTTCGCATACGGGGGTCTGGGGGCTGGCCCCCAGCGGGATCGACCGATTCCTTCAGATTTTCCTTCAGAATCCTTTCCTGCAACGGATTCTCCTTAGAATCCTATCTACTTTTTGATCATATCCTGCAACAGATTCTTCTTAGAATCCTATCTACTTTTTGATCATATCCTGCAACCGATTCTCCTTAGAATCATATCCTGCAACCGATTCTCCTTAGAATCATATCCTGCAATTTGCAGCAGGTCTTCTTCCTCCATCATAGCCGCACCAGATTACAAAAATCCTATGCCTCCATATAGGAGTTCACATGCTACGTATTTACAATCACAAAGCTCTCAAAAAACTAGAGCATACATGCTATGAAATATTACAATGATCCCTCCTTAAATCGGAGTTCACAAAACAGATCTAAGCAATATTAAATCAAAACACATACATTCATGTGACCATAATAACAGGATAGAAACCTGCAAAACAACGTTAGCAGCAAGCACGATCTATCCCACGCATGCATATTCCGATTAATGGAGAACATGGCCGTATTATTCATATACAGTATCAGCCGTGGCTCTGATACCACTGTTGGGGAGCGCGGAATACCCCCAAGATCACGGCTATAGCGTATATGAGTAATAAAAAAACTTTTACCGTTCTAATCTATGAGTAGAAGATCATACCTTCAGATTTGAACTTTGAACACTTTGATTCGATTGCTCGACCTCAACCTTTAGCCTTCCGTCGTATTCCCGAAAATACCTTCTTTCTCTCACAAGATGGTGGGATCTCTCGGCCGACCTAGGGTTTCTTGTTTTTCTTTTTCCTCAAAAACGTTAACCCTAGCAACCAACTGAGAGGGTATTTATAGGGCTACAACAGGGACCAATAGGCAAATATGAAAAGGACTTCCCACATAATTAAATCTCCCAATCCTACCCCGGGTTAGGATTCAATTACGTAAATTACAATTCATTCCACTAAAGAATTATAATTGTACTCCTAATCATATTCGAATTTATATTTTGAGCCTTAATATTAAATACTTATTATCTCCCCACGTTAAGATTACAGATATCCACCAATTAAATTTAATTACTGATAATATAATTTAATTGGCTTTTATTATCCTTGAGACTTATCCACTTAACTTATTTGATGTATCGGATTCAAAATCCACTTGCAAGATTTGATACAATCAAAACTTATAAGCTTTCTCAAGGGGATATCATCAATCCAATTTATCAGGACGTGGTTTCCTTCAACTATTAATATTCACCATATATATAATGTTATTGCCCAACCCACTGAGTTTATTGACTCATATAGAATCTCACTCTATGTGTAATCAAAGCAATAATCACTACATACACGTGTCTAGAAATAGAATTCAGATTAAGAGCATAAGTAATCATAATATTCATGAGTTTTAAATTATTTTATAAAGTCAGTATAAAATAATTAACTCAACTGGGTCCTGTTCAATACACACAAAGTGTACTAGCACAAATAGTTAGAATAAACCATTCCCCGTAGTCAAGACAGACCTACTAAAAATTTGTGCTACAGTTCTACTGATGGTGTGTCCAATTCCATCTAAAACTGTGAACAATAAACTTGTATTCCAAAAGAACCGATGATCTAGTCTTCTGTGTGTAAGCCGTACTCTACACACTAGATCAAATACTCTTTGTAAATACTAGACACATGCACATATATAGTAAATGGCACACATTGCTCAAAATGAATTCTCATTAAAATATAAAGACATTACATAAAGCATATCTTTTAGTCTATATCTCTATCAGTTCCCCCTAGGTGTATGAGCAATCGATTTCTGCAGTGTGCCAACTTGACTGGCCCAAAGACCGTTTACTAATCCAAGTGCTTGATGACTCTGATGATGAGGCCATTAAGGTTTTAATCAGAGTGGAGGTTTCAAAATGGAGCCAGCAGGGTGCCAACATAGTCTATAGGCATCGGTTGGTCAGGACTAGTTATAAAGCTGGAAATCTTAAGTCTGCCATGAGCTGCGACTATGCTAAGAATTATGAGTTTGTTGCCATATTCGATGCAGACTTCCAACCAAACCCTGATTTTCTCAAGCAAACAATTCCACATTTTAAGGTATTGATTCCTTGCAGTCTAATTGCATCAAGTTCATTTCCAAATAACATGAGTAGTTTCTTCAGTTCATTAATTATCCATTTTGTATGTGATGCAGGGAAATCCTGAGCTGGGACTAGTTCAGGCACGGTGGAGATTTGTGAATAAGGATGAGAACTTGTTGACCCGTCTTCAAAATATCAACCTCTGCTTTCACTTTGAAGTGGAGCAGCAGGTGAATGGTGTCTTCTTGAACTTTTTTGGCTTTAATGGGACTGCAGGTGTCTGGAGAATCAAAGCTTTAGAGGATTCTGGAGGTTGGCTTGAGCGAACAACAGTAGAGGATATGGATATTGCTGTTCGTGCCCACCTTAATGGCTGGAAATTCATCTTCTTGAATGATGTCAAGGCACTTACCATGTTGAGCTATTGATCTCATGTTTTAATTCCATCATAGTATGTATTTTTGGTTAATGGGAGAGACCTTTCTGCAGGTCATTTGTGAAGTTCCAGAGTCTTATGAATCTTATGAGGCTTAATGGAAACCCAATATCTCATTTATTTCTAAGGCATGCCACCTAGATGCCACCCAGCTGCTGAGACAGGCCCAGGCTTGGGTGGTGCAGGTGCCTACCCTATGAAGGATGTCGTGTGCCTACAGATAGTAAAAGTCAGTTCTTATATAACTTCTTGTATTCTCAACATGTTGCAGAAGCTTTCCTCTTTATCTGGCGTTAATGACATGAATTTAATGATTGCAGTCCCAGCATTCAACTCTTATTAACAGATGAGAAGGGTTTTAAAATTTCAGTTACCAAGAAATTCTATAATATAGCACAAGTGACTGACTTTATCATGAGTTAAGCTGATTTCAAAAACTCAAGTCATCAGATATTTATGTCAATCCTCAATAAAAAAATTCTATGACTCATGCAACCACAATCATAAGCTACGCAGCATATAGGCATGTTACTATAACATGTTTCCACTTTCCACAGACGGAAAAAAGAGCAACAAGACAGGAAAAAAAATAAAAAAAATTAGATAACATATTGTATTGGTGGAGTGTCAGGCCATCTAAGATTTTCTCCACATCGATGTGGTGTTTCCTTACTTCCTGATATTGTTAGCAAATGATAACTCAAAAACATAATCTTATCAAAGGCAATTGTCATATGAAATGATAAGATAACATCAAGCAGATATTAATCTAAAAGATCTTAACTTCATGGAAAGATGAAGGATAACGAATCTAAAAGATCTTCGCAGATATTAATAAATTAAATAAGACAACATTAAGCAGATATTAATGAATTAAATAAGGATAGAAGTACTTGTCCTTATTACTGTTTACCAAATAAAGAACACATGTATCACGATACACATGTACCACGGTAGACATGTATCACAATACATCATTATAATAAGTAAATGCTTTGATATAAAAAATATAAATTTATACAATTAAGGAACATATGAACTCTTGTCTGACTCGCGCATAACTCTTGGATCCTAATGTATAAGGAGCAGATAGGGCTGCTCGTGCAGCTTTACCAATATTAGAATATGTCTACAAAATTAATAAATATACTTGTTATATTTCGAAAGTAAAGCATATATGTATATATAATGTATAATAAAAATCAAATATTTTAATAGTGTCTTAAAAGATTAAACTATAAGATACCTATCCCTTCTCTGAGAACCAGTAATGAACCAACTCCATCCATTGATGAGGGGGTACATCAGGAGGACAAGTACCAACTACATGCTCCTCGGTCATATCAGGCAACTTGTGCTTCATTTTCAACTATGCCTTATATTCTTTTCATTTTTAGTTGAGAGACTTCATTACAAAATCATGAGAGGATGGAGGTAGTAGAAACTTGGCCTGCAAAAGAAAATAATTGTTAAGAAAATATAAAACATAGCATAATATAACAAGTATACAAAATAAGAAATGTTTAGATTCAAATTTTTACCTACACAACTCGTAGAATCTCAACTTTATAAGTTGGAAGTATGTCATTCCATTTTGCATAACTTAGTGGACACAGCTAATGCCTCCGTGCAACTGTCCCTAAAAAGGAACTCAATAAGCTAGCGGCTTTTTTAATTGGCTGCCCTAGCTGATTGCACTCAATCACTATCTTCTCACCCTCGCGCATCTGCCATACATCTTGTACTGCCATGGGCCTGCTTGTATGTGTAACCCTTCCATATTTATCTGTATAAAAATAGATATAAGTAAACTATAGTAAAAAGTATAAAGAAATTTTATCAAACTAAATAAAAAATAAATTACCCTAAATGTGTAGCTCATCATCTCCTACACCGAGACTAGGATCATGATGCCCCGAGGATGATGGACCTGCAATAGACTGTTGTGCCGAAGAACTGGACATAACGTTCGGTACCAAAGAAGGACCAGCATGAACCTCCTGTGCTGAAGCAGAGGTGCCAGCCTCTGTCCGTGAGTGCGGCATAATATCACCTATCATTTATATCAAAGTAAGAGTTAATGAAAATAAATATTAATTTAACTGAATAATTACTATAAAATCCAATACATTGCAAAATGTAATACCAATAAGAATCAAGCATTATCATTTCCTTCAAATTCTATCCTAACCAAGGATACCGTGGCATGTACATCATCAACCAGTACAAAATTGAATGGCATGGAATGCGTATAAGTGTCATCATCTTCCAGCTGCTTTCCCATATCATATAAGTCCCTAAGTTTTATTTTAATAACAGTAGCCCAATCATTATCTTTTGCATCTTGTACAAAAAATACTTGACAAACTTGAGAAGAAAAAATGAATGGATCATCTTTCAATAAGGCACCAGTATGTATCAATCTTGTAAAATTTATAAGTGTAAATCCATTTGCATCCTTTTTCAAACCCATTGATGAGTTTATATCTACCCAATCACATCTAAATAATATGACTTTAAAGATTCCGTAGTAATCTAACTCATAAATATCTTTTAGTGCACCGTAATAAGTTTTTTCATCTGCTTCCACCATAATACCACTATTTTGTGTTCTTCTAAATTTCTTATGATCTTTAGTATGGAATTTAAAACCATTGATTATGAAACCATTATATCTATTGACGACTTTGTTAGGTACTCGAGCCAGGGCTATTAATTCAGCTGAAAAATTTCTCTCCATCATCGTTGGTACCTAGAAAATAATAAGGAATGTTAACAAGTTATTTGATGTTAAATCTATCCATATATTCTCTAAGTATATGTCTAACCTATTTTGAAAGCCATGTAGGAAATAACTCGACTAACCATCGCTACTCAATCCTTGGATTAGGTCGAGTGCTATGATTAGTTTATCGCCGAGACATTAAAAATTCACTGCACAATATTTACTTTGTTTATTTAGAATAAAAATAAGATATGATATTTAAACTTAAAATGCACTAAATCATACTAACCTACAATAGTCAGATATTATCTCACTATGGAGTAACACATAACGATGTACTTGTGCCATTGATTTATGATCTAATACAATAGTTTCAGTTTTTTCCGTTACCCTACCTGCAGTTGAAAACTTATACAATTCTGCATTATCTACGAAATCACTATACTGTTGAGGTCTATTTAACACTGTCTCTACACCTTGAAGATATCTTGAACAAAATGTCAAACACTCTTCAGCAATATATCCTTCCGTAATCGAACCCTCTGAATATGCTCTATTTCGTACATAATCTTTCAATCGCATAAGATACATATAATATAATAATTTTATAAACATAGCATAATTATGATGCTACTTTTAAAATTTTAGTGTACCGATCAATGCAATACATCATACTTTATAATGTACATCTCAATAGGATACATCCATCTATAATGTACCGGTCCACCCAGTTTAACTTCCGAAGCTAAGTGAATGAGTAGATGTACCATAATAGTAAAAAATCAAGGAGAAAAAATCTTTTCCATCTAACAAAGTGTAATAGTAACATCAGACTCCAACTGATCTCTCCAGGATCAATAACTTTTGAACATAATACCTTAAAGAATGATGATAACCGAATTATAACTGCAAAAACTTATTTAGGCACTAATGGTCTTGAAGCTAATGGCAAGATATCTTGCATCAATATATGACCATCATGACTTTTGAGATTAGAAATTTTCTTATCTTTAATGTGCACACACCTTGAAATGTTTGATGCATATCCATCAGGTACTTTAATATTTTTTAATATTGTAAGAAAATAATTTTTTTCTGGAGGAGACATTGCATAAGATGCAGGAGGCAAATAATTTCTATCATTAGCAAGCATAATGGGATGAAGCTCTGGTCAGATACCCAATTCTTTTAAATCTAGTCGTGCCTTCTTGTTATCTTTGGTCTTTCCATCAAGATTCAACAATGTTCTAAGTAGATTATCACAAACATTCTTTTCTATGTGCATGACATCAAGATTATATCGAATAAGATTATGTTCCCAATAAGGTAAGTCAAAGAAGATACTTCTTTTCTTCCATATATGTTTGCTAGGCTGATTTGGAGAAGTTAAAGTACATCTTCCTTATTTTTTCTTTCCAAAAAGTTATCTGGATCTTCAAATACCGGTGCATCCATACTACCAATAGTCACTTCTTGTGACAATCCTTGATCATTCCTTCCTTTTTTTTTAGAAGACTTTAAGAATTTACCATATGTGTAACTGATGGAATTCATTTGTATACAAACATTAGTTTCAGAAGGTGGAACCGGTGCACATCCCAATTCTATGGTACCATCAAATAAATCTTTCTAAAAACGAAACAGATGATTTGGTTCTAACCATCGACGATGTCCCATATAACAAAATTTTCCTTCATGTTTTAACCAAATTGAATATGTCGAATCTGAACAACAAGAACATGCAACCCTTCCCTTTGTACTCCAGCCAGATAAATTGGCATATGCTGAAAAATCATTAATAGTTCACAGCAAAGCTGCTCGTAGTTTAAATGTTTCACCATTTGAAGCATCAATTGCATCAATACCTTCCCATAATTGTTTCAATTCCTCTATTAAATATTGTAGAAAAATATCAATATCATTTCCTGGACCCTTATCACCTGGAATAACCATTGACAAGATCAAAGAGGATTGTTTCATGCACAACCATGGTAGTAAATTGTATGGTTTTAGAACAACTGGTCAAATGCTATATGTAGAATTTAGAGTTCAAAAAGGATTGAAGCCATCTGAAGCTAAACCCAACCAACATTACAAATATCAGAGGCAAAATTAGAATGCCTAGTATCAAATGCTTTCCATGCTAGACTATCTGTTGGATGTCTCAACATTCCATCCTTTGTACGCCCTTCGTCATGCCATCTCATTAATAAAGCTGTTTTCAATGATGAATATAGCCTTTTCAATCGAGGAATAAGAGAAAAGTAATGCAATACCTTCGCCGGTTTTTTTGTTTTGTTCGTTACATCATCCTCATCCTCTTCATGAGTTGTCCATCGTGAAGATCCACATACATTGCATGACTCTCGATCAGCATTTCCACCATGATATAACATATAGTCTTTCGGACAACTATGGATCTTTTAATATCCAAGATCCAATTTGTTGACAACTTTCTTTGCTTCATAATAAGAGGATGGTAAACTGCCTTCTGGAAATGTATCCTTTAGTAATTTGAGAAGCATGGTAAAACTCTTTCCGGACCATCCATTCATATATGTTATATGAAATAAATGCATAAGAAAAGAGATCTTAGAAAATTTCAAACAACCTGGATATAATTATTCATCTACATTTTTAATTAAATTATGATACCGAGCTGACTCAGTAGTTGAGGATTGTATCTACTTCTCAACAAATGTTTATTCCATAAATGTAGAACTATCACATATTCCATCCGTTCCATGTATATTAATTGAACCTCCAAAGTTTTGAAGACCATGTTGAAAAGCATATGTGATCAAACCTATCATATCATCTCCTACAAGATTATCTTGCATATTACCAGATCCAAGATCAGACGAGGAGGGTTGATTACTTGATATTGGCAACATACATTCTTCATGAAAAACCCACTCAGTATAACCTCTTGCAAAACCATTCTATATCAAATGTTCTTCAACGGTTTGCGGATCTAGAAAGGAATTATTAACACATCGTCGACACGGACATGAAATCTTTTCATTCAAACTACTTTTATCCATACCAAATTTAATGAAATCACGAACTCCATCAAAATATTCTTTAGTATTTCTCGGTTTATTTATCCAATTTTTATCCATTTTAGGATAAATGATCAATAAACAACCAATTTTATCCAATATCCTGCACGTATTTCATTATCATAAGTGTTCAATATTTAGTAGCATAGGCCTATGTCGGAATAAATAGTAATATGATAAAAGAAACTCTACTTAAAAAATTTGAGAATATTAAGTGATGTGGTCCTGGTATATGATAGATTAATAGAATGAAATAGGAGATATATGTAGTCACGATAAGTGATGTGATTCTTTCTATCAAGAAATATCATTTTTGCATAGTAGAGCTAAGAATTTAATTTTTAATCATCCAATATGTTACTAAAAATATGCAATATTGTTGGATAACCCAAAAAAAATAAAGAAAAGTACAGAGGAGTTCATATCCCTTAATATATAGATTGTTGGATAACCCAAAAAAGATATAGATTGTTGCAGGAATTGTTTTGAAATTTCTTTTTAATGAAGGTGTTGGTTTTGTAGCTGTGTTGCCATATCTAAGGACACAGTTTATAGTCTTCATTTGGGTCTATAGGAATGATACGTATTGGTTTCATAGGAAAGAAGTCCTTAAGAATAACTAATAATCTGATGTTTTATTTTATTCATTCACTAATTCTTTCCCAATAGATTGTTCCAAAAACACTTGTGAGAAATATATTACTGAGTTAAGAAAGTATGTGATTCTGATTTGTAAGTGGCTCTATCTCAGAGTGCGTACCAACTTATTGTTTTTGATCATTTAGTTAGCTTATCTAATAACATTGCTAAATTTTTATTTAACCCATTACATTTCTAAAAGAATTTGTGACAAACATAATACTTGGTTAAAACTTAAAAAAACAATATGTATTTGAACTTGGCTGTTGGTGGCCTTGGCTTATGGTCCACACAAATTCATGAATTTTATTGTTTATTTTTGCGGAATAATTTACCTTTAATTGATTAGTGCACTTTACTTGATTCATTCCTTATGTGCCAGACAAGGATAATGTATAAAATGATAGTCTGAGAGAAAACTAAGGTGGATATCCAGGGTTATGAGGCCTTAGTTTTTCCTTCTCTAATAAGCTAGAATAAGCTAGTGCTATAAGATGCCTAAACCATTTCTCTGTTACTTCCTGCACAAGTTTCCTTGGCATATTCTCAATTCAAGCAAACAAGAGAAAACTCTGGATTCATTTTTTCCTTCTCTAATAAGCTGCCATTTCTCTGATAAATTTATTGGCCTCTCTCTCTCTCTCTCTCTCTCAATGAGAACTTGCCATCCATCACAAAGGATTATAATAACATTAGAGGCTCGTGATGGTATCCATCAATTGGATTAATAACGTCACGTCTGCAATCTAAAATGCGTAACCTGGGGAGGGCTTATCCTCAGCACAAAAGACACCAGTCATTGCTTGTATCTCTTTCCGATGTTAAGTATTTTATAGGATATTCAACATAATCAGTCCAGCTCTTGACGTGGGCATGCATTCAATTAATTTAGCTGTCAATCGATCTTTCGATTAATTATACCGTACTTGGTCAATGATGTTAAGATATAATACACTAGAGCAACCAATCTAATCTTATATTTAATTGTTGTGAATTTGATGTAGTTGGATCCAAGCTGTACATTTGAGTCAATCTGCGCCTAAAGTAAGATATTAAATGACATGTAATTGTATATTCTCCTGCTGAATGGATTCTATTGATTGTATGTCATCTATAACCCTTGTCACACTATAGTTTCTAGTCTTTCTAAAAGACCTAGTTGCAACTGAAGTCTGACAGACGTAGCTGGTCAACAGAATCAAGCTTGGTTGCCTTGTTAGCGAGGACTGCATACAGTTTCTGTGTGTGTCAAGACTCATACGATCCATAGGAGATGGAAGAGTACAGGACAAGCTAAAGGGCCCATAGATGGGAGTGCAGACAAAAGAACTAAGTAGACTCTGGGGCGTGGCTGGTCTCGATCTCCTCCTTTACTTCATGATAAGATCCTAGATTTTATTGCATAAGAGACGAGAGATAGGAAGGATAATGTGAGAATGAGGACCATGTTGCAGGACACTGAGAGCTGGGCCAGGTTGTAATGGAATAGAATTAGAAGACCAGGGTTGAGATTCTCAATGAACAGTGCTAGTGGCATGAAAAGGAATATATATAAAGTAATGATTTCGGCTAGTTTCGAGCTCGGCTTCGGCTCCGGCCTTGCTTCGGCCTCGGATTCGGCTTGGCCTTGGCTTCGGCCTCGGATTCGGCTCGGCCTCGGCTTCGGCCTCGGATTCGGCTCGGCCTCGAACCTCGCCCCGGCCATAATCACGGGCAGTTACCAACATACCACATAGTTGCCGGTATTCACGGCGCCCACTCAGTAACGGCGCACCTGCCTACCGTTCACAGAGCCTATCCTAGCAAAAGAGGGGATTCGACGGTTCTAACTACAAGGGGTAAAAGGGACCCCCGGACAGGTATAAAAAAAGGACCCTAGCTTGCAGTGCGGGGGGACTGATCTCTACTCTCTGATAAAAAATCCCTGTTCTCCAGATTGCTGACTTAAGCATCAAAGGGTCCCCGCCAGAACCATCGGCCTGGAACTTTTCTTGTAGGTTTTCAGCTGAAGGAGGCGATCCAACCATTCCTCTTAAGGCACAAGAAGCTCATCTCTCACCCGACGCATCCCAGGAGTGATTTGGCAGCAGCAGATTGGCATGCCAGGTAGAGGGGCAGCAGTAGATGAACATTCCCTCTGCGACCCCACAACTTCTGCAAGGAAGAAGATGGTGGTTACGCATGCACAGGAGGCTTCCATCAGCCAGGCTACAGAACGTCTCCAGCAGGCTGAGCAATCAGAGGCCAACCTCTATGTTCCGCCTCCTGCACCACCACAGGCTAGCCAGTCCGATCGGCTCGATGCCCTGACTCATCAAGTACAAGATCTAATGACGGTGGTATGGAGACTGCATGAGCACTGCTTCGCCACCATGCCCTTGCCACCTCAGCCCTCTCCGCCTCATGAGAAGGGTCATGGAGCTAGTCGGTCTCATGGCAGGACCCCTTCGGAGGCCTCCCACCATTCGTTCCCAAAGCCTCGTCATAGGGAGGCCTCTAAGCGGCGACGATCTCCTTCCCACCACTCCGACCGCTCTTGCAGACGGCGTGGTGAGAAGGAAATGAGGCACATACATCCCTTGCACCCGCAGTCTTCCCCCTCTTCATCTTTCGGATCCTTAGAGGAAGGCGCTAACAGGAAGACTGCTCGTCGGGCTGCACAACGGTTAGAGGAGTACCATCAACGGCTGGACGAGCTTAGCTGCAGGATCACCAACCCCCAAGGGACGGACTACGATCACCGCCCCCCGCTTTCTTATCGTATCATGGAAGAACCGGTCCCACCTTGGTTCCGTCTACCCCAATTGGACCCGTACGATGGCACGACGGACCTCCTAGATCATCTGGAGAGCTATAAGGTCCTCATGCAAGTCCAGGGGGCGACAGACTCTCTTCTCTGTGTCGCCTTTCCGGCCACGCTTCAGAAGGCGGTGCATACGTGGTACTCCTGTTTACCATCACGCATTATCAACTCTTTCCGGCAACTTGAGCGATCTTTCCTGACCCACTTTGATGCATGCTAAAAGATTCTCCGGGTGGCTGACAGCCTATTCGCCGTCCAGCAGAAGAGCGGTGAAACCCTGAAGGACTTTGTGGCTCAGTTCAAGGAAGCTGCATTGGAGGTATACAACATGGAGGACTCCGTAGCCACACTGGCTTTGAAGCAGGGACTCCGTCCTTCCTGGTTTACCAATTCCTTAGACAAAAAACCTCTTCACTCTTATGCCGAACTACTGAGCCGGGTGCAGAAGTACATTCACATCGATGAAGCAGACTCCTCCAGGAGGAAGGTTGACAAAGGGTCCGATAAGAAACCAGCATCTTCAGAGTCCACTGGGGTGCAGTCTAGAAAACCCGAGCCACCCCGTCGCGCAGATAACCGGCCCCAAGTGTTGGCTCCAAAAGAGCACTTCAGTCCTCTCCTTGCTCCGATATCGCACATTCTACTATAGATCGAGGATAAGCCCTACCTTCGGCATCCACCCCCATGAGACCGGGGGTTCCTCGCAGCAAGGAACTCTATTGCTGGTACCACAGAGACTATGGGCACGACACTGAAGACTGCCGCCTATTGAAGAAGGCAATCAAAGAGCTCGTTCAGCAAGGCCATCTGGGCAAGTTTATCCGAAGAGGGAACCCTACTGCCCCGGGCCTGTCGGCACCCCCCGCACCTTAAGCTGGAGTGGATAACGCCCCAACGGAGAAGACGGTAGCCATGATCTCATGGGGGGCAGGTAGTAATTCTAAAAGACAACGAGAGGAGGGAGAAGATTATGTAATCCCTTCTCTAGAAGGGATCTAGACGAGGTAGTAAATGAGCATGATGATAGCGTCGTCGTATCTATGACGATCGCAAAACACCCTATAAAAGAATTTTGGTTGACAGTGGAAGTTTAGTAGATGTGTTGAGCTATGATGCTTTTGTTAGAATGGATTTACCTAGAAGCTCTCTTCGACCCGTCACCACTCCCTTGATGGGTTTAACTGGAGACTCCATTAGATACGGTGTTCCAACTCTGACATCTTCGCATGGTCATCATCTAATATACCCGGCATCCCTGAGGACGTAATCACCCATCGGCTCAACATTAAGCCGGGGTGCCGGCCAGTCTGGTAGAAGAAGAGAAACTTCACCCCAGACTAATAGAAAGCGATTGACGAAGAGATCCGCAAGCTGGAGGCTACCGGCCATGTTCGAGAAGTCTACTACCCCAATTGGTTGGCCAACATCGTGATGGTCCGCAAGGCCAATGGGAGCTGAAGGATGTATGTAGACTTCATCGACCTCAACAAAGCGTGCCCCAAGGATAGCTTCCCCTTGCCTCAGATCGATCAGCTCGTGGACGCTACCTTGGGTCACGAGACCCTTAGCTTCATGGATGCCTTTTCCGAATATAATCAGATTAAGATGGACCCCACTGATGAGGAAGCTACTTCGTTCGTGACTGAGAAGGGAATATACTGTTATAAGGTGATGTCGTTCAGACTAAAGAACGTGGGAGCCACTTACCAAAGGCTAATGAATAAGATCTTTGAAGACCATATTGGATGTAACATGGAGGTGTATGTGGACAACATGCTGACTAAAAGTGTCCGCATAGCTGACCACATCGCTGACCTAGCGAAGACCTTTGGCAACCTCTGTCGGTATCAGATGAGGTTGAACCCCCGCAAGTGCTTCTTTGGGGTAATAGCGGGCAAGTTCTTGGGTTTCATGGTGACACGGCGTGGGATTGAGGCGAACCCTGATAAGATCCGAGCCATCCTAGACATGAGGTCTCCAGCCAACAAGAAAGAAGTGCAGTGTCTGATTGGAAGGGTGGCGGCCTTGAGCCATTTTTTGTCAAAGTCTACAGAAAGATGCATGCCATTCTTTAGGGCACTATGCAAAGTCAATGGCTTTGAATGGATGAGGAAGTGCCAGGAGGCTTTCGAGGGATTAAAAGAGTTTTTGTCCACCCCACCACTGTTGTCTAAACTAAGGGGGGAGGAAGAGCTCCTTCTCTACCTCGCAGCCTCTCCTGAAGCTGTCAGCTCTGTGCTTGTTTGCGTGAACGCCGATGGGGCACAAATGCCGGTATACTACACCAGCAAAGTGCTTCATGATGCGGAGACCAGATACTCGAGAGTCGAGAAGTTCATTTTCGCATTGATCGTCTCTGTCCAGTGCCTCAGGCCCTACTTTCAAGCTCACCTGATCGTGGTGGTCATCGACTAACCGCTCAAGACGATCCTTTCTCATCTTGATACTTCTGGCCGGCTGGCAAAGTGGGCGCTCAAACTGGGAGAGTTTGACCTATCGTTCTGACCCCGGTCAGCTATGAAGTTTCAAGTCTTAGCGGATTTCCTGATGGAGTGCACCTAGGCAGAAGAGCAACCGGAAGAATCCCATACAAACTCCTCGGGCGTCGAAACCGGGGAGGGAGGGAATGACTGGATCCTCCACGTAGATGGAGCATCAAACTCTTAAGTGGGGCAGGCCTCATTCTGGCTAGCCCAGATGGAGTGGTGACCGAGTACGCCCCCTGTTTCCTTTTCCCAGCCACCAACAACCAAGCTAAATATGAAGCCCTACTGTCAGGGATAAGATTGGCTCGGGGGCTCGGGGTGAAATGCCTTAGGGACTTCATCGATTCCCAGCTGGTCTCCGGCCAAATTAAGAGGGAGTATGAAGCGTGGGATCCTACTATGTCCCGTTACTTAAGCATGGTGCAGTCGCAAACTTCTCACTTTGCCCACTTCAGCGTCAGCTACATTTCTCGGAGGGAGAATGCCAGAGCTGATGCTCTATCCCGACTAGCTGCCTCGGCCAATGGGACTTTGGGAAGAACCTACATAGAGCATCTAGAAGCCTCAAGCATCGACGCAGTTGAAGAATCCATGCCAGTTCGAAAAGAGCCCTCCTGGATGGATGTTTACATCCAATACTTCACCGCTGGCGCCCTCCCAGCCGACCCCGCCGAAGCCAAGCTATTTAAGTGGCGAGTGCATAAGTTCCTAATGTTCGACGGGCAATTGTACCGAAGATCTTTCTCTCATCCTCTCCTCAGATGTGTTGGTCCCGTAGATGTCGACCACATCCTCCGTGAGATCCACGAAGGTATTTGCGGAAACCACTTGGGGGGCAGAGCACTGTCACACAAGGCCTTGCGCCAAGGCTACTACTGGCCCACCATACGGGAGGACGCAGCCGAGCTGGTTTGGAAATGCGATAGCTGTCAGCGGCATGCTAACATCCAGTGGCTGCCAACCTCCCAACTGAGCCCCATGTCGGCTCCATGGCCATTCGCCCAATGGGGAATGGATATTCTAAGACCATTCCCTCCAGCTTCTGGTCAGTGGAAGTTCTTGCTCGTCGTCATCGACCACTTCACCAAGTGGGTGGAGGCCGAAGTGCTGGCCAAGATTACCGAAGCTAAGGTGAGGAACTTCTTTTGGAAGTCTATTATTTGCCGGTTCAGACTACCCCACACACTTGTTACCAACAACAGGCGCCAGTTCGACAATGCCCCTTTCAAAGAGTTCTGCACCGAGCTGGAAATATATCAAAGGTTCACCTTTGTCGGTCATCCCCATACAAATAGAGCGGCAGAAGTAACAAATTGGACAATCCTTCAAGGGCTTAGGACACATCTGGATAACTTCAAAGGAAGGTGGGTAGAGGAGCTCCCGAACATGCTGTGGGCGTACCACATGATGCCCCGAACCCCCACTGAAGAAACTCCCTTCAGCCTCATGTTTGGATCTGAAGTAATCATTCCAGTGGAGATTGGTATCCTCAGCCCCCAGACACAATCGTATAATGAGAACAACCCCAATCAGTTGAGAGCCAGCCTTGACCTTGTCGACGAACTCCGTGATCAAGCGCGACTCAGGATGGCTACCTACCGACAGAGAGTCGCAAAATATTACAATGCTCGAGTTTGTCCCAGAACGTTCCTCCTTGGCGACCTAGTCCTCAAATGAGCCAAAGTCTCCAAACCTACGAAAGGGGGAAAACTGTCTCCCAATTGGGAAGGGCCCTACCGGGTCACCGATGTACTTCATCGCAGAGCATACCGGATCGCAGGGCTAGATGGGAAGCCTCTCCCTCGCACTTGGAACGTGGACAACCTACGTTGGTACTATTAGTAGTAGGCTAATGTCTTTAGTTTAAGCATGTCTGCTAGAATACTATTCATTTTCTTACTAATGGAAATGTCTGAGCAATCTCACTTTACCTGAAGCCCGACTCTGCATCGGCACCCAAAGCCTGACTCCGCATCGACACCTGAAGCCCGACTCCGCATCGGCACCTTAAGCCAGACTCCGCGTCGGCACCTGAAGACTATCTCCACATCGGTACTTGCGGCCCAATTCCGCATCGACCGATGAAGCCCGACTCCGAGCCGGCACTCATTTGACTCCGCTCGTTCGACTCCGCATCGGCACATAGGTTTGACTCCGCATCAGTACCCAATTCCGACCCCATATCAGCTCTCAAGCTGAAATACAGATGCTTTCTAGCCTGGTGTGTGTCCCTAAACCAATGTCGTGTCGGAGTTTCCACTCCCTTGGCACTACCGGCTCTTGCATCGTCTTACGATGTATGGTCGGGTCTTCTACTTTCAAGTCATTGGTACTCCATAAACCCAAGACATTAGCCATACTTGTTTACGACTTCGGCCTCGGCTAATCTCCAGAATCAGTTTACATCGACCTATTTGCTAGAAAACTTGACTACGATGTAAGTCAAATAAGCACTATGGATCAAAAAGATTATTCATTAATAGCCAATGAGTTTACAAAATTGCTGACTCAAGTCAGACTTTATACAATGAAGTAAAGAAAAATTTAAGGTTCAGCGGGAGCTGATCATCGTCCTCAGGAAATTCATCTGGCTCTAGCCCTTCAATTCCCTCGAGGCCGTAGAGTCTTCGTATTTTCTCCTTGCAATCTTGGAAGCCGCCCTCATATGCGAATGCAGTTATCTCGGCCAACTCCTTGTCAAAAGCATCGGACTTCCTAAAACTCTCCACAGCCTCAGTGGCCTTCTTCTCGGCCTCTGCAGCTTTCTTTTCAGCCTCGGCGGCCTTCTTCTCGGCCTCGGTCACCACCGCTTTCAGATTAGCTATCTCAGCATTAGCCTGGCGGGCAATTTCCTCAATATTTTTGGCCCGCTCCTCAGCCACTCTTATTTCTATGGTGGCAGAGTGCAGTCGGTGCTTTAGCAGGAACGCTTCCGCTTCGGCAGCTTTTTATTTTTCTTCTTCCACCTTCTGCTTTTCCTCTGCCACTTGAGCGTTGTCGAGCTCATTGGCCGCTTGGCGCTGAGCTACTTCTAGTGCCTCCTCTGCCTTTTCAGCTTGGGCCAAGTCCCTAAATCGGGCAGCTTCGGCCTCGGCTTTGGCCCTCTGCGCCCGAGCCACTTCCGCTTGGGCAATCTGCAGAGCGGCTTTGGCCTCTTCTGCCCTAGCCCGAGCTTGGTTAGTGTCCTCCCTTGATCGGTTGAGGGTGGCTTCGGCCTGGGACAAAAGGCCCTTCATGGCGGTCAAAGAATTCAGCGCCTGTTCATAAATTCAGGTTAGGAGAAGAAACCGGATCTCTAAAGGTAGGCAGTGAAAGGATACTCACCCAAAGGTGCGCTACAGATGCCTCGCGGAAAAATGTAGAAGTCCGCTGGTTCTGGAGGAACCTCTGGAGCTCAGGCACGGAGGCTTGAGCCATCATCCGCACGGCCCAGTGGCTATTGCGAGACAAAATGGATTGGAAGGAAGCGTCGATCTCGTCTTCCTCCATGGACCCGGCAGCCGCTGGTGTGGGGTCAGCTACCGGTGATGCTTCCTCTAGCGCCTCAGCCTGTGGAGGCATCTCGACCATCGCCCATTCGGAAGATGGGACGGCCTCTGGAACCGGCCTTGTTGTCGAGTCAATTGGCTCCACCTCGGGAGCCGTGGGCAGTGGGGACGGTGCTTCAGTCCGTTCTGGAGGAGTGTCTGTTAAATTGATGGGAGACGGGGGCGGTGCTGGTGAAGGCGAACGAGGCCGTTCCTTCTCCACTTCATTCCTTGAGGCCTCTCCAGCCTCGACCTTTCGAACGATCCTAATTTTGGCCCTCTTCTCGGTAGTGTTGGCCCAGATGGCAACCCAAGAGGGGGGGTGAATTGGGTTCTTTAAAAAATTTAACACTTAAAACTTAAAATCAATTTCACAAGGATTAAGTATACTAGTGAAGTGATGCAATAATTTAAAGCACAACAAGAGAGAGAGATAGAGACAATCACTACAAACACAAGATATTTATACTGGTTCAGTGTATCCCACACCTACGTTCACTTCCAAGCAACTCTTGGGTCCACACTATAATCCATTGATTACAGTTGAGTTGTTTTACAAGCTCACAGCTCTAACTTGTTGTTTTATACGGGGTCACAATGAAGCCAGCCGGTTTTCACGGGTTCACCAGCACAAAACCCAATCCCAAGCTAAACTAGCTTGTTCCCGAGGTAATCTACCTCAACCAATTCAATCCCCCTGATTGAATTAGTAAACAACAATTTAAAATAATGTTTACAACAAAGTAAAGCTCCTTAAATGAGCAAATAAGTAATGTAAATAAACAAAGGTAAGAAAAGCCTGATTGAAGCCAAATAGATTTGAGCTTTTCTTCTTTTCTTCTTTTCCTCCTCTCTTTTGAATGGTTGAATTAAGCTCAGCTCTGATTCTTGACCAAAATATGTTGGAGAGAACTTTGAGGAAATAGGGCTTTTGCTCTTCTTCTCTTTTCCTTTGAAAATCCTCCGAATTTGAACTTTTAGGGCTTAAGATTTCTCTTGAATCTCTCTTGGATTGATAGGCTTTGACTTAGAGATTTATTTTTGAAATTTCTCTTTTTTTCACTGAGTATTTTTCTCTATTTTTCTCTCTATTTCTTGATATTTTTCGTTCCTTTTTTTCAAATGGATGAATCCCTCTTTATATAGAGTCTTAATCTAAGATTAGGTGAGAAATAGCCGTTACAAAGTACTTTAGATGATTCTCCACACAAGATAATAGATCCATTGAGAGTTAGGTGAGAAAATATATCCAATAGAGCTGATCTGGCACTTTTAAAAATCATCCTTGATGGGTTGGAGTTGGCTCCAACTTTTCATGTGTCGGCTCCAGATCGTCTTTCCATAAATAGCAAAAATCAATTCGATGTGGAGTCGGCTCCGACTTTGCAAAGTGTCGACTCCCCACTGACTGGAGTCGGCTCCCGAAATCTAAAGTGTCAGCTCCAAGAAATGCTCCGAAAACATAGTCTTTGTAACTCAGGTTAGAGTTGGCTCTGCCAAGTCGAGTGTCGGCTCTGAAACTTTGGATGTCGGCTCCAAAACTCTAGGTGTCGACTCCGAACCATGCCAAAAATCCTGAACTATTCTGGTACGCTCTGGAGTCGGCTCGAGACTATTAGGTGTTGGCTCCAAGTTCTGAACTTAGATAAATTCCATTGAAATTCAATTCAAAACTGATTTCTAAGTACCATTTGGATAATAACCGATCTTAATTCCTGAAACACTTATCAAATCTATCAGAAACACAAGGAATATACTCATGGCTTTTGTTAATCATCAAAACCAATTAATTGGATAAATAATTTCTCAATAATTTTCTCAACAATCTCTTCTTTTTTATGATGACAAAAATACTAAGTATATGCATAATCAATTAATGCATAACGGACAAAACATTTTAAAATTAAGGTTAAGCTCCCCCTTAATGAGATAGCTCCCCCTATGTTGGTGCATATATTGAGTTTCTTGAAAGTTTCATTTAACATTCATATTCAAGTAATTGTCATCCTCTTATAACTTAATATCATTTCTCCCCTTTGTATGAAATTAATGAAATTAATATCAAATGCATAATGCATATATGTAAACAACCTTTCTCCCCTTTTTTTTAATCAACAAAAAGGTTTAGAAGGGCATTAAGGATTAAATTAACATCAATCAAAAGAGTTTGAATAATTCAAACATCAAAATCAAAGGTTAACTCAAAATTCAAGCTTGATATTAAAATTCAAGTATGATATTCATTCAATACTTAACCATTATAATAAAATGTTCATTTCACTTAAACTTCGTTATATCATTCAAAATGCAACCAAAATCAAATTACATCATAAAGAAAACTAAATATCAAAATCTAAGAAGTCTTTTGAGCTCTTCTAAGATCTTTCCCATGCCCTCACTTTGTATCTTGATAAAATCATTTAGTCTTCTCTCAATAAAAGCAGATGCAACAGTAATTTTTTCTTGTAACTCCACATTGCACTTTGAATATGTATCAGAATCTCCTCTAATATCCTTGATCTTCTCAAAAATTTGCATTAAATCACTTTTCAAGGCCTCAGAAGAAGTTCCAAAGGATGATTCAATTATGCTTACTTTATCTTCCTAGGAGTAATACATCTCCCTTAAGCTCAAAAGTCTATTATCCAGTTCAATCTTCATTTCTTCTTTATGACAAGCAAGGAGTTCTTTTAATTGTACCAACTGAGCATCAGAAAATCCAGTAGAAGTCTGAGCAAAAGAAGTAGGAGTTGGAGCAGGTGCTGAGGGTGCAGGACAGCTGGGGCCTGATGAAGTATGCCTCACTGAAGGCTTTGCCTCTGATGTACCAGGGGCCACAGTATCCATTTCAGCTGCTCTGTCTTCCAGATTTCCTTTTCTTTCCCAATTTCCATTGTTTTTCAAGAAACCCATACGATGCACAATAGCTAAGCTATAATAGTCAGTATGCCTTAAATTCTTCATGGGTTCACTGTCTGAAATAATTACACCCTGGTTCTGAAATGCTAAAGTTAAAACCATGCCGTAAGGAAAAGTAGATCTTTTCTTGTTGCCTGCCTCAGCCATGTACCATATCATCATACCAGCTAAATTAATTGGCTGACCTGTCAGAACACTATCCATGATAACAATGTCTCGCTCCGAGATGTACTCAAATCTACCGGTCTTTGAAAATAAAATCCGACCATAAATATTATGCAATAATCTTAGCTCTAGGGGTAATTGGTTTGCCCTAACTTCCTTAATTTCTGTAACATCCCTTCCTAGCATTCTTGATAAGGCTCCTGATCTATCACTATGGGAATTTGCTATCAGTTCAATAACAGGTATCTCTAACAGGTTTCCAAGAATCTCAGAAGTTAGGTGAATCCTCTTTCCTCTAACAGAACTTACAAGACCTTCATCTCCTCTTGACAAGTTACGGTAAAATTCTTTAACCAAGACGGGATAGGTAGGTACATCAATAGAGCAAACTTTCTCCTAACCTAAATCCTTTATCTGTCGCCCAATAGAAAACCCCTCTTCTTCAAAGAAATGAAAATCAACCTTTCTTCCCATGGTAATAACATGCCCAGCAAAAGTGTCTACCTGAGGCGAAGAAGGACAGGGAATCGCACTTGGTGTGGATGCAGATGAAGAGGACGAAGAGCTAGGTGAAGGCTACCATGCCGGATGCCTCACGGTTCTCTTTCCCGTTGTCACCGCTCCAAACACCGATCTCCTATGTTTGGGTGCCATTGGTAGCTAGGGAATGATTAATTTGAGAAATCTTGGATTTTGGAAAGAGTTGGGAAGAGTTTGAAAAGGTTTGGAATCGATTGAAATGAGAGAGGAGTCGACTCTGCCCTAGATAAGTCAACCTGGGACCATTTGGAGTCGACTTCCGCAAAGCGAGGTGTCGGCTCTAGGTCGCTAACACAATTAGCGCTCGAAGTGGAGTCGACTCTGAAAAAGCAGGTGTCGACTCCAAAGTCTCAGACAAAACTGGAGTCGACTCTGATACCAAAGGAGTCGACTCCAAGATAGTTTCAGAAAAAAAAAGAGTTTCAAAAGATCTGAAACATGTCTGGATTGTCATCAAATTTTGGCTAAATCAACTTTGGAATGTGATGAATCAAGGGGTTCAAATATCTAGATAATTTTTTCTTAAAATCACAAGAAAATTAAATAAAATGATTGAATTCTAGATAATCATTCCTAGGAGATTTAAAATTCATTCCAATAGATCACAAACTCCTAATTCTCCTCTAAGATAACAAAATCTTTCTTCACTTAGGGGTTTTGTAAAAATGTCAGCTATTTGTTCATCAGTACAAACATAATCAAGACAAATGTCATTATTAGCTACATGTTCTCTAATAAAATGATATCTCATTTCAATGTGTTTAGTTCTTGAATGTTGGATTGGATTCTTAGTCAAGTTTATTGCACTAGTGTTATCACAGCTAATTGGTGTTTTATCAAGTATTATATCATAATCTTCAAGTTGTCGCTTAATCCAAAGGATTTGAGCATAGCAACTTCCAGCTGCAACATATTCAGCTTCAGCAGTTGATAATGCAACTGAATTTTGCTTTTTACTAAACTAGAAGATTAAGTTACTTCCTAAGAATTGGCATGCACCACTTGTACTTTTTCTATCCAATTTACAACCAGCATAATCAGAATCAGAACATGCAATCAAATTTAATGTTGAGTCTCTAGAATAGCATAATCCTACATTTTTAGTTCCATTTAGATATCTAAGTATTCTTTTTACTGCAATTAAGTGATATTCTTTAGGTTCAGATTGATACAATGCACATAAACATATAGCAAATATGATATCTAGTCTACTAGCTGTTAAGTAAAGTAGTGAACCGATCATACCTCTGTAATATTTTTGATCAACAGGCTTAGCATCTTCATCTTTATCTAACTTGCATGAAGGACTCATTGGTGTTCCGAGAGGTTTGACTTGTTCCATACCAAACTTCTTGAGAATTTCTTTTGTGTACTTTGTTTGGTTGATGAAAATTTCCTCTCTTTCTTATTTGATTTGAAGTCCTAGGAAAAAGTTGAGTTCTCCCATCATGCTCATCTCGAATTCACCCTGCATTAACTTAGCAAATTCTTGACACAAAAGATTGTTAGTAGCACCGAATACAATATCATCTACATAAATTTGTACTACTAATAACTCTTTATCTTTTCTTTTCAAAAATAGGGTTTTATCAATATTTTCTCTAGAAAAATTATTTTTAATTAAAAATTTACTTAATCTATCATACCAAGCTCTAGGTACTTGTTTTAAACCATAAAGTGCTTTGTGTAACTTAGAAACATGGTTTGAAAATTCATGATCTTCAAAACCTGGTGGTTGTTCTACAAAAACTTCTTCATTTATAAAACCGTTCAAAAATGCACTTTTAACATCTATTTGAAATAAATTAATATTCATATGATATGCAAATGCAAGTAATAGTCTAATTGCTTCTAATCTAGCAACATGTGCAAAAGTTTCATTAAAATCAATTCCTTCTTCTTGATTATATCCTTTTGCAACTAATCTAGCTTTATTTCTAATTACTATACCATTTTCATCTAATTTATTTCTAAATACCCATTTAGATTCTATAACAGAATGATCTTTGGGTCTATCAACTAAGGACCATACATTATTCCTAGTGAATTGATTTAATTCCTCTTGCATAGCTAACATCCAATGATTATCCTTTTCAGCTTCTTCAATAGTTTTGGGTTCTATGTGAGACACAAATGCAAGATGATTATTGATATTCCTCATTGATGATCTAGTTCTTACTCCTTGAGATGGATCACCTATGATTAAATCCTTAGGATGACCATAAGCATATCTCCAATCTCTAGGTAGATCTACATTATTACGAGTAGTATCAATAATATCATCCTTAGGTGAGTCATCATCTTTAGCTTCTTGTTCATGGTCTGAAGATACATCTATATTCAATTTTTCAATATCTCTTTCAACCAAAATTGTATCTTTCTCATCATCAATCTTCTCAGAACTTGATGCTAAAGACTCATCAAATACTACATGAATTGATTCTTCTACAATTAAATATTTCTTGTTAAATACTCTATATGCTTTACTAGATGTTGAATAACCTAAAAATATTCCTTCATCAGATTTAGCATCAAACTTCCCAAGATTATCCTTACCATTATTGTGAATAAAACATCGACAACCAAATGCTTGAAAATAACTAATGTTGGTTTCTATTATGCCATAGTTCATAGGGAGTTTTCTTAAGAATTGGCCTAATTAAAGCTCTATTAAGGATGTAATATGCTGTGTTTATAGCTTCCGCCCAGAAGTACTTTGGGAGTTGGCTTTCACATAGCATGGTACAGGCCATATCTTCTAGTGTTCTATTTTTTCTTTCTACAACTCCATTTTATTATGGTGTTCTAGGTGCAGAAAAATTATGATGAATGCCATTTTCGATATAGAAATTTTCAAATTGATGATTTTTAAATTCTGTGCCATGATCACTTCTAAGAGACACTATGGTGTTGTTTTTCTCATTTGTGACTTTCTTGAAGAATTTCAGGAATATCGAGAAAGTCTCATCTTTGTGAGCCAAAAATAAAACTCAAGTATATCTAGAGTAATCATCTACTATCACAAGACCATATTTCTTTTCTCCTAGACTAGTGGTTCTAGTAGGTCCAAAAAGGTCCATATGAAGTAGTTCAAGTGGCCTAGTAGTTGAAACAATATTTTTAGATTTGAAAGAATTTCTAGTTTGTTTTCCAAATTGACATGCATCACAAATTCTATTGTTTTCAAAATCTATCTTTGGAAGACCTTTAATTAAATTCATTCTAATTAATTTTAAAATTAGGTGTGTGCTTGCATGACCTAATCTACGATGCCATAACCATCCGATCTCATTAACCTTAGCATTATCAATGATTAAGCAATGGTTACTAGTAGACAAAATGTCTAAATCAATTAAGTTCACATTTCCATTTCTATTACCAACAAATATAATGCTATTATCTATGGGATTAGAAACAGTGCAAATAGAAGCTTCAAATGAAACTTTGAAACCTTTATCACACAATTGGCTAATGCTAATTAAGTTATGCTTTAAACCAACAACATATAAAACATTTTCTATAAAAGTGGATGGAGTTATTTAAATTTTACCAAATCTCATAATTTGGCCTTTGCCATTATCTCCAAAAGTAACAACTCCTTCCCTTTTATCTTCAAGGGTGATGAATTGCTCCTTGTTACCCGTCATGTGTCTTGAGCAGCCACTATCAAGATACCACTTTCGTTTTGATCCTTTGGCCGTAAGACACTCCTGCAAGATAATCAAATCTTATGTTTAGGTACCCAAGCTTTCTTGGGTCCTTCATGGTTAGTAGCAATAAAGATTGTTCCTTTTAGAACCCATATTTTCTTGCCTTTAATATTTAGATTCTTATTAGTTTTTCTAAAATTGCATTCATAAGATTTATATCCTTTTTTGTTGCAATGATAACATGAAATATTATTTTTCTTTACAAAGAAATTGTTGACATATTTTTGTTTCATGTGTGGTTTATATCCTAAACCAGCTTTATCAAATATAGCTCTTTGATTACTTAAAAGCAAATTTAGCTTTTCTGAGCTATATGTAAATTTATCAATAATGTTCTTATGTTTACCAATTTCTTTCTTTAAATTAATATTTTCATTTGAAATTGATTCCTTTTCTTTTAAAACATTTTCATTTTTAGATTTTAGATTTTTAACCTCAAGAATTAGTTCATTTTTCTCTTTGAGAAGATTTAGGTTTTTAGTTTTCAAATATTTATTTTTCATTCTTAAAACCTTAAAATCACTAACTAACTCATTGAAAGCATCATACAATTCATCAAATATAAAGTCATTATGAGCTTCGGAATTTACCTTATTTTCGTCGTTTGCCATGAAGCATATGTTTGCAACCTCTTTTTGTTCTTCTTCAGATGAAGACTCTTCACTATCACTCCAAGTTGCAACATAGGCTTTCTTCTTCTTCTTGTAACCTTTCTTTAGTTGAGGACATTCAGATCGAAAATGCCCCAGCTTTTTGCATTCATAACATGTCAAGGGTTCTTTTTCTTTATCTTTATCCCTTTCTTTTTCTCTTTCTCCTTCCATTTTGATTCCTGATTTTCTTTTATGGAAGGGTCTCCTTCTTTGCATAAACTTTCTAAACTTCTTTGCAAGGAGAGCTGTTTCATCATCATCATCTTCTTCCTCACTGCTGCTTATTTCATTTTCTGCAGCCTTAAGTGCTATGGTTCTTTTCTTCTTGACTTCTTCCTCTTGATGTTGTTTCATTGTCAATTCATGGGTCATCAAGGATCCAAGTAGCTCCTCCAAAGGTAGAACATTCAAGTCTTTGGCTTCTTAGATTGCAGTTACTTTTGCTTCCCATGTTCTTGGAAGAGATCTAAGAATTTTACTCACCAATTCAGAATTAGTATAAGTCTTACTAAGACTTTTCAAACCATTAATAATATCAGTGAATCTAGTGTATATGTATGTGATTGATTCAGTTTGTTCCATGCTAAACAATTCATATTTGTGCACTAGAATATTAATTTTAGATTCTTTTACTTAATTAGTACCCTCATGGGTAACTTCTAGTCTATCCCAAATTTCTTTGGCTAAAATGCAAGTAGATATTCTGTTGAATTCATTTGCATCCAAAGAACAATATAAAACATTCATGGCTTTTGCATTGAGCTGAGCAATTTTTCTATCGTTCTCATTCCAATTCCTTTCGGGCTTAGGAACGATTGAACCATCTAAAATATGTGTGGGTGTAGTAGGTCCATTTGTAATGATACCTCATAATTCATAATCTAAAGCTTGAATAAAAATCATCATTCTTGCTTTCCAATATGAATAATTAGAGCCATTGAACAAAGGTGGCCTATTGATGGATTGACCTTCAGCAAAAGATGATCCAGCTTGTGTTGTTATTTGGATCTTTAACTCTTGATCGTTAGATCAACTAGAAATGAACACAAGCTTTGATACCAATAGTTGGCCTAGATGGCAACCCAAGAGGGAGGTAAATTGGGTTCTTTAAAAAATTTAGCACTTAAAACTTAAAACCAAATTCACAAGGATTAAGTATACTAGTGAAGTGATGCAATAATTTAAAGCACAACAAGAGAGAGAGATAGAGACAATCATTACAAACACAAGATATTTATAGTGGCTCGGTGTATCTCACACCTACGTCCACTCCCAAGCAACTCTTGGGTCTACACTATAATCCACTGATTACAGTTGAGTTATTTTACAAGCTCACAACTCTAATTTATTGTTTTACACAGGGTCACAATGAACCCAGCCCATTTTCATGGGTTCACCAGCATAAAACCCAACCCCAAGCTAAACTAGCTTGTTCCCGAGGTAATCTAACTCAACCAATTCAATCCCCTTGATTGAATTAGTAAACAACAATTCAAAATAATGTTTACAACAAAGTAAAGCTCCTTAAATGAGCAAATAAGTAATGTAAATAAACAAAGGTAAGAAAAGCCTGATTGAAGCCAAGTAGATTTGAGCTTTTCTTCTTTTCTTCTTTTTCTCCTCTCTTTTGAATGGTTGAATCAAGCTTCAGCTCTGATTCTTGACCGAAATCTATTGGAGAGAACTTCGAGGAAATAGGGGTTTTGCTCTTCTTCTCTTCTCCTTTAAAAATTCTTCGAATTTGAACTTTTAGGGCTTAGGATTTCTCTTGAATCTCTCTTGGATTGATAGGCTTTGACTCAGAGATTTCTCTTTGAAATTTTTCTCTTTTTCACTGAGTACTTTTCTCTATTTTTCTCTATTTTTTTTGATATTTTTCATTCCTTTTTTTCAAACGGATGAATCCCTCTTTATATAGAGTCTTAATCTGAGATTAGGTGAGAAATAGTCGTTACAAAGTACCTTGGATGATTCTCCACGCAAGAAAATAGATCCGTTGAGAGTTAGGTGAGAAAATATATCTGTTAGAGCTGATCTGGCACTTTTGAAAATCGTCCTTGATGGGTTGGAGTCGGCTCCAACTTTTCATGTGTCGGCTCCAAATCATCTTTCCATAAATAATAAAAATCAATTCGATGTGGAGTCGGCTCCTACTTTGCAAAGTGTCGACTCCCCGCTGACTGGAGTCGGCTCCCAAAATCGGAAGTGTCGGCTCCAAGAAATGCTCCGAAAATAGTCTCTATAACTCAGGTTAGAGTCGGCTCTACCAGGTCGGGTGTCGGCTCTGAAACTTTGGGTGTCAGTTCCAAAACTCTAGGTGTCGACTCCAAACCATGCCAAAAATCCTGAACTATTCTAATACGCTATGGAGTCGGCTCGAGACTGTTAGGTGTCGGCTCCAAGTTCTGAACTTAGATAAATTCTATTGAAATTCAATTCAAAACTGATTTCTAAGTACCATTTGGATAAATAATTGATCTTAATTCCTGAAACACTTGTCAAATCTATCAGAAACACAAGGAATATACTCATGGCTTTTGTTAATCATCAAAATTAATTAATTGGGTAAATAATTTCTCAATAATTTCCCCAACAGGTAGGGGCCCCATCTACCTGTGCTTTTCTCTTCTTGGTGATAACCTTTCTTATTGTCTGGAGCGAGGGCACCATGCCTGCAGATCAAAGAACTTATAAAAAAAAGAGGAAGGATAAAGGAAAAGAGCAAGAATGGAAATTGCTGCTCACCAACACCAGGAATAAGGCCTGCTAGCCGAAGATTCTCCTCGGCTAGCAGCTGGTTGCATCGAGGGACGTCGACAGTAATCAACTGTCCGAATGCCTCTCGATCTCTCGGAAGGATTGTGGGGTCCTTGTTGGCCTCAATGTTGGGGATTCCCCACTCGGTGTTTACTCCCTCAATTTGGGCGAAGAAAAACCTATCTTTACAACCTTTGATGGAAGAAGGAAGGTACAGTCTAAGGGATCTAGTGGGTCTAGGGGCGAAGGATCAGCACCCTGATTGTTTCCTAAGGGTGTAGAAGCTACGGAAGAGAGAAATCGTAGCCTCTATCCCATGAATGTGATATAATACTAAGAAGCCAACAAGAGTCCGAATAGAGTTTGAGACCAACTATGCCAGAGCTACTGAATATCTATCTAATATGTTAAGTATGAAGGGATGGATAGGAATACGAAGGCCAACCTTAAAGTAGGATTCATAAAGAGTAACCCGACCAGGGTAGGAGGAGGTTACTCTATCCTCAGGAAGGGGCCGATAGAGACAAAGATCGGTAGGAATTTGATATTGAGCCCTGAGATTGATAATCTTCTGGATGGTCATGACAGAGGCAGTCCACTCAGGGGACTGTTTCGCAAAAGAAGATGGGCCGGCGGCGGCCGGATGGTGCTGAACACGAGCCCGTCCGGCGGTCGGACGATTTCCGGTAGGTCGCCCGGTAGCTCACCGCTGCCCCGATGAAGCCCCCTTTGCAGAGGTGGACCAACTGGGCATAGGAGAGGATACGGAAGGTTAAGGGAGATCAGGGAAGTAACCCCCGGAGTCTGAAATAGAACAAGAGAGCGAAGAGGAAGCCATGGGGACTGACTTGAGGAACTCAAACCTGAGAGAGAACTCGGAAGGAAAGAATGGAGGTAGAAGACGAACAGGCTTGAACAATATTGGGGTAGAGAAGAAGACAAAAGCAGTGGAAACAGCCCGCATCCAGGACGATCCCCTTTTATATCCGCGTTTCAAATCATCCTGCCTACCCCTAAGTTGGCCACGCGGCTACGTCCTATTAGAGATCACTACGGCAACCACCTGGAGCGTAGAGTACGAAGGGCACCACCAATGACGGGACAACGGTGCCCTCACCGCAATGATGCGCCTGCCTAGCGCTCGAGGGAAATCCTCCTCGATCTCAATGATCGAGGCGGGCGAGATAATGGCGTTGCAGCGTCTGATGCATCATTAAGGGAAGGACGGCCCTTGATGCGTGGTGCCTGAAGATTAGCCACCATGTGATAAAATGCCCCCTTTCAATGGTAGGAGCACGCTCACCCATCTCGGGGGCGGAGGGGCATCTAATGTGGCTAATCACATAATCAGGTGGTACGGTAATGGCCTGCATAATTTTTTGAACAAAAGTAATGATTTCGGCTAGTTTCGAGCTCGACTTCGGCTCCGGCCTTGCTTCGGCCTCGGCTTCGGCGTCGGATTCGGCTTGGCTTCGGCTTCTACCTTGGATTCAGCTCGGCCTCAGCTTCGGCCTCGGATTCGGCCTCGGACCTCGCCCTGGTGTTGGCCTCGACTTCGGCCTCGGTCTCAAGCTCCGAGTCCTGCCTCGGCCTCGGTCTTGAATCCCGCCTCGGCCTTGGGCCCCGCCTTGGCCTCAATCTCGGCATGCTCTCTCTCGTGGAATCAACTCCAAATATAGGGTGCAATGATTTAAAGCACAAACTACAGCATGGCTTGCCCGCCTATTATGGCAAGAATCACGGGCAATTACCAACATACCATACAGTTGCCGGTATTCACGATGCCCACTCAGCAACGGCGCACCCGCCTACCGTTCACAGAGCCTATTCTAGCAAAAGAGGGTGTTGACCCAATTATTAATTTTGATGATAAATAAAACTATTTGAGTATAACTCATGAAATTACTAATGATTTTGATTAAATGTTTCAGTTTATAACTTGTTTAAATGATCAAAATCTCAAGAGAAATCAAGTTCGGAGCTCAATTCCAATGTCAAGGTAAGATTGCAGATATTAGAGCCGACACCTAGAATCACAGAGTCGACTCCGGAAAACAGCACGGACTAGAGTCGACACCTGAAACCTGTAGAGTCGACTCTAACAGAAAAATAGAAAGATGACTTTTTGGGTCTCAAGTTAGAGTCGACCACAAAAAGTTAGAGTCGACTCAAGAAGCAAAATGTATCGACTCCAGAAAAGTTAGAGAATACTCCAAATCAGGCTGTTTGGGGATTTCAAGTTAGAGTCAACCCCAGGAAAGTCAGAGCCAACTCCAAATTGTCAGAATCGACTTTCAGATATGTCAAAACGTCTCTAAACCTACTTTTTACTTTAAATCTCAGTGGCTATTACCTTATTTGTTCCTAATTTTTCTTCCACTTTGATTCTAACGGATAGTTTTCATCTATTCTTAGTATTGGAAGGATCTATAAAAGGATGATGAATATGACCATTTAAAAAGAGAAAAATAAGAAAAATAGAGAAGAAAAAGAAGAGAAAAATTTGAGAGAAAAATCAGAGAAAAAATCAAAGGAAAAATCGTATTGATTCCCTGAAAAGAAAGAGAGAAATTCCAAATCTTTACACTTTCATTTTGAGGAGATTTCCAAGTTTGAAGAAGCAAACGAGCAAGCCTTAGTTCCTGTTCTTCAATTGATCTTTCGAGCTTCAAGAGAATACTCAAGGAAGATCCATTCAAAAGCAAGAAAGAGGAGAAGAATCAAGCCATAAAAATCTGCAAATCATGCTTTTATTTCTCATCTCTTTGTTTGATTAGTTAACTTGTCTTATTTGCTCATTTAAGGAGCAGTTATTGTATTAAACATTCTTATTCTTCTTGTGAACTGAGTCAATCAGGTGATTGAATCAGTTGAGGCAGTTTGCCTTGTGCAAGCAGTTGCTTGTGTGTAAGGTTTTTGTGCTGGTGATCATTGGAAACTAGCTGGGTTTGTTGTGCACCCGAGAAAATAACAAGTTTGAGTTGTGATCTTGTAAAACAACTCTGCTGTAATCAAGATTGATTATAGTGTGGACCCAAGAGGTACTTGAGAGTTGACGTAGGTGTAGGTACACCGAACCACTATAAAATTTTAGTGTTTATCGTGCTTGTCTCTTTGTCTCTTCCACTTCATCTTCTCCTTGCATATTATGTCTTAACTATTGCATATCTGTGATTTATTTTAAGTTGGAGGTTTTACTTCAAAAGTGTTTAAAATTTTTAAAAGACCCAATTCACCCCCCCTCTTGGGTTGCTATCTGGGACAACAATTGGTATCAGAGCTAGTGCTCATTCTTCCTTGATCTAACAATCAAGAGTTAAAGATCCAAATGGCAGCTCAAGTTGGCTCAACCTTTTCTGAAGGACAATCTACAAATTGTCCTCCTTTATTTAATGGTTCTAATTATTCTTATTGGAAAGCTAGAATGAAAATCTTTATTCAAGCACTTGACTATGATCTATGGAGTATTATAGTCAATGGACCTCACACACCCACTACAAGACTTAATGGCAAAGAAATTCCTAAACCAGAAACAGAATGGGATGAACATGATAAGAAATTGGCACAACTAAATGCCAAGGCTATGAATATTTTGTACTGTTCTTTAGATGCAAATGAATTTAATCGTATATCTGTTTGCATGTCTGCTAAAGAAATTTGGGATAAATTAGAGGTTACCCATGAGGGAACCAATCAGGTAAAGGAATCCAAGATTAACATGCTTGTTCATAAATATGAATTGTTCAAAATGGATGCATGTGAATCTATTTCTGATATGTTTATAAGATTTACGGACATTGTTAATGGTTTAAAAAGCCTTGGTAAATCTTATGATAACTCTAATCTTGTGAGAAAGGTGTTACGTTCTTTGCCTAGGATATGGGAAGCTAAAGTCACTGCAATACAAGAGGCAAAAGATCTGAGCACTTTACCTCTAGAAGAACTTTTAGGATCCTTGATGACTCATGAGCTTCAAGTCAAGCAACATGTTAATGAGGATGAGTCAAAGAAGAAAAGGACTATGGCTCTCAAAATTTTAGAATGTAAGGAAGACTCCGATGAATCTGAAGATGACAGTGATGATGAGGACATGGCACTCATCACAAGGAAATTCAAGAGATTCATGAAGGAGAAGAAATTTGAAAAGAAAAAACCCTTTGTTAGGAAAGATGAGGACAAAGAAAAAGAAAAGGAAATAATCTGCTTTGAATGCAAGAAACTGGGACATTTCAAATCTGAATGTCCTCAACTCAAAAAGGCCCCCCGGAGATTCAAAAGAAGGCTATGATGGCTACCTGGAGTGATTCGGAAAGCTCAAGTTCTGAAGAAGATGAAAAGAAAGAAATAGCCAATCTTTGCTTCAGGACGGACAATGATGAGGAGTGTCTTGCAGCCATTGGACTGAAAAGAAAATGGTATCTTGATAGTGGTTGGTCAAGATATATGATGGGTGACAAAGATCAATTCATCACCCTTGAGATGAAAAAAGGTGGAGTAGTTACTTTTGATGATAATGGTCAAGGCCATATCATGGGCATTGGTAAGATTCAAATTACTCCATCTATCTATGTTGATAATGTATTATATGTTAATGGATTAAAGCATAACTTGATTAGTATTAGCTAGGTGTGTGATAAAGGTTTCAAAGTTTCTTTTGAAGCTTCTATTTGCACTGTCACTAATCCCATTGATAGTAGCATTATTCTTGTTGGAAAACATTATGGCAATGTATACTTAATTGATTTGAATAACCTATCCTCAAGTAATCATTGCTTAGTTGCTGATAATGCTAAGATGAATGAGATTGGATGGCTATGACATCGTAGACTAGGTCATGCTAGCACACACTTAATTTCGAAATTCTGAAAATAGATTTAGTTAAAGGTATTCCTAGTTTAGATTTTGAAAATAATCGAATCTGTGATGCATGTCAATTTGGTAAACAAACAAGCAGTTCTTTCAAATCTAAGAATATTGTTTCAACTACTAGGCCCCTTGAGCTACTGCACATGGACCTCTTTGGACCTACTAGAACCACTAGTCTAGGAGAAAAGAAGTATGGTCTTGTAATAGTAGATGATTACTCTAGATTCACTTGGGTAATATTTTTGGCTCATAAAGATGAGACTTTCTCAATATTTCTAAAATTTTTCAAGAAAGTCACAAATGAGAAAAACACTACCATAGTGTCTCTGAGAAGTGATCACGGAACTAAATTTGAAAATCACTTATTTGAAAAATTCTATTTTGAAAAAGGCATACATCATAATTTTTTTGCACCTAGAACACCTCAACAAAATGGAGTTGTAGAGAGGAAAAATAGGACTCTAGAAGACATGGCCCGTACTATGCTATGTGAAAGCAAACTCCTTAAATACTTTTGGACGGAAGCTATTAACATAGCATGTTACATCCTAAATAGAGCCCTAATCAGACCTATCCTTAAGAAAATACCCTATGAACTATGACATGATAGGAAACCCAACTTAGGCTACTTTCATGCATTTGGTTGTAGATGCTTTATCCATAACAATGGTAAAGATAATCTTGGAAAGTTTGACGCTAAATCTGATGAAGGCATTTTCTTAGGATATTCAACATCTAGTAAAGCTTATAGAGTATTCAATAAGAAGAGTCTAGTTGTAGAAGAATCGATTCATGTAGTCTTTGATGAATCTTTAGCATCAAGTTCGGGAAAGATTGATGATGAGAAAGATATAAGTTTACTTGAAAGAGGTATTGAAAAATTGGATGTATCTTCAGATCATGATCAAGAAACTAAAGAAGAGGATTTACCTTTGGCTGATGTTATTGATACTACTCATAATGATATAGATCTGCCTAGAGATTGGAGATATGCTCATGATCATCCAAGGGATTTGATCATAGGTGATCCATCTCAAGGAGTAAAAACTAGATCATCCATGAGAAATATTAATAATCATCTTGCGTTTGTATCTCAAATAGAACCTGAAACCATAGAAGAAGCTGAAAGAGATAGCAATTGGATGTTAGCTATGCAAGAAGAGTTAAACCAATTCACTAGGAATAAGGTATAGACCTTGGTAGACAGACCTAAAGACCACCCTATAATAGGAACTAAATGAGTTTTTAGAAATAAATTAGACGAAAATTGCATTGTCATTAGGAATAAAGCTAAGCTAGTTGCAAAAGGATATAATCAGGAAGAATGAATAGATTTTGATGAAACTTTTGCTCCTATAGCTAGATTAGAAGCTATTAGACTATTGCTTGCATTTGCATGTCATATGAATTTCAACTTATTTCAAATGGATGTTAAAAGTGCATTTTTAAATGGTTTTATAAATGAGGAAGTTTATGTTGAACAACCTCCTCGTTTTGAAGATCATGAATTTCCAAACCATGTTTTTAAATTACATAAAGCACTTTATGGTTTAAAACAAGCTCCTAGAGCTTGGTATGATAGATTAAGTAAATTTTGATTGAAAATAAATTTACAAGAGGAAATGTTGATAAAACCTTGTTTTTAAAAAGAAAAGAAATGAATTTATTGGTTGTACAGATTTGCGTTGATGATATTGTCTTTGGTGCTACTAACAATCGTCTTTGCCAAGAATTCGCTAAATTAATGCAGGGAGAATTCGAGATGAGCATGATGGGAGAACTTAACTTCTTCCTTGGACTTCAAATTAGACAAAAAAAAGCTGGAATCTTCATTAACCAAGCAAAGTACACGAAGGAAATACTTAAGAAGTTTGATATGGAATATGCTAAACCTCTTGACACGCCGATGAGTCCTTCATGCAAGCTGGACAAAGATGAAGATGGTAAGAAAATAGATCAAAAATATTACCGAGGTATGATCGGATCTCTACTTTACTTAACTGCAAGTAGACCTGATATTATGTTTGTTGTTTGTTTATGTGCAAGATACCAATCTGAACCTAAAGAATCACATTTTATTGCTGTTAAAAGAATCTTTAGATATCTAAATGGAACTAAAAATGTAGGAATATGGTATTTTAGAGACTCAACACTTAATTTGATTGTTTATTCTGACTCTGATTATGCTGGATGTAAATTAGATAGAAAAAGTACAAGTGGTGCATGCCAATTTTTAGGAGGTAACTTAATCTCTTGGTTTAGCAAGAAGCAAAATTTGGTTGCACTATCCACTGCTAAGACAGAGTATGTTGCGGCTGGAAGCTGCTGTGCTCAAATCCTTTGGATTAAGCGACAACTTGAAGATTATGGCATCACACTTGATAAAATTCCTATTATATGTGATAATACTAGTGCAATCAATCTAACTAAGAATCCAATTCAATATTCAAGAACTAAACACATAGAAATTAGACATCACTATATTAGAGAACATGTAGCTAATAATGATATTTGTCTTGATTATGTGAACACTAATGATCAATTTGCTGATATTTTTACCAAACCTTTGAGTGAGGAGAGATTTTGTTATCTTAGAGGAGAATTAGGAGTTTGTGATCCTTTTGATTGATTTTTTGAAACTCTCAAGGTCAACTATCTAAATTGCGGTAGATTTCTTAAAAATCTTCTACACCTTATAAGAAAATTTATCTAGAAGTTTGATTCATTGATTCCCCAATTATTAAGGAGAATTTATCTAGATTTTGATGATGAATTAAATTAGCTTCAGATCCTTGAAATTCAATTTTTTTTTACTGAAACTATTGTGGAGTCGACACCTTCAATTTTGGAGTCGACACCTTTTTCTTTAGAGCTTTCTGTCTGCTCATTAGAGCCGACTCTGGCTTCTACAGAGCCGACTCTAATTCGAGTGCCGACTGATTTTTTTTTCGGAGCCGACACCTTACTTTGCGGGAGTCGACTCTAAGTGAAAAATCATCACTTTATTAGGGCAGAGTCGACACCTCAAACGACCCTATGCCTTTTCAATCCCCTTCAAATCCCTCTCCAAAACTTTCCAAACTTTTTTAAACTCTTCAAAATCCCTGATTTCAACTTCCATTGATCTCCAATGGCTCCCAAAAGGCGAGGATCCGTGTTTGGCACGGCCGTTCCCACCGGGAGACATTCCGTTCGAAGAACCGAGAAGGAATCTTCTTCCAGTTCTTCGTCTTCCTCTTTTTCCACTCCGGAAGCTTCTCCATCATCCTCCCGCGTCGACTTGTTGGCTGGAAAGGTTATCACTACAAGAAGGAAGGTAGATTTTAACCTATTTGAATCGGAAGGTTTTTCAATAGGGAGACAAATAAAAGAGATGGGTTGGGAAAAGATTTGCTCACTAGATGTTCCGACCTACCCTGCCCTCGTGAAAGAATTCTATAGTGATTTATGTAGAGGGGAAGGAGGTCTTGTGAGTTTTGTGCGTGGAACCAAAGTGGTAATCACTACAGAGTCGCTAGGAAATCTTTTGGAGATGCCCACTGTTGGTTTGACTGCATGTTAGCATGATGACAGAGGTGGAGCCCTGTCAAGGATGCTTGGAAGAGAAGTTTCTGAATTTGAGGAGGTAATGGCAAAACAACTCAACCTGGAACTTCGATTACTTCATAATATTTGTGGGAGAATCCTATTTCCTAAGATTGGAAGATTTGAGTATGTCTCAGAGCGAGACATTCTTATGATGGACTGTATCATCACTGGTCAACCAGTAAATTTGGCCGGAATGATGATTGGTTATATGGCAGAGGCAGCTACAAAGAAAAGATCTACACTGCCATATGGTATGGTTCTTACACTAGTATTCAGAAGCCATGGAGTGAAGATAATGGAGAATGAACTGCAAAGGAATATCAGATATACTGACTACTACAACATCTCCACTATTCATAGAATGGGATTCAGGAAAGTAAATGGCCAGTGGCAAAGGAAAGGACAAGAAGCCAGAACTGAGGAGGCCAGAGATCAGGATGTCCCTGGACTGTCTACTGCTGGACCATCAGTTGTGGGACCATCTGGTGCTGGACCGAGCACTTCTTCATGTAGGGAGAAACAATCTCTGAGGCATGCATGTTTTAAAAATTGATAATAATTATCAATGCGAAAATTTAAAGATTACATACTAATCTATCTAACATGCATAAAGATCATATCTTTGCCTTGTATATAGGATCCATTAATCCAAAATATGCATATAAATAAAACTATCAAGATCATGTCTTAATCTTCAAGGCAAGAAGTCATACTTCTTTTCTTGAAGCATGCTTTAAGATCTAGAGATCATATCACTTACCTTAAAGGCAATTGGTAAATCATGTTATGCTCTGCAGTCGTTCAATCGTCCGGCCTCTAGTATCGTCCACGCGAAGCCCCGAATGATCGGATTCCCAGGAGTGCTAGCTCGCGGAAAATGACTTTGCTAATCTTGAATCCTTCCACTTGAATTCTTCTTCTAGGATCCTCCACACTTCCGTTAGCACCAGAATCACCAGGATTTTCTATTCTAATTCTTTAGAAAATCAATTCACGACATATCGTGTGTTGTTTTTCTCTTGTGTATAATCTGGTGAGGGATGTCCTCTATTATAGTCTCTTTTTAGCTAGCCCATTAAATTCTAACATTTAGAATTTCGTGGCTTTGCGAAAACCAAAGAGACGCCGAACTGTAGCACTTGGTTAATTCTGACGTTCGGTAAAAAACCAAAGAGTCATCGAACCGTAGCGCTTGGTTAATTCTGAAGTTCGGTAAAAACCAAAGAGTCATCGAACCGTAGCACTTGGTTAATACAAAGAGGCGCATTTATTCCATATAAATTCTAACACTTTAGAATTCTGACGGAATTGTTTGGAGAAGATTAATGCAAGACATTAAATTCTATATATGAATTTAATCTCTCAGAGAGGTTTGGGTTTAGTTTTTGGTTTAAGCTAATCTGAATTTATTAGACCGAACCCACATAGATCATGGTCCTAGCCCAAATCAAATTTGGCTACTCCTGAATCTATTTAAATCCAAATCAAGTTTAATTTTAAATCAATATTTGAAATTGATTAGTCCTTCTAATAGACTTAAACTAAATTGAATCTTATTCACTTGTACTTAACCCAATTAATATAATTCAATCAATCAAATTGATTAATTAAATCATATACGATTCTCAATCGTTGATCAGCAAACAGATCATCCTAGGAAACTTTTATGCATGTGACTCTCTAGGTTTGAACCTAAGCCGGTAGCATAGAAACAACTTTCTATAATAATCGATGTGCCCATCTAGCAATGGAACCCGACGTTCGAATAGGTCGAAGAGTTGCCGAGCAAACTCCAAGAACCCTAAGAAACAGTTACCATATAATTCATCCTCTTGACCACAAATGATAAGGATGGCTTAAGAGCCTGTTAACTCTAAATAGCAAATCCATAAAGTGATTTCAATTTTAGTGATCATGTGACTTTCACATGAAGTGCCTTGGCCAAGGTCTTGCTAAATTGAAACACAAGCATTTCTCCTTTTAACAGGATAGGTCAAATTCTATCTTGATCCACAACTGACTACCACAAGTACTTGACTGCACCCAGTAACCTTTCGTAGCTGGATTAAAAATTCAGGTGGTCCGGCACCTAAGTACAATGAGTTACTTGTAAGCCACTGGTTGTGATCTTCAGGTTTGAAGGATACTTATACCTATATCTTCTCAGATTAACTCTTGACAGTAGAGTATCCGAAAATGAGTCACGTTCGGTGAAATGTACTCCTACACTTTCACCTGTATGTCATACCAGTGTCTCTAAACTCCTTGGTTAAGAGGATAACTAAAAAATATGATATACAACATCCTATAATTGATAGTACTATGGCCCTGTCATAGTATATCATATGGTCGCGAACCTTTTTGAGGACCTTCAAAGATAAATCCTTCTTTATCGTGAAGGAAGATCCTAAGGGCTTCATTACAATCAGGAGTATTAAGAAGATGTTCTTGTAATGAATAAACTGCCAAATAACTTTTATTAATATATCAATTTATATACAATTTTCATTAGCACAATCATCAAATGATTGGCTTTAGGATACAATTCCCAACACTTCATCCCCTCAGGTGGCGTCAGATTTGTTAGCTGAGTCATCAGGTTTTTCAGAGAGGCAGCTTGATCAGCTCAGGGCCTTATTGACTGAGCATAATTCAGAGATGAGAAATGAGATGAGACTGCTCTCTACTAAACTTGACATGATTGCATCTACATTGGATAGATCTGTGGATACCCTATCATCTGAGCTTCACAAGATTTTTGAAAGGCTGGAAGGGATCGCAGATGGATCTAGAGCTTATATTGATGCTACTGGACAATTAAGAAGAGATATAGATTTTGTTATTACACAGATTAAGGATTGTCTTGAAGGCTTCAAGAAATCACAGAAAGATGAAATTATGGAGTTAATAGGTCATCTAAAGAGAATTGTCTACAAACATACTTGATTGACCTTCTACTTTCTATTTTGATATCTATCCAAGCCAACTCAAGTCAAATCCCAATCAGCTTTTTTGTTCATGTCCAATCAAACTTAGCTTTCATATTATGTTGATAGCTTGTACTTAGGATGTTTACTCTTTTATATCTTGGTAATTGATGTAATGAAATGTTTTAATGTAATAAAAAAATGTTTGAATGTTTGATACAATGATGGTTGCAACGAATGAAAGTCTTAGAATATTTACTCTTCTCTTCAATTTTTTTTGAATCTGAATATCACCTTAAAATCCTTTATATAATTGTGTTTCACCTTTTTGTTGATAACAAAAAAGAAGGAGAAAAGAAGAATTGTATATGCATAAAGAAAGGGGGAGTTAGAAGTTATTTTATGCAGGGGGAGCATAACCGTTATTTGATACTGTAATAATACATTTTATGTTTCAATTTTGCTTACTTTGAAACTGTGGCTTATATCTTAAATTGAACAAATTTAAAATCTTGATAAGGTTTACAATGTTTATGAATTCCAATGCATATACTCAAAGTTTTTGTCATCATCAAAAAGGGAAAGATTGTTGATCCAATTATTAATTTTGATGATAAACAAAACTATTTGAGTATAACTCATGAAATTACTAATGATTTTGATTAAATGTTTCAGTTTATAACTTGTTTAAATGATCAAAATCTTGAGAGAAATCAAGTTCGGAGCTCAATTCCAATGTCAAGGTAAGATTACAGATATTAGAGCCGACACCTAGAATCACAGAGTCGATACCGAAAAACGGCACGGACTAGAGTCGACACCTGGAACCTGTAGAGTCGACTCCAAAAGAAAAATAGAAAGATGGTTTTTTTAGGTCTCAAGTTAGAGTCGACCTCAGAAAAGTTAGAGTTGACTCCAGAAGCAAAATGTGTCGACTCCAGAAAAGTTAGAGCAGACTCCAAATTGGCCTGTTTGGGGATTCAAGTTAGAGTCGACCCCAAGAAAGTCAGAACTGACTCTAGATTGTCAAAATCAACTTTCAGATGTGTCAGAACGTCTCTAAACCTACTTTTTACTTTAAATCTCAATGGCTAATACCTTATTTGTTCCTAATTTTTTTTCCACTTTGATTCTAACGGATAGTTTTCATCTATTCTTAGTATTAGAAGGATCTATAAAAGGATGATGAATATGACCATTTAAAAAGAGAAAAACAAGAAAAATAGAGAAGAAAAAGAAGAGAAAAATCAGAGAGAAAATTTAGAGAAAAAAATCAAAGGAAAAATTGTATTGATTCCCTGAAAAGAAAGAGAGAAATTCCAAATCTTCACACTTTCATTTTGAGGAGATTTCCAAGTTTGAAGAAGCAAACTAGCAAGCCCTAGTTCCTGTTCTTCAACTGATCTTTCGAGCTTCAAGAGAATACTCAAGGAAGATCCATTCAAAAGCAAGAAAGAGGAGAAGAATCAAGCCATAGAAATCTGCAAATCAGGCTTTTATTTCTATCTCTTTGTTTGATTAGTTAACTTGTCTTATTTGCTCATTTAAGAAGCAGTTATTGTATTAAACATTCTTATTCTTCTTGTAAACTGAGTCAATCAGGTGATTGAATCAGTTGAGGCAGTTTGCCTTGTGCAAGCAGTTGCTTGTGTGTAAGGTTTTTGTGCTAATGATCCTTGGAAGCCAGCTAGGTTCGTTGTGCACCCGAGAAAACAACAAGTTTGAGTTGTGATCTTGTAAAACAACTCTGCTGTAATCAAGGTTGATTATAGTGTGGACCCAAGAGGTACTTGGGAGTGGACGTAGGCGTAGGTACATCGAACCACTATAAAATTTTAGTGTTTGCCGTGCTTGTCTCTTTGTCTCTTCCACTTCATCTTCTCCTTGCATATTCTATCTTAACTATTGCATATATGTGATTTATTTTAAGTTGAAGGTTTTACTTCAAAAGTGTTTAAAATTTTTAAAAGACCCAATTCACCCCTCCCCTCTTGGGTTGGTATCTAGGACAACAGAGGGGATTCGACGGTTCTAACTACAAGGGGTAAAAGGGATCCCTGGACAGGTATAAAAAAGGACCCTAGCTTGCAGTGCGGGGGAACTGATCTCTACTCTCTGATAAAAAATCAATGTTCTCCAGATTGCTGACTTAATCGTCGAAGGGTCCCCGCTGGAACCATTGGCCCGGGATTTTTCTTGTAAGTTTTTGGCTGAAGGAGGTGATCCAATCATTCCTCTGAAGGCGCAAGACGCCAATCTCTCAACCGATGCATCCCAGGAGTGATTTGGCAGCAATACCACACAAGCAGAATAGTATCGGAACCTAGACACCGATTTCCTTGTTCTTTTCTATGTGACAAAATGTCACAAGGTAGTTCTTATACAGATTGTTGGATAACCCAATATACAGATTGTTGGATAACCCAAAAAAGATACAGATTGTTGCAGGAATTGTTTTGAAATTTCTTTTTAATGAAGGTGCTGGTTTTGTAGCTATGTTGACATCTTTAAGGATACCGTTTATAGTCTTCATTTGGGTCTATAGGAATGATACATATTGGTTTTATATGAAAGAAGTCCTTAAGAATAACTAATAATCTGATGTTTTATTTTATTCTTTCACTAATTCTTTCTATTGTTCCAAAAAAACTTGTGAGAAATATATTACTGAGTTAAGAAAGTATGTGATTCTGATTTGTAAGTGGCTCTGTCTCAGAGTGCGTACCAACTTATTGTTTTTGATCATTTAGTTAGCTTATCTAATAGCATTGCTAAAATTTTATTTAAGCCATTACATTTCTAAAAGAATTTGTGACAAACATAATACTTGGTTAAAACTTAAAAAACAATATGTATTTGAACTTGGCTGTTGATGGCCTTGGCTTATGATCCACACAAATTCATGAATTTTATTGTTTATTTTTATGGAATAATTTACCTTTAATTCATTAGTGCACTTTACTTGATTCATTCCTTATGTGCCAGACAAGGATAATGTATAAAATGATAGTCTCAGAGAAAACAAAGGTTGATATCCAGGGTTATGAGGCCTTAGTTTTTCCTTCTCTAATAAGCTACAATAAGCTAAGTGCTATAGGATGCCTAAACCATTTATCTGTTACTTCCTGCACAAGTTTCCTTGGCATATTCTCGATTGAAGCAAACAAGAGAAAACTCTGGATTCATTTTTTCCTTTTTTTTTCTTTTTGTTTTTTGTTTTTTTTTTCTCTATGTTTTGCTTATTTCATTTCCATAGTAGCCGAACGGAGCCTTTCTGTCCGGTGGTTCTGTTCTTTGTTTCAATAGATGGAAAATGTTTGGTGTCCAATGTATGGCACTCCACACGATCTTTTTAATGTATTGCTTGTTAGAGCCTGGTGGCATGAACTAGATGAGTGGTAGGATTGTGTCAGGCTCTATTATAGCAGAAAAATACCACGTTTCCATGGTCATATGTGAAGTTACTACATTTTGAAGCTTTACCATCATTGGTTATAGTTTGATAAGTTTCACAATAAATTTATGCCCGTCTTGGTGGGTCTAAAAATGAACAAGTGCACTGGCTGTTTGTAATTTATAAAGCTACTTAAAAAATGAGTTGTTATAATTAATAGGTGCTGATATGACTGATCCCAACGCCGTCAGCAAAGGCAACGGTGATCACCATCGTTTCCCCCACCCTCGGCACCCCCTCGGGGTCGGGAGCGGAGAAATCATACCTTAACCCCGGGGCCCCTACCGGCCTCGGGGCGCATCCTCATTTCCCCATTCCCGGCACCCCCTCGGGGTCGGGAGCGGGAAAAATCATACCTTAACCCCGGGGCCCCTACCGGCCTCGGGGCGCATCCTCATTTCCCCATTCCCGGCACCCCCTCGGGGTCGGGAGCGGAAATCATACCTTAACCCCGGGGCCCCTACCGGCCTCGGGGCGCATCCTCATTTCCCCATTCCCGGCACCCCCTCGGGGTCGGGAGCGGGGAAATCATACCTTAACCCCGGGGCCCCTACCGGCCTCGGGGCGCATCCTCATTTCCCCATTCCCGGCACCCCCTCGGGGTCGGGAGCGGGGAAATCATACCTTAACCCCGGGGCCCCTACCGGCCTCGGGGCGCATCCTCATTTCCCCATTCCCGGCACCCCCTCGGGGTCGGGAGCGGGGAAATCATACCTTAACCCCGGGGCCCCTACCGGCCTCGGGGCGCATCCTCATTTCCCCATTCCCGGCACCCCCTCGGGGTCGGGAGCGGGGAAATCATACCTTAACCCCGGGGCCCCTACCGGCCTCGGGGCGCATCCTCATTTCCCCATTCCCGGCACCCCCTCGGGGTCGGGAGCGGGGAAATCATACCTTAACCCCGGGGCCCCTACCGGCCTCGGGGCGCATCCTCATTTCCCCATTCCCGGCACCCCCTCGGGGTCGGGAGCGGGGAAATCATACCTTAACCCCGGAACCCCCACCGGCCTCGGAGTGCACCGCCAACGCACTGCTCAACCGCCGACGCGCGGTGCTCACGCATGATTTCAGCCCATGGCTGTGCCTTGCCGTAGTGTACCATCCGGTACCTCCGTGATTGCTCCAATACGGAGGGCCATGCCTCATAACGATGTTTGGCGTGTTGCATGCCCCTGTGCACCGAGCCTTGCCACAGCATGCCATCCAGTACCTCCGTGATTGTGCTCCAATACGGAGGGCCATGCCTCATAACGATGTTTGGCGTGTTGCATGCCCCTGTGCGTGACCGAGCCTTGCCACAGCATGGTACCTCCGTAGTTGTGCCCCAGTACGGAGGGCCATGCCTCATAGCGACATCTGGTTCACTGCATGTTTCCGTGCGCCACCATACCTTGCTAGGGTGTACGATTCGTTACCCCTAGCAACGGCGCCCGGTCCCATACACCGAACGATACAACGAAGACCTTCCCAAAGCGGCAAGTCACGGCATTCAGACAGGTATAAAGGACACACATTCACGCTGTAAGTGGGATCCAACCTGGTTTTTCTGAGCTTTCTTCCTCCCTGCTCAAAACCCTAACTGCCTCAGCTTCTCTTCGCGGGGGTGGTTCTTTGTCTGAACCCAAGCCACTGACTTGATCGTCGGAGGGTCCCCACCGGTGCCACCGGTCCTCGGGGACTTTTCTTGCAGGACTTCCCGGAGCGAGACGTCCGTTTTCCCCGACGTTTGAAGAAGGTGACTTGGCGTCATCAGATTGGCGCGCCAGGAAGGGGGGAGTGTGTGAGAAAGACTTCGAACCAGCGCCTTCTTTCCCGTCTTCAAGACCTAAAATCCATGGTGACAACTCGAACGAAGGGAGCTTCAGCCGGTCGCACCGGGGGGCAGCGCTGCGGGGCTGGTCCACCCGCGGAGGCCCCCCCGACTCTCGTATCTTGTTTCCCTGAGCCTCCGAACCTCCAGGGGGCAGGGCCTTCTGCTCCGCAGAATGACGCCCCCGCATCTGCTCCACAGCCACCTCAAGAAGATCGATTCGCTGACCTGGCCACCCAGGTCCAGTCGCTGGCGGCGGTGGTCATGGGCATGCAGCAGCAGCAGCAAGCTTGCGGCAACCGGAGCCGAACCCGTCCATCCCTGGAGTGATGCAGCCTAGCCAGCACTCCTCCCGCCGGAGGTCGCCCGTTCCTGCAGATCATCACAGCCGATCCCCGCCAAGCCGCATCATCGCGGGGCGTCCAAAAGGCCCCGGTCTCCTTCTCGCCACGCCAGCATCTCTCCCAAGCGGCGGCACGGAAAGGAGGCGGAGCGCACGCGCCGGCATCGCCGTCCTCCGCTCTCTTCTGCGTCCTCGGGGGAGGCTCCGTTGATGGCCGGATGCCTCGTCGGGCTGAGCGTCGACTCGAGGAGTGCAATCAGAAGTTGGAAGAACTTAGCCGTCGAATCACCCACCTGCCGGAGACTGATTACGACAGTCGGCCTCCCCTGTCCCGTCGCATCATGGAGGAGCCAATCTCTACCCGGTTCCGCCTTCCTCAGCTGGACCCTTATGACGGGACTACGGACCCCCTGGACCATCTGGAAAGCTACAAGGTGCTCATGCAGGTCCAGGGGGCCACTGACTCCCTTATGTGTGTGGCCTTCCCTGCCACTCTGAAGAAAGCTGCCCGAGCCTGGTACTCTCGCCTGCCGCCACGGAGCATCGACTCCTTTCGCCAGTTGGAGAGGGCTTTCCTGGCCCACTTTGATGCCTGCCGGAAAATCCCGAGGGTGGCGGACAGTCTATTTGCCGTCCAGCAGAAGAATGGCGAGTCCCTGCGGGACTATGTCGCCCGGTTTAAGGAGGCCGCCCTGGAGGTATACAACTTGGAGACTCGGTGGCTACTTTGGCCCTGAAGCGGGGGCTCCGCCCTTCCCGTTTCGCGTACTCTCTTGACAAGAAGCCGCCGAGTTCCTACTCCGAACTTCTGATCCGCGCCCAGAAGTACATCCGGGCGGATGAAGCTGACTTTTCCCGGCGCGAGGCTGGTGGGAGTGTACCCCGGAAGCCAACCCAGCCAGAACCTGTGGAGACCCGCCCCAGGAGGCCCGAGCCTCCTCGCCGACCAGACAACCGACCTCGACCCCCTGCACCAAGAGACGGGCCTTATACCCCGCTGCTTGCTCCAATATCCCAGATCCTGCTGGAGATCGAAGGGGAGCCCTACCTGCAACGTCCTCCTCCCATCAACCCGAAGATCCCCCGGAACAAAAATCTCTACTGTCGTTACCACCGGGACCATGGCCATAACACCGACGACTGCCGGCAGCTGAAGAAAGCTATTGAAGACCTCATTCAGCAGGGCCACCTGAGGAAGTTCGTCCAAAGGAACAACCCAGGAGCTCCTGGCCCATCAGCGCCTGCGCCGCCGAGGATTGATAACGCCCCGACGGAGAAGACGGTGGCAATGATCTCCTGGGGGGCAGGAGGCCCGTCGAAGAGACCGAGGGGGGAGGGAGCGGGAGGCTGTAATTCCTTTTTTTGAAGAGGACCTAGAGGGGGTTGTAAAAAGATGATGATAGCGTCGTTGTGTCCATGACGATCGCTAAGCACCCTGTAAAACGGATCCTGGTTGACAGTGGAAGTTCGGTAGATGTTTTAAACTACGACGCCTTTGTTCGCATGAACCTGTCGCATGATTTACTTCGACCTGTTGTCACGCCCTTGATGGGATTCACGGGGGATTCGGTGAGGGTCGAGGGGGAAATTACTCTTCCTGTGACAGCCGGGACGGCTCCGTGCCAAAGCACTGTCCTTGTAAAATTCTTGGTAGTCCGTGTGCCCCTGGCGTATAACGCGATCCTTGGAAGGCCCGGACTCAATCTCTTGGATGCCGTCATTTCCACTAAGCGACTCCTGGTGAGGTTCCCAACCACCGGCGGGATCGGCGAGATGCGGGGAGAGCAGGACCTGCCGGCGCCATGCTATCATTTGGCCCCCAGTCCCCAGGGGGCAGCACTTGCACCACCATCGGCATCGGTACCGGAGATCCTTGACCCACGGGACTTGGGGAGGAGGGGGGAACCAGCCGAGCAGCTGCTTACCTTCCCCCTCGGGGAGGACCCCGCGCAGACGGTGCGAGTTGGAGCCTCGCTTTCGGACGAAGCCCGTGGCCAGCTCCTCACATTTTTGCGGGCGAACGCCGACGTCTTCGCGTGGTCGGCATCTGACATGCCCGGGATCCCGGAGGAGGTGATTACACACCAGCTCAACATCCGACCGGAGTGCCGGCCCGTCAGGCAGAAGAAAAGGAGTTTCGCTCCGGACCGGCAGAGGGCTGTTGACGAGGAGGTGCGGAAGCTGTTGGCGGCTGGCCACATCCGCGAGGTGCACTACCCCGACTGGTTAGCAAATGTCGTGATGGTCCGGAAGGCCAGTGGAAGCTGGAGGATGTGCGTGGATTTCACCGACCTCAATAAGGCATGTCCCAAGGACAGTTTCCCGCTTCCCCGAATCGACCAGCTGGTAGACGCCACCTCCGGACACAGAACGCTCAGCTTCATGGATGCGTTTTCGGGGTACAATCAAATCAAGATGAGCTCAGCGGATGAAGAGGCAACCTCGTTTGTCACAGAGAAAGGAATCTACTGCTACAAGGTGATGCCCTTTGGACTAAAAAACGCTGGGGCTACTTACCAAAGATTAATGAACAAGGTGTTCGAAGGTCAGCTGGGACGCAATATGGAGGTATATGTGGACGACATGCTGACCAAAAGCACCAGCACAGAAGACCATGTGACCGACCTCGGGGAGACTTTCGGCAACCTGCGCCGGTACCGAATGAAGCTCAACCCCCACAAGTGCGCCTTTGGAGTGGCGGCTGGCAAGTTCTTGGGCTTCATGGTGACCCAGCGCGGGATCGAGGTCAACCCCGACAAGATCAAAGCCATCCTGGAGATGCGGCCCCCGCCAGCAAGAAGGAGGTGCAGCGCCTAACGGGAAGGGTGGCGGCCTTGAGTCGTTTTATGTCAAGGTCGGCGGAGAGGTGTCTGCCCTTTTTCAAGGCGCTGCGCAAGATTAACGGTTTCGAGTGGACGAAAGAATGTCAGAGCTCCTTTGAAGAATTGAAGCAGTTTCTCTCCACTCCACCGTTACTGTCTAAGCCCGAAAATGGGGAGGAGCTTTTCCTGTATCTGGCCGCTTCCCCGGAGGCCGTTAGCTCGGTACTGGTTCGCATGGATACCGACGGAGCCCAGAAGCCAGTCTACTACATCAGCAAGGTGCTCCATGACGCGGAGACCAGGTATTCAAAGACTGAGAAGATTATCTTCGCTTTGGTGGTCTCTACTCAGCGCCTTCGGCCTTATTTTCAAGCTCACCCCATCGTGGTGCTTACGGATCAGCCCCTGCGAGCTATCCTGTTTCGCCCCGACACCTCCGGCAGGCTGGCTAAATGGGCCATCAAGCTAGGCGAGTTCGATCTGTCCATCCGGCCGAGATCGGCCATGAAGTCTCAAGTGTTGGCGGATTTCCTAGTCGAATGCTCCTGGACCGAGAAGGATGTGGAGGAGGTGCAACCAGAAGAGTTTGTGGACCCCCCCTCATCCGGGGAGGTGGAGGACTGGATCCTACATGTGGACGGAGCGGCAAACTCCCAGGGAAGTGGAGCCGGACTCATCCTTGCAAGCCCGGAGGGGGACGTGGTAGAGTACGCTCTCAGATTCCAATTCCCGGCGACCAATAATCAAGCGGAGTACGAGGCCCTGTTGGCGGGGTTGAGACTGGCTAAGGAGCTGGGCGCGCGGCGCTTGAGGGCCTTCACAGACTCTCAGCTCATTTCTGGGCAAATTACTGGTGAATACGAGGCTAGGGACCCGATCATGTCCCGCTACCTGAGCAAGGTGCGATCCCAGGCGTCTCATTTTTCTTATTTTCGCGTCAGCTATATCCCCAGGGCAGAGAATGCCAGGGCTGACTCGCTGTCCCGCTTGGCCACTTCGGTCGACGGGACGTTAGGAAGAACATATGTGGAACATCTACCAGTCCCAAGCATCGAGGCGGCGGATGAGGTGTTACCAGTGGAGCCGGAGCCCTCTTGGATGGATGCCTACATCCGATACTTAACCGATGGTACCCTCCCAGGGGACCCTGTGGAGGCCAAACAGCTCAAGCGAAGGGCCCCAAGATTCTTGATGATGGACGGAAAGCTTTATCGGAGATCATTCTCATATCCGGTCCTTAGGTGTGTGGGGCCAGCGGAATCGGATTATATCCTCAGAGAGATCCATGAAGGCATATGCGGGAGTCATCTGGGGGGCAGAGCCCTGGCTTACAAGGCTCTGCGCCAAGGGTACTTTTGGCTGACGATGAAGGAGGACGCGGCCGAGCTTGTCAAAAGGTGCGATAGCTGCCAACGTCATGCTAATATCCAGCGACAGCCAACGTCCAACTTGACCCCCTTGGTGGCGCCTTGGCCCTTTGCCCAGTGGGGGATGGATATCTTGGGGCCGTTCCCCCCGGCTTCCGGACAGCGAAAGTTCCTCTTGGTGGCGGTGGACCACTTCACTAAGTGGGTCGAGGCCGAGGCCCTGGCCAAGATCACCGAGGGCAAAGTGAGATCTTTTTTCTGGAAATCAATCATATGCCGGTTCGGCCTACCACGTACGCTGGTCACTGATAATGGCCGTCAGTTTGACAATGCACCTTTTCGGGAGTTCTGCTCCGAGCTAGGTATCCTTCAAAGGTTTACTTCCGTCGGGCATCCTCAAACCAACGGGGCGGCTGAGGTGATCAACCGAATCATCCTCCAAGGACTGAAGTCTCGACTGGACGGCTGTAAAGGACGCTGGGTGGAGGAGCTCCCCAACGTGCTATGGGCCTATCATACGACGCCTCGGGCCCCCACTGGAGAAACACCGTTCAGTCTAGTCTTTGGTTCAGAGGCTGTTATCCCAGTGGAGATCGGAGTGCCCAGCCCCCGGGTGGAGGCTTACAGTGAAGAAAATAATCCTGACCAATTGAGAGCCAACCTCGACCTGGTGGAGGAAGTGCGGGACAGGGCGCGACTTCGAATGGCAACCTACCGGCAGCGGGCCGCGAGGTACTACAACGCGCGCGTGCGCCCCCGGACGTTCTTACCAGGAGATCTAGTCCTCCGGCGGGCTGAGGTCTCAAAGCCAACCGAAGGAGGTAAGCTAGCCCCTAATTGGGAGGGACCTTACCGGATCACCGAGACGCTGCACCATGGGGCTTATAAAATTGAAGGACTGGACGGGACACCACTTCCTAGGACCTGGAATGCGGATAATCTCCGCCGGTATTACCAGTAATGTATCCACCCCTTCATATTAAGCGTCGTCTACGCGTGTTTGGGTATTCACCCTTTACTCAATACTAACGAAATTCAATTCTAGTTATCTGAATTCTCAAAGCCCTGCACCAGCCAGGCATAAGCCCAGTGTACCACTGGCAGAGCGGTGTACCACCGGCTCTCAGCAACAAAAGCCCGGCACTTCGCCGGCACTCAAAGCCCTGCACCAGCCAGGCATAAGCCCAGTGTACCACTGGCAGAGCGGTGTACCACCGGCTCTCAGCAACAAAAGCCCGGCACTTCGCCGGCACTCAAAGCCCTGCACCAGCCAGGCATAAGCCCAGTGTACCACTGGCAGAGCGGTGTACCACCGGCTCTCAGCAACAAAAGCCCGGCACTTCGCCGGCACTCAAAGCCCTGCACCAGCCAGGCATAAGCCCAGTGTACCACTGGCAGAGCGGTGTACCACCGGCTCTCAGCAACAAAAGCCCGGCACTTCGCCGGCACTCAAAGCCCTGCACCAGCCAGGCATAAGCCCAGTGTACCACTGGCAGAGCGGTGTACCACCGGCTCTCAGCAACAAAAGCCCGGCACTTCGCCGGCACTCAAAGCCCTGCACCAGCCAGGCATAAGCCCAGTGTACCACTGGCAGAGCGGTGTACCACCGGCTCTCAGCAACAAAAGCCCGGCACTTCGCCGGCACTCAAAGCCCTGCACCAGCCAGGCATAAGCCCAGTGTACCACTGGCAGAGCGGTGTACCACCGGCTCTCAGCAACAAAAGCCCGGCACTTCGCCGGCACTCAAAGCCCTGCACCAGCCAGGCATAAGCCCAGTGTACCACTGGCAGAGCGGTGTACCACCGGCTCTCAGCAACAAAAGCCCGGCACTTCGCCGGCACTCAAAGCCCTGCACCAGCCAGGCATAAGCCCAGTGTACCACTGGCAGAGCGGTGTACCACCGGCTCTCAGCAACAAAAGCCCGGCACTTCGCCGGCACTCAAAGCCCTGCACCAGCCAGGCATAAGCCCAGTGTACCACTGGCAGAGCGGTGTACCACCGGCTCTCAGCAACAAAAGCCCGGCACTTCGCCGGCACTCAAAGCCCTGCACCAGCCAGGCATAAGCCCAGTGTACCACTGGCAGAGCGGTGTACCACCGGCTCTCAGCAACAAAAGCCCGGCACTTCGCCGGCACTCAAAGCCCTGCACCAGCCAGGCATAAGCCCAGTGTACCACTGGCAGAGCGGTGTACCACCGGCTCTCAGCAACAAAAGCCCGGCACCCCGTCGGCGTCTAAGGCCCTGCGCCAATCAGGCATAAAACTCGGCTAACCGCTGGCGGAGCGGTGCACCAACAATTCTTCACAGCCAAGACCCGACACCCTACCGGCCTGATCGCCGACCAGCGGCACCTCCGCCCCCAGGGTTCGACCCTGTCTAGCTCTGATTCGTGGGTCTATGTAATTAAGGTAGGCTGGCGCAGGTGGGGAGGGGTCCCCTGGAGTTGTCGGGACGAATAAAGTCGAGGGGCCATATATCAACTGGTGAAATTAATAATAACACGAAGATCATCGTAAAAAAGTATTTTCATTAACTAGGAATTACAAAATACCGACGAGGTCGGGCTTACAAAAAAAAAAAAAAAAGAAGCTAAATCGCAGACCCGGGCTCATGGCTCTCCCGGGGCGGGCTCATCGTCGGAGGAAGTCTGGTCTGACAGCTCGATCTCCAAGGCCCGGGGGAAATTCAAGTCCCTGGCCACCCTTTCTTTAGCGTGTTGGAACCCGTCAAGGTACACAGCAGCCGAGGCTTCGGCTAGGTCATCTGTGAAACGATCGGATGCCTTGTACTCTTCGACAAGTCCAGCAGCACGGGCCTTCTCCGCGGCAAGGGCCTCCGCCATGGTCCTTTCAGCCTCCCGAGCCTTGTTTATCTCCTCTCTGGCCATTCTGGCTTCCTCCGCTGCCGCGCCCGCCCGGTTCTCGGCCTCTTGGAGCGCAGAAGTTAATTCGGAGATGTGCATGTTCCTGGCCATGACGGCGCTCTCAGCCTCCGCCATCTGGGAGAGCGCCGCGCGCGCGCGATTGGCCTCCATTTCCGCCCGACCCACGGCGGTCCTCACCTCGCTGGCACAGGCGTCTTTGACCGCTTCTAGTGCCCTTTCCGCCTTTTCCGCGCGGTGCCGGGCCTCCTCGGCCTCCTTCTGCGTCTCCCGCAGAACCTTTTTCCCCCCGTGGATCACCTCCCGGGCGGCCCTCAGGGAGTGGGCGATCTGCACGCAGGCCCAGGTCAACAGAGTACATGTATGAATGTAGGAACAGTAAGGGGAAGAGGGCGAGAAAATCACTTGCCTTAACCACCGCGGCGTAAGAATCTCGGAAAAACGCGCCCGCCCCCATATGGCTAAGATCTTCTATAACCCCGAGGTCAAAAATCGGACCCAGGGTCCGCTCGGCCCACCGGCCGTCGTCCAGGACGTCCCGAGTCTGCCTAGGCGCACCCTCGCCCCTCTCCGCCGCTCCTGAGCTCCCCGGCTCTGTGTGTGGTCCGCTCCCGAGTGGCCCTTCGGGGGATGGGCTCGCAGGGACAGATGGCCCCTCGCCCCAGTCTCTAGCGGCGTCTAATGGGGACGCTCTCTCGACGGCCGGGAAATCCCCAGCTGGCACATGTGCCCCCACTTCCGGCTCCTCCGCGGTGGCTCCTGCAGTCGCCCCCACCTCTGGTGGAGTGTCGGCCGTGAGGTCGACCTCCGGGACAGACGGGGGGTGTGACGGGGCCGGGGGCGGGGCTGGTGCCGGGGGGGGTCTGCACCAACCGGCGTTTCGGGGCTGGAGCTCGCTGGTCCCGGGGCGGCCCTTCTCGGGCCCTTTTCTTAGCGGCCTTCACCACTTTCGCGGTTGGGATCTTCATCGCTGCACAACATAAAGTCAAGTTTTCAAAGCTATGTAAAAAAAAAAAAAAAAAGAGGGAAAAGAAAGGAAAAGGGCGGGATTTCTAGCTAAGTGGGAAAAGGACTTACCCCGATGGGAGACGAGGCCTGCCAGTTCGAAGTTTTCCTCCCCTAACAGTAGGGTGTACCGGGGGATCTCGGCGGTCAGCAGTACTCCCATCGCCTCTCGATCCCCAGGCAGAACGGCCGCAACATTCCCTCGGAGGTCGGGGTCCCCCCACCGGGACCGAACTTGGTCCACATTAGCAAAAAAGAAACGGGGTTTCCACCCCTTAATTGACGAGGGCAAGAGAAGTTTAAGGACCCTATTGGGACGGGGCTGAAACACCCACCATCCCTTCTGGGCCCGAAGAGAATAAAAGTTGCGGAAGAGACTGACCCTAGGAACAATACCTAGGCGATGACAAAGGATAACGAACGCACTAATGACCCGACAGGAGTTCGGGACTAGTTGGGAGGGGGTCAGAGAAAAGAAATCAAGAAGTGTGATGAAAAAAGGGTGAAAAGGAGGACGGAGGCCCACCTGTAGGCAGACCTCATAGAAGGCAACGCGACCGGGCCGGGAGGAGACGACCCGGTCGTCAGGGGTCGGTAGAAAAAGGTTGATCTCTTGAGGGATCCGATAACGGGCCCGGATCCTTTCCAGATCCGATCGCGTTATCGAGGAGGCCACCCCCCCTGGGGATTCCTCCACCCTCGAAGAGGTCCCAACCCCCGGCTGGCGGCCCCTCAAGGGAGCTCCGCCGATGGCTCCGCCAGCGGCCCGTCGCCGGGCCAAAGGGACGTGGTCCTCTGGATCAGAGGACCACTCAATCGGAGGAGAGGGAGAAGGAGTTTGGAGCCTCGCAGAAGGAGGACGGTCCTCAGAACCGTCCTCCGAGGTCCAAGAAGGTAGACTCATGAGAGAAGAAAAAAAAAATGGCGGATGAAGCTGACCTGGGAAAACAAGAACTGAACGCGAGCTCGCGGGATTGCAGGAGCCCAGAGAGAGCAAATGAGGAAGATGACGATGAAGGTGGTGTGGTGGCGGTTCATCCCCCCCTCGCCTGGCTTTATTGGATTTTCAAAACGTCCCGCCACGTCCCGTCGGCCACGCGGCCCTTCACCATACGCCGGCTTGCCTCGATGAGTGCCCCGGCGCGTGGCGCGGTGCACCCCCACCCGATGGTGGGGCCCCCTCTGATGTTGCCATAATGAGAAGAAATCATTACGCGCCTTTTCGCGCGGACTTCGAAGAGCTGATCCTCACTTTCGAGGGCGATCGTGGCTGTCGTGGTACGGAAGGCCGTCTCTTTACATCCCCCGTACCGTCCGCATGAAGAGCAAGGCTAGGGATCAGCCACGTGGAGAACGCCCCTTGGGCCTTAGCGGCGGGACCCGCTTCGCCCCAGGGGCGAGGGGGCATCTGATATGACTGATCCCAACGCCGTCAGCAAAGGCAACGGTGATCACTATCGTTTCCCCCACCCCCGGCACCCCCTCGGGGTCGGGAGCGGGGAAATCATACCTTAACCCCGGGGCCCCTACCGGCCTCGGGGCGCATCCTCATTTCCCCATTCCCGGCACCCCCTCGGGGTCGGGAGCGGGGAAATCATACCTTAACCCCGGGGCCCCTACCGGCCTCGGGCGCATCCTCATTTCCCCATCCCGGCACCCCCTCGGGGTCGGGAGCGGGGAAATCATACCTTAACCCCGGGGCCCCTACCGGCCTCGGGGCGCATCCTCATTTCCCCATTCCCGGCACCCCCTCGGGGTCGGGAGCGGGGAAATCATACCTTAACCCCGGGGCCCCTACCGGCCTCGGGGCGCATCCTCATTTCCCCATTCCCGGCACCCCCTCGGGGTCGGGAGCGGGGAAATCATACCTTAACCCCGGGGCCCCTACCGGCCTCGGGGCGCATCCTCATTTCCCCATTCCCGGCACCCCCTCGGGGTCGGGAGCGGGGAAATCATACCTTAACCCCGGGGCCCCTACCGGCCTCGGGGCGCATCCTCATTTCCCCATTCCCGGCACCCCCTCGGGGTCGGGAGCGGGGAAATCATACCTTAACCCCGGGGCCCCTACCGGCCTCGGGGCGCATCCTCATTTCCCCATTCCCGGCACCCCCTCGGGGTCGGGAGCGGGGAAATCATACCTTAACCCCGGGGCCCCTACCGGCCTCGGGGCGCATCCTCATTTCCCCATTCCCGGCACCCCCTCGGGGTCGGGAGCGGGGAAATCATACCTTAACCCCGGAACCCCCACCGGCCTCGGAGTGCACCGCCAACGCACTGCTCAACCGCCGACGTGCGGTGCTCACGCATGATTTTCAGCCCATGGCTGTGCCTTGCCGTAGTGTACCATCCGGTACCTCCGTGATGTGCTCCAATACGGAGGGCCATGCCTCATAACGATGTTTGGCGTGTTGCATGCCCCTGTGCATGACCGAGCCTTGCCACAGCATGCCATCCAGTACCTCCGTGATTGTGCTCCAATACGGAGGGCCATGCCTCATAACGATGTTTGGCGTGTTGCATGCCCCTGTGCGTGACCGAGCCTTGCCACAGCATGCCATCAGTACCTCCGTAGTTGTGCCCCAGTACGGAGGGCCATGCCTCATAGCGACATCTGGTTCACTGCATGTTTCCGTGCGCCACCATACCTTGCTAGGGTGTACGATTCGTTACCCCTAGCAACGGCGCCCGGTCCCATACACCGATGACGATACAACGAAGACCTTCCCAAAGCGGCAAGTCACGGCATTCAGACAGGTATAAAGGACACACATTCACGCTGTAAGTGGGATCCGAACTCTGGTTTTTCTGAGCTTTCTTCCTCCCTGCTCAAAACCCTAACTGCCTCAGCTTCTCTTCGCGGGGGTGGTTCTTTGTCTGAACCCAAGCCACTGACTTGATCGTCGGAGGGTCCCCACCGGTGCCACCGGTCCTCGGGGACTTTTCTTGCAGGACTTCCCGGAGCGAGACGTCCGTTTTCCCCGACGTTTGAAGGAGGTGACTTGGCGTCATCAGGTGCCAGCTGACCTCTTGGAGGAAGCGAAGACAGCCGCGAAAGCTGCATTAGAATGAATATTATTTTGGTGATAGAAAATTATAAACTCAAAAGACTTTTCTATAGGTTACAACTGTTGGGTTTTCCTATCACAAATACAAATGAAACTTCTAAACTATTTTGGTTTCCAAGATTTCACTATTCTACTATTCTAAAGTTTCTGGTGGTGTTGTCATTGTGCATAGAAAGAAAAGCTAGAAATCAAGATACCCTGTTTTCCTGTGTCTGTGTAGCAGTTCATGTTTAAATTCTGATTTATAGATCTGTAGTCCTACCATGAACTGATGCCATAAGCTTTGATAAGTAGCTTTAATCATAATTTAAATTAAAATTGATAAAAAAGAGAGAATTTGATAAAACTAGTGAAATAGGAAATTCATGGATCCAACATTATAAAACTTAATAAACTCAATATTTCCATTCCCCATTCAATAAGGCAACAAAATTAATGTATACATCCAAAAAAATATAAAATCTTAAACTATGCATCTTTATTTGATTTCTAGGGTTCATTTCTTTATACAGAAACTCCATTCTCAATTTTAACTAACTTCATATGGCAAAACATTAAAAATATGACCGAAATTGAATAAAATAGAGCTGATAACTGAGCTACAAAACCCATGGAAGAAAACCTAAAACTCAATAAAACCCATGGAAGTTGGAAGGTAACATGCCAGAACCCCAATTGAGACTCTCGAGCAACAAGCACACAACCAGAACCAAAACAAACATACACAAATAATTTATGGCAACGAAATGCATCACAAACCCTCATCCAGCATATAATGCACATGTTTCTCCCAGTTGAAAGACCCTTCTGCGCTAATCTCGTTCGACGATCCTTGCTCCAATTATAAAAACAAAGACATTACAAAACTACAATCCACCAAAACCCAGAGCCGAATCAAAGGGAAATAAAGAGAGAGAGAGTAAGGAAAGGTCCAAACCCTAACTATAGATAACGGAGTCGCCTCGATATCGTTGGATTGACGGCGAGCAAACCGGTGCCACATGGAGAAGGCAGAGTTTACCCTCGTGCTTCAAACAGTAGGAAGAGGCAGGGAGGAAGCTCGGGGCGAAAGTGCTGCTCGATTTGAAGAAAGAGGTAGGGAGGCACAGCAATCGGTGTCGAGGGCAGCAACGTTCGAAGGAAGAGGGAGCAGGGAGAGCTAGGGCTTCGCAAGTTCTAGGACGAAAGCTCGGTTTGAAGGAAGAGAGAGCAGGGAGAGCTCGCTCTGGGATGAAAGCTCGGGCCAATGTTTGACACTCAGCAGAGAGCTAGGGCATTAGATCTGGGAGGAATGCTCGGGCCAGGAGAAGATATTTTAGGAATTCGATGCCGACGCTATTTAGACGCTTTAAACAAGCATCAGGACGATTCGAGACTTCCCGATGCTCTACCCTAGCGTCGGAAAAATACTGTTGCTACACTGAAAATTTGTTGTAGTGTGGAGGTAAAGGCTCCCAAGAAATGTAGACCATACGCCGGTGTGCTGCCAAGGCAGCATGGGAACCCCAGGGGCCAGGGCTATTAGTATCAAGAGCAGTTTGATGGGAAGTGTACTCAGCTGATAAAGAGAAGGCTATCCTGACAATTCTTTGTGAAGGAGCAGACTCATCAGTAAACATAAGCCGGTTCCAGGATAACCAGACTTGATAAGCAATGTAAGCCCTCATTGTGGCCTTCTGAAGGATACCCATCTCCAAGTCCCATCTGATCAAGCTGAAGAAGGAGAGAGAATAAGAAGCAGTACCAACATCCCAAGGCCAGTCGCCAGTAATCCACTAGATCTATCTAGCTCTGGAATAGGTAAAAATACTGTGGTCAACCGTCTCCTCCTCAGTACCACATAGCGGGCATGTAGGAGGGATGCTCAAGCCTCGCCCAGAGAGCACAGAATAGGTAGGAAGACAATTTCGAGCAATCTTCCGGACAAAAAGGCAGACCCTAGGATGAATGGGGAGGTGCCAGATCCAAGCCACATCCAACGGTTGCTGAGACTAAGGTCTATAAACCCTGATGAGGTCGCTAATGGGAGCATGGGCCAAATAGGATCGCTGCCAAACCCTAATGTCAGGGGTATGACCCAGGACAAGAGGAATAAAAAGAATGCGACGATGAAGATCATCCCCAAAGAGTCTGGACAACAGAGGGGAGTCCCAAGAAAAATGATCCTGAGCAATAAGATCACTAACACACATTTCACTAGGAATGGCAGTGCTGACAAAGGTAAGCCATCGAGACAAGGGAAGATCAGCAATCCAGGTATCCTGAACAACATCCACTGAGACTCCATCACCAATCATCCATGATATGCTGTTCAGGATAGCTAGAGCATGCTGACAGACCTCTTTCCAAAAGAAAGAATGCCCCTAGGTAGACAAAGGGTCAACAGAAGAAATCCAGTCACCATATTTGGCACACATGAATGAACTCCACATACAGTGCGGATCAAGCAAGAATCGAGTGGCATGCTTGGCAATCAACGCCTTCCTCCTAACAATGAGGAACTCGATCCCAAGCCCTCCCTCAACAATCGGCAAGCAAACAGTATCCCAAGCTAAAAGATGAACACCATGTCTATCCTGCCTCGAAGACCAGAGGAAGTCATGAAAGTATCTCTCAATCCTCCTCAAACAAGTCAAAGGGACAACAGTATTAGATAACAGATAGAGAGAAAGAGAGGAGAACACCGATCGTAAGAGAGTAATCCTCGCCATCATAGAGAGCCCAGTGACCTGCCATCCATCTAGCCGATTGCATACCCGCCTCTTAAGGTTACAAAAGTTAGAAACCCTTGGCTTGTTCCCAGTTATGGGAATCCCCAGATAGGATAGCCAGTCAGCCTACACAGAGATTTCCATGATCTGCAAGATAGGCCTCCTCAAGCTCGCAGTGACTCTTGGGCTAAAAAAAATAAAGGATTTACTCAGATTAACTTTCTATCCAGAGGCTAGACAGTAAGACTGAAGAATAGTGGCGAAAGTAGTAGCATTACTGACAGTACCCCTGCCCAAGAAAATGCAGTCATCAGCAAACAGCAGGTGGGACAACGAGGGTCCCTAAGGACCCACCCTGTAGGGAATAAGAGAAGAACCCTGCTGAGCCTGATGAAGAGCTAGAGATAAAGCATCAGCTGAGAGGACAAACAAGAACGGGGAAAGAGGGCAACCCTGTCTCAACCCAACCTCAGAGTGGAAGTAATCAGTCTGGGCTCCATTAATAAGGATAGAGAAGGATGATCGATTAATGCAGGCCATGATCCAATCAATAAATAGCTCGTGAAACCCGAACTTCTGAAGAGTATGGTTCAGGAACTCCCAGCACACTCTGTCATAAGCTCTCTCCATGTTCAACTTAACAATCATGAGACACTAACCTCCAGCTGCTCTCTTCAGATCATGCATAAATTTCTGAGCTATCAGAGCATTATCAGTGATACTACACCCTCTGAGAAAAGCCCCCTGCTCCGAAGAAATGAGACGAGGAATAACCATACGCATCCAAACAATCAATAGTCGGGAACAAACCTTATATAAGGTGGTACAGAGACTGATAGGCCGGTAGTGCTGAGGAGAGAAAGCATTCGACCGTTTAGGCACCAGAGTGATAAAAGTATGATTCCAATCAGAGGGAATCACTTTCAATTGAAAGGCGAGCTGGATCGCCTGCACAACATCCTGGCCCAGAATACCCCAATAGAGAGAAAAGAAGAAAGGAGGAAATCCATTAGGCCCAGGAGCCTTATCAGCACCTAGATCCCACAAAGCCCTCTGAATATCCGCAACAGAAATCGATCGGATAAGAAGATCATTTGCCGCATCGGTGACTCTGTTGGGGGACAAAATGGGGTAGACAGGGAGACCATCACTAGTGTGCTCGGTCCATCTAGTCATAAAGAAATAAAATAGCTGATCCCTGATCACCTGGACATCCTCATGGATCAGACCCTCATCATCAGCTAAACGTCGGATATGGTTACCTGCACGACATTTAAGAGTGGACTGATGAAAGAATCTAGTGTTGCCATCCCCTGCTTGGATCTACTAGACCCAGAATCTTTGTCTCCAAAAGGTCTCCTACTGCATCAAAAGGGAGTGGTGGAGCGCCAAATTGGACTGGAGGGACAAATATCATTATCAGATAAAAAACCCTCCTAATCCTCTTTGGCATGGAGAATGGTAATGATAGATTCCACCTGCTCCACTTGCCTCACAATGTCCCCCACCTCCTTTCTATTCCATCTAGAGAGACGACGTCTAGCCAGAACCAGGCGCCTGGATAGCCTATAAATGGCATTCCCTCTAACAAGAAGTCTCCAAACCTAAAAGATGATGATCCGAGCAGCAGAATAGGATGTCCAAAACTTCTCAAATCTGAACTACCTGCTTCGCTGAATAGTAACATCAGTAGAAATGAGAAGAGGACAGTGATCTGAAGCAATTCTAGATAAGTGAGTGACAGTAACGGTAGGGTAAAGCTAAAGACAATTAGAAGTGGCCAAGGCCTTGTCCAGTCTTTCTCAGACTCTAGCCGAACCCTACCGGTTGTTACACCAAATGAATTGAGACCCTTGGAACCCTAAATCCAAAAGGCCAGCAGAAGATATAAAATTCCTGAACTCAGCACGGCCTGCAGAACCAACAGTTTGCCTTCCCCCTTTCTTCTCAAAGGCCTCTACGATACAGTTAAAGTCACCAGCAACAAGAGAGGGAAAACCCCAGCCAAGAAGAGACTGAAGCTCATCCCAAAAAACTCGACGATCTCGATAGTCTGTACTGCCATAAATACCTAATAGAAGCCAAGGACTAGAGCTACCCTCGGATATAACCATAGCAACTTGCTGGCCACAACGGTGAAAAACATCCACTCTAATATTGTCGTTCCTCCACAGTACTAAAATACCATCGGAGAGACCGACAGACTCAACAGCATAAGACTCCCAGGATCTAGACATCAGTTTATGGAATCGAGCTAGACTAGCCCTAGATAGCTGAGACTCCAACAGAATACAAATGTCAAAACTATGAAGCTACAAAAGCCTCATAAATGAGGAGTGAAATGTGTAGGGAGAAATAAACTCCGAGGCATGCATATTTTAAAATTCGATAACTATTATCAATGCGGAAACTAAAAGATTACATATTAATCTATCTAATATGCATCAAGATCATATCTTTGCCTTATATATAGGATCGCTTGATCTAAAATATGCATATAAATAAAATCATTAAGATCATATCTTGATCCTTAAGGTAAGAAGTCGTACTTCTTTCCTTAAATCATGCCTTAAGATCTAGGGATCATATCACTTACCTTAAGGGCAGTTGGTAAATCCTTTTATGCACTGCAGCCGTTCAATCGCCCGGCCTCTAGTATCATCCAAGCAAAGCCCCGAATGATCGGATTTCCAGGAGTGCTAGCTCGCGGAAAAATAACTTTGCTGATCTAGAATCCTCCCACTTGAATCTTCCTCCAAGATCCACCATGCTTCCGCTAACACCAGAATCACCAGGATTTTCTATTCTATCCTTTTAGAATTTCAATCCATGACATATCGTGTGTTGTTGTTCTGTGTAATCTGGTGAGGGATGTCCTCTATTTATAGTCTCATTTTAGCCAGCCCATTAAATTCTAACATTTAGAATTCCGCTGTTCGGTAAAAAGCAAAGAGACGCTGAACCAAAGAGACGTGGAATTTGGTTAATTCCGACGTTCGATGAAAACTAAAGAGTCGCAATGTTTGGCTAATTCCGACATTCAGTGAAAACCAAAGAGTCACAGTGTTTGGCTAATTTAAAGAGGTACATGAATTCTAACACTTAGAATTTCAACAGAAGAAGATTAATGTCAGGCATTAAATTCTATATGAGAATTTAATCTTTCAACCATCTCATCATGTGAGATCCTTATGCGAGAGGTTTGGGTTCAGGTGATGGTTTAATCTGATCTAAATTTATTGGAGTGGACCCACATAGATCATGGTCCTAGCCCAAATCAAATTTGGCTAGTCCTGAATCTATTTAAATCCAAATCAAGTCTAATTTCAAATCAATATTTGAAATTGACTAGTCCTTCTAATAGACTTAAACCAAATTGAATCTTATTCACTTGTACTTAACCCAATTGAGATAATTCAATCAATCAAATTGATTAATTAAATCATAAACGATTCTCAATCATTGATCAGCAAATAGATTATCCTAGAAAACTTCTATGCGTGTGACTCTCTAGGTTTGAACCTAAGCCGGTAGCGTAGGAACAACTTTCTATACTAATCGATGTGCCCATCTAGCAATGGAACATGACGTCTGGATAGGTCAAAGAGTTATCAAGCAAACTCCAAGAACCCTAAGAAACAGTTACAGTATAATTCATCCTTTTGACCACAAATGCTAAGGATGGCTTAAGAGCCTGTCAACTCTAAACAATAAATCCATAAAGTGATTTCAACTTTAGTGATCATGTGACCTTCACATAAAGTGCCTTGGTCAAGGTCTTGCTAAATTGAAACACAAGCATTTCTCCTTTTAACGGAATAGGTCAAATTCTATCTTGATCCATAACAGACTACCACAAGTACTTGATTGCACCCAGTAACCTTTCGCAACTGGATTAGAAATCCAGGTGGTCCGGCACCTAAGTAAAATGAGTTGCTTGTAAGCCACTAGTTGTGATCCTCAGATTTAAAGGATACTTATACCTATATCTTCTTGGATTAACTCTTGACAGTAGAGTATCCAGAAATGAGTCACATTCGATGAAATATACTCCTACACTTTCACTTGTATGTTATACCAGTGTCTCTACACTCCTTGGTTAAGAGGACAACCAACAAATATGATATACAACGTCCTATAATTGATAGTACAATGGCCCTGTCATAGTAAATTATTTGGTCGCAAATTCTTTTAAGGACCTTCAAAGATAAATCCTCCTTTATCATGAAGGAAGATCCTGAGGGCTTCATTACCATTAAGAGTTTTAAGAAGATATTCTTGGAATGAAAAAACTGCCAAATAACTTTTATTAATATATCAATTTTGTTAGCCCAGATGGCAATCCAAGAGGGGGGGGGGGGGTGAATTGGGTTCTTTAAAAAAAATTAACCCTTTAAAAAAATATTGGCTTTGAGATAGATGAAATTAAATGCAATGTGAATATGAAGCATAAACAAGGAGATAGAGATAGAGATAATCGAAGCATGGCAAACACAAAGATTTTATAGTGGTTTGGTGTATCCAACACCTACGTCCACTCCCAAGATTCACTTGGGTCCACACTATAATCCTCTTGATCACCAGCACAAAACCCTAAACTCAAGCTAATCTAGCTTGACCCGAGGTATACAACCTCCACTAGTTCAATCCCCTTGATAGAACTAGCACAAACAAGAAAGAATAGTATTTTTCAATAATACAAAGCTCCTTAAATGAGCAAATATTTAAAAATAAATGAATAGGGTTAGAAAAGCCTGTTTGAAGTAGATTGAATTTGAGCTTTTCTTCTTTTCTTCTTTTCCTCTTCTCTTTGGAGATGTTGAATCAGGCCTCAGCTTTGATTCGTTGCAAATGTTGCAGATGAGAAGTTGGAAAATCTTCAAAAACAGAGCTTCTTCTTCCTTTTTGAGAATCCTCCGATTTTTTAAGTTTGAATGCCTTGGATTCCTCTTTGAGCTTTTTGGAGTGGAAGGATTTGAGTTTGAATACTTTTCTCTTGGATTTCAGGCTCAAGACTTCTCGGATTTTTGATTTGAATACTCTCTATTTTTCATTATTTTTCAAAACGAGCTTTCTCTCCCTTTTTATAGATTTCGTTTAATCTGTTTTTGGGAAGAAACTAGCCATTGTAGTGTACCTGGAAACAAAATATATCCGTTAGAAGTTAGGTAAAAAGAAAATATTACCGTTAGAGCTGATCTGGCATTTTAAAATTTTATCCCAGACAGGTTGGAGTTGGCTCCAACTTTTTAGGTGTCGGCTCCAAGTCGTTTATCCAAAAATAGAAAGTTCTGAGTTCGTCGAGGAGTCGGCTCCGAAAAAGTTAGGTGTCGGCTTGCCATCGTCGGGTGTCGGCTCCAAAAGACTGTGTGTGTCGGCTCCAAGATGCTAAAAAAATAAGCGTTCTATCCCCGCATCGGAGTCAGCTCCAGACACTGTAAGTGTCGACTCCGAAACTCTGGGTGTCGGCTCCGAAACTCTAGGTGTCGGCTTCGGACCGTATCAAAAATTAGAAGAATATTTGACTGGCCATGGGGTCAGCTCTAGGATTCCTAGGTGTCGACTCCAGGTCTGAAACTTTGAAACTTATGATTTGCAATTGATTCAAAACACGTTTCTTAATATCTTTATATCAATCAAATATTTTTAAGTGCTGAAACACTTATCAAATCTATTAGTAATCAAATAAATATACTCAATTCCTTTATTAATCATCAAAATCAATAATTGGGTCAACAATCTCCCCCTTTTTGATGATTATAAAAACATTGAGTATATGCATAGTATTCTCAACTTAAAATTTTCAAGGAAGTGATCTTCACAAGTAGGCTCCTCCTGAATAAGGTAGCTCCCCCTATGAAGTTCAAATTATCAATTGTTCTTCCTTTGCTATACATATTTGATACTTAAGATTCATTTATATCAATTTTCACTTTTATATCAATGTTCACTTAAGCTTATTTATGTATTTTCAAACTAATTTGATACTAATCAATGCATATATGACATAGCTTTCATTCAAATGCATATACGACATAACTTTCTCCCCTTTTTTGTAATCAACAAAAAGATAAAGAAAAGTTAAGTCAAAAGATAAAATTGATAGATCAAAAGATAATTTCATTTCATCAAAAGGTCAAGTATTACAAAAAGAAACTGTGCTTTCATTACATCAAACATTTAAACTTTCATTTCATCTATCAAACAACATATCTAAAAAACTTAGACTTCATTACATGAAAATTACAAATTATTTCTAATGATTCTTGTCAAATGATCCAAAATCTTTCCCATTCCATCACTTTGAGTGGTTACAAATTCTTTCAACCTTTTATCAACAAAAGAGCAAGCAGTCATGATTTTATCTTGAAGCTCTGCATTGCACTTGGAATATGTCTCAGAATCTCCATAGATATCTTTAAGTTCTTCAAATATATTCTTTAGATCACTACTTAAAGATCTAGCAGAAGAGCTAAGAGTTGATTCTATCTTGCTAATGCGATCATCTAGGGAATAAAGAGTTTCTTTAAGATTCATAAATTTATTATCAAACTCAGTCTTCAGTTCATCCTTCTGAGTAGCAAGTAAGTCTTTGAGTTGCTCCAATTGAAGGTCTGAAAATCCAACTGATGAAGTAGATGGCTGAACAAGAGTTTGAGCAGATGTAGGGGCCGGAACAGGACTCCTTGGCTGCGAAGAGGAAACCCTCACAAATGGACCAGCCTCACAAGGTTTAGAAAGTCTAGGCTCAGGGGCTCTCTCATCCAAGTTACCTTTCCTTTCCCATTGCTCATTCACCTTTACAAATCCCATCTTATGCAAAGTGGCCAGACTGTAGTAATTGGTGTGCCTGAGATTCTTGGATGGTTCATTCTCTAGAATCACTACTCCTTGGCTCCTGAATACCATAGTCAGAATCATGCCGTAAGGTAAGGACGACCTTCTTTTCCCTCCGGCCTCGGCCATATAGAATATCATCATAGCAGCTAAATTAATAGGTTGACCGGTCAATATACTGTCCATCACAACAATGTCCCGCTCAGAGACATACTCAAAATGACTGGTTTTGGGGAATAAAATCCTGCTGCAAATGTTATGAAGTAATCTTAATTCCAAGGGCAATTGGTTAGCCCTAATCTCTTCAAATTTTGTAACCTCTCTCCTTAACATCCTCGACAGAGCTGCTGATCTCTCACTGTGCATATCGCTGCTAATCTGTTAATGGGGATGCTTAGGAGGTTTCCTAATTTTTGAAAAGTAAGATGAACCCGTTTACCTCTGACAGAGCTCACTAAACAACCATCACCTCTCGATAAATTGAAGTAAAATTCTTTTACTAGTGCTGGGTATGTAGGAACATCAAGAGAACAAACTTTATCCCAGCCTAATTCTTTGAGTTGTCTTCCAATCGAGAAACCTTCGAAATCAAAGAGCTCGAAGTCAACTTTTCTACCCATAGTTATTACCCTCCCTGCTAGGGTATCTACCTAAGGAGAAGAAGAGTTGGGATTGTCCGAAGCGGTGGAGGAATCCTCGCTTGGAGATGGCTCGCAGACGGGTCGCCTCACGGAGCATTTTTCGGTCACCACAGGCGCTCCAATCACCGAACTTCTTCTCTTAGGTGCCATTGGATCATTAGGAAAGCTTGGGTAGAGAGGAATTAGAGATGGGGGGCTTTGAGAGAGTTTTGGAAGAGTTTGGTAGAGGATTTGAGAAAAACGAAATGACGAGGTGTCGACTCTACCCTAATAAATTGATTTGGGACGCCCAGGTGTCGACTCCCGTAAAGTCGGGTGTCGACTCCAAATCGCTAATACAGTCAGCGCTCGAACTGAAGTTGGCTCCACTTATACGGGTGTCGGCTCCAAGGTCAGGGACCGAGAGCGACACAGACAAGGTGTCGACTCCTCATTCTAAGGTGTTGACTCCACTGACAGTTTTAGAGAAAAATAATTGAGATTCAAACATCTGAAACTTGTCAAAATAAATTCGATAAAATCTTGATAAAATTTTGGAGTATGAATAATCAAGTTACTCAATGACTAGATAATTTATCCTTAAAATTATGAAAGGAATATCAAGAAATTAATAGAAATCTAGATAGTCATTCCTTAGTGTTTCAAAATCAATCCAAAGGGTCACATATCCCTAATTCACCTCTAAGATAACAAAATCTCTCTTCACTCAAGGGTTTTGTAAATATATCAGCTAATTGTTCTTCAGTATTAACATATTCAAGATAAATTTCATTATTAGCTACATGTTCTCTTATAAAGTGATATCTAATTTCAATGTGTTTTGTTCTTGAATGTTGAATTGGATTTTTAGTCAAATTTATTGCACTTGTGTTATCACATCTAATTGAAGTTTTATTAAGTGTTATGTCATAATCTTCAAGTTGTCTCTTAATCCAAAGATTTGAGCACAGCAACTTCAGCTGCAACATATTCTGCTTCAGCAGTAGATAATGCAATCGAATTTTGCTTTTTGCTAAACCAAGAGATTAAGTTACTTCCTAAGAATTGACATGCTCCACTTGTGCTTTTTCTATCTAATTTACATCCAGCATAGTCAGAGTCAGAATATGCAATCAAGTTTAATGTTGAGTCTCTAGAATACCACAAACCTACATTTTTAGTTCCACTTAAATATCTTAAAATTCTTTTTACAGCAATTAAGTGAGATTCCTTAGGTTCAGATTGAAATCTAGTGCATAGACATACAGCAAACATGATATCTGGTCTACTAGCTGTTAAGTAAAGAAGAGATCTGATCATACCTCTGTAATATTTTTGATCTATTTTGTTACCATCTTCATCTTTGTCCAGTTTGCATGAAGGACTCATAGGAGTTCCAAGTAGTTTGATTGACTCCATTCCAAACTTCTTGAGAAGTTCTTTTGTGTATTTGGCTTGATTGATGAAGATTCCTTCTTTGCTTTGCTTGATTTGAAGTCCTAGGAAGAAGTTGAGTTCTCCATCATGCTCATTTCAAACTCACCCTGCATTAACTTAGCAAATTCTTGACATAACAAATTGTTAGTAGCACCGAATACAATATCATCAACATATATTTGTACTACTAATAAATCCTTGTCTTTTCTTTTCAAAAATAGTGTTTTATCAACATTTCCTCTTGTAAAATCATTTTCAAAAAATTACTTAATCTTTCATACCAAGCTCTAGGTGCTTGTTTTAAACCATAAAGTGCTTTGTGCAATTTAAAAACATGATTTGGAAATTTATGATCTTCAAAACTAGGAGGTTGTTCAACAAAAACTTCCTCATTTATAAATCCATTTAAAAATACACTTTTAACATCCATTTAAAATAAATTGATATGCAAATGACATGCAAATGCAAGTAGTAATCTAATTGCTTCTAGTCTAGCTATAGGTGCAAAAGTTTCATCAAAATCAATTCCTTCTTCTTGATTATATCCTTTTGCAACTAATCTAGCTTTGTTTCTAATTACTATGCCATTTTCATCTAATTTATTTCTGTTGGAAGATTATTGAAAACTATATGACCCAATCCTTTTGATTTTGATGATTACTAAATGCCATTGAGTTCATTAAAAGATATAATGAGTTTATTTAAATAAGCAATATATTTATTTTGAACAATCAATGAAGAATGTTAAAGTTTGACTTTAATCAATTTTGAAAGTAACTTTAAGCTCAATGTTTAAACTTTCAAAAAGAAATTTTATAATTCATGTTTTATTCAATGAGTTTTTGGAATAGTTCTTGAATCGATTCTTAATATCAATTTTATTGAATTCAAGTCAAAACAATGAATTAAAATGAATCTGGAACGATTTTAATGTCAATCAGAAAAGTTTCTGATTTTTGATACGTTCCGGAGCCGACTCCTGAGTTTCAGAGTCGACTCGCTCAGTGTACAGAAATGTACATCTGTGTCGAGTCGACCCACGAAATTTGTCGAGTCGACCCCTGATTCTGTCGAGCCGACTCCTTGACTGTGCGAGTCGACTCCGCTCAGACACCAGAAGAGTATTTTTCTGAGCACTTCGCGAGTCGACCCCAAGCCTTTCACGAGTCGACTCCCGACTTTCAGGAGTCGACACTTTACTTTTGGTGAGTCGACCCCTAACCTTTATAAACATTTCTATTTTTGGTAAGACGAGCTCGAGCCGACTCGGGAAAAGCATGAGTCGACTCCAGCAAATCTGGGCGAAATTTTTATGGATGCCAACTCAGCTCCGACGGTTACTTTTTTGATTAACGGCTATTTTTCTTTGTCTCTTACTCTATCTCTCTTATATTTCTGTTTGTGCATTGCTTCTTAGTTAATTTCTCTTACTTGCACATCTTGAGTAAATCTGTTTAAAACATTTTAAAAAGTCTTAAATTTTTAAGAACCCAATTCACCCCCCCCTCTTGGGTTGCCATCTGGGCCAACAATTGGTATCAGAGCAAGTGCTCATTTAGAATTTGATCTCACGATCAAGGGCTAAAGATCCTTATGGCAACACAAAGTGGTTCATGTTTTGCTGAAGGTCATTCTACGAATCGACCTCCTTTATTTAATGGAACCAACTATTCATATTGGAAAGCTAGAATGAGAATATTCATTCAAGCTTCTGACTATGAATTGTGGGGAGTAATAATAATGGACCTAGTACACCCCACACACGTAATTGATGGCACTATTGTTCCTAAGCCCGAAAGGGATTGGAATGATAATGATAGGAGAATGGCACAACTAAATGCTAAAGCCATTAACATTTTATATTGTTCCTTAGACTCTAATGAATTCAACCGAATCTCAACATGTAATTCCGCAAAAGAAATTTGGGATAGGTTGGAAATAACACATGAAGGAACAAACCAAGTAAAGAATCAAAGATAAATTTTGGTTCATAAATATGAATTGTTTACATGGAACAAACTGAAACCATCACATGCATGTTCACTAGATTCACTGATATTGTGAATGGTTTGAAAAGTCTTGGAAAAGTTTATACTAACTCTGAGCTTGTTCGCAAAATTCTTAGGTCACTTCCAAGGACTTGGGAAGCCAAGGTGACAGCCATACAAGAAGCCAAAGATCTGAACATCCTACCATTGGAAGAGCTTCTTGGTTCGCTGATGACTCATGAGCTTCAAGTTAAACAACATGTCAATGAGGATGAGTCAAGAAAGAAGAAGACCATCGCCCTCAAAGCTGCGGAAAAGGAAGAAGCAGCAGCGATGATGAAGAGGATGATGATGATGAGACAGCCCTCCTTGCAAGAAAATTCAAGAAGTTTATGCAAAGAAGGAGGCCCTTCCACAAAAAGAGATTTGTTTCAAAAATGGAAGGAGAAAAAGAAAGAAAAAAAAGGAAAAGGACAAAGAGAAAGAGCCCTTAGTATGTTATGAATGTAAAAAGCCAGGGCATTTTAGATATGACTGTCCTTTACTTAAGAAGGCCTACAAGAAAAAGAAAAAGGCCTACATGGCAACTTGGACTGACAGTGAAGAGTCTTCTTCCGAAGAAGAAGAACAAAAAGAAGTTGCAATGTTTGCTTCATGGCGGACGACAACGAAGAGGTAAGTACCGAAACCCCCGATGATGAATTTACATTTGATGAAATGTTTGAAGCTTTCAATGAACTTATGATTGATTTTAAATCTTTGAAAAAGAAACATAAATCTTTGAAAACTGAAAACTTAAATTTAATTAAAAGAAAAATGAATTAAATCTTGTAGTTAAAGATTAAAAGATAAAAGAAAACTTCTTAATGAAAAGAATGATTTGTTCATAAGATTGATTTGTAAAATCTGAAAATAAAATCTAATTAAAGAAAAAGAATCAATCTCTAATGAAAATGATTCTTAAGAAAGATGTTAAAAAATATAAAGACATTGTTGAGAAATTTACTTAAGTTCAACTAAACTTAACATGATTTTAGATAGTCAAAAAGCAGTTTTTGACAAAGCAGGTTTAGGATATAACACATTAAGAAACAAAAATCATTAAAAATATTTTTGTAAAAGCCAACCAAAGTAATATACTTGTTTTAAATGTAATCAAAAAGGTCATAAATCTTTTGAATGCAAAACAATTAAGTAATAACAAAAGTTAAATGTTAAAGCAAAGAAAATATGGGTTCCGAAAGGAACAATTTTTATTGCTACTAACCATGAAGGACCCAAGAAAGCTTGGGTACCTAAACATAAAGTTTAAATTATGTTGCAGGAATGTCTTGTAGCCAAAAGATCAAAGAAAAAGTGGTACCTTGATAGTGGCTGCTCAAGACATATGACGGGTGACAAAGATGAATTCATCACCCTGGAAGAAAAGAAAGGTGGAGTTGTTACGTTTGGCGATAACGGTAAAGGTCAAATTATGGGCCTTGGTAAAGTTCGTATAACTCCATCTACATTTATTGATAATGTACTTTATGTTGATGGTTTGAAGCATAATCTAATTAGTATAAGCCAATTATGTGATAAAAACTTTAATGTTTCATTTAAATCTTCTATGCACTGTAACTAATTCTATTGATGATAGCATTGTATTTACTGGTTATAGACATGGCAATGTTTACTTGGTTGATCTAGAAAAATTATCTTTGAGTGATCATTGCTTAATTGCTGACAATGCTAACATAAATGAAATTAGTTGGTTGTGGCATCGTAGATTAGGTCATGCAAGCACACACCTTATTTCAAAACTAATTAAAATGGATTTAGTTAAAGGATTACCTAAACTAGATTTTGAAAATAATAAAATATGTGATGCATGTCAATTTGGAAAACAAACTAGAAGTTCTTTCAAATCTAAAAACATTGTTTCAACTTCTAGGGCTTAGAGCTACTTCACATGGACCTTTTTGGACCAACTAGAACCACAAGTCTAGGAGGAAAGAAATATGGTCTAGTGATTGTAGATGATTATTCTAGATATACTTGGGTAATGTTTTTAGCTCACAAAGATGAGACTTTCTCGATATTCCTGAAATTCTTCAAGAAAGTCACAAATGAGAAAAACACTACCATAGTATCTCTAAGAAGTGATCATGGAACAGAATTTGAAAATCACTTATTTGAAAATTTTGCACTGAAAATGGAATTAATCATAATTTTTCAGCCCCTAGGACTCCACAGCAAAATGGTGTAGTTGAAAGGAAAAATAGGACTCTAGAAGACATGGCCCGTACCATGCTATGCGAAAGTAACCTACCAAAGTACTTTTGGGCGGAAGCTATTAACACAGCATGTTACATCTTAAATAGAGCCTTAATAAGACCAATCTTAAAGAAAACACCTTATGAATTATGGAATGAAAGAAAACCAAATATAAAATACTTTCATGCATTTGGATGTAAATGTTTCATTCATAATAATGGTAAAAACAATTTAGGAAAATTTGATGCTAAATCTGATGAAGGAATATTCTTAGGATATTCAACAACTAGTAAAGCTTATAGAGTATTTAACAAGAAAACCTTAGTAGTTGAAGAATCCATTCATGTAGTTTTCGATGAGTCTTTAGCATCTAGTTCTGAAAAGCTTGATGATGAGGAAGATACAAACATAATTGAAAAAGATCTTGAAAAACTTAATATTGAAGTATCTTCTGATCATGAGCAAGAAGCTAAAGATGATGATTCACATAAGGACGATGATGTCAATATTGATCATAATGATATAGATCTTCCAAGAGACTGGAGATATGCTCATAGTCATCCCAAGGAATTGATTATAGGTGATCCATCTCAAGGAATAAGAACTAGATCATATATGAGAAATATTAGTAATCATCTTGCATTTGTATCACAAATTGAACCTAAAACTATTGAAGAAGCTGAAAAAGATAATAATTGGATGTTAGCAATGCAAGAAGAATTAAATCAATTTACAAGAAATAATGTTGGACTTAGTTGAAAGACCTAAAAATCATTCAGTAATAGGATCAAAATGGGTTTTTAGAAATAAACTAGATGAAAATGGCATAGTAATTAGAAACAAAGCTAGATTGGTTGCTAAAGGATATAATCAAGAAGAAGGTATTGATTTTGATGAAACCTTTGCACCAGTAGCTAGATTAGAAGCCATTAGGCTATTACTTGCATTTGCATGTCATATGAATTTTAACTTATTTCAAATGGATGTAAAAGCGCATTTTTAAATGGATTTATAAATGAAGAAGTTTATGTAGAACAACCACCAGGTTTTGAAGATCACGAATTTTTCAAATCACGTTTTTAAATTGCACAAAGCTTTATATGGTTTGAAACAAGCACCTAGAGCTTGGTATGATAGGTTAAGTAAATTCTTAATAGAAAATGATTTTACAAGAGGAAATGTTGATAAAACTTTGTTTTTGAAAAGAAAAAGTAAAGATTTACTTGTAGTACAAATATACGTTGATGACATTATTTTTGGTGCTACTAACGATTCTCTATGTCAAGAATTTGCAAGTTGATGCAGGGAGAATTCGAGATGAGCATGATGGGAGAACTCAACTTCTTCCTTGGACTCCAGATCAAACAAAGCAAAGAGGGAATCTTCATCAACCAAACAAAATACACAAGAGAAATACTAAAAAGTTTGGTATGGAATCAATGAAACCCCTCGGAACACCAATGAGTCCTTCATGCAAGCTGGACAAAGATGAAGAAGGTAAGAAGGTTGATCAAAAGTATTATCGAGGTATAATCGGATCCCTTCTTTATTTAACAGCAAGTAGACCAGATATTATGTTTGCTGTATGTTTATGTGCTAGATTTCAATCTGAACCTAAAGAATCACATTTAATAGCTGTTAAAAGAATACTAAGATATGTAAGTGGAACAAAAAATGTAGGTTTATGGTATTCTAGAGACTCCACATTAAATCTAATTGCATATTCAGATTCTGATTATGCTGGATGTAAGTTAGATAGAAAAAGCACAAGTGGTGCATGCCAATTCTTAGGAAGTAACTTAATCTCATGGTTTAGCAAAAAGCAAAATTCAGTTGCATTATCAACTACTGAAGCTGAATATGTAGCAGCTGGAAGTTGCTGTGCGCAAATCCTATGGATTAAGCGACAACTTGAAGACTATGGTATCACACTTAATAAACACCCATAAAATGTGATAACACAAGTGCAATTAATTAACTAAAAATCCAATTCAACATTCAAGAACAAACACATAGAAATTAGATATCATTTTATAAGAGAACATGTAGCAAATAATGAAATATGTCTTGATTATGTTAACACTGAAGAACAATTAGCTGACATATTTACTAAACCTTTAAATGAAGAAAGATTCTGTTATCTTAGAGGAGAGTTAGGTATTTGTGATCCATTAGAATGAATTTGAAACCCCTAAGGAAATTTATCTAAGATTCTTTCAAATCTTTGATCTTTAAGGAAATCTTATCTAGAATTCATATCTAATTGATCACTCATATTCAATGATTATTTTATCAATTTTTATGATCAATTCCGGACACATTTCAGAAATTTCATGTTTTTGGTCTGAAATGGTCTCGGAGCCGACTCGGTGCGTATCGGAGTCGACTCCTGGTTTCGACTGAAACTCTCGGGTCGACCCCTCTTCGGCGCGAGTCGACTCCAAGTCGGGATGACTTTCTGTGACTGTCCGGAGTCGACCCCTGGATTTGCGCGAGCCGACTCGAAGTGGTCCCAGGTTGATTTATCTAGGGCAGAGTCGACTCGCCGTTCATTTCAAAATTTCCAATCCTTCAAAATACTCTCTCAAAACTCTTCCAAACCTTCCAAAATTCCTAGAATCCCTTTTTACACTTCCAATCGACTAATGGCCCCCAAAACCGTGGTTCCAACCTTTGTGCGGCCGGCGTCAAGAGGAAGCGAGCTGTTAGGAAGACCGTGAGGCGTCCCGTGCGTGAGCCGTCACCAGCTCTGATTCTTCTTCTTCTTCTTCTACTCCGAATGCTTCACCTGCTGCTGCTTCTACACAGGTAGATAGATTAGCGATAGGATTATAACTACGGGTAGAAAGGTGATTTCGAATTATTTGAAGCTGAGGGTTTTCTTGTTGGGAGACAATTGATTGAGATGGGATGGGAGAAAATATGTTCCCTAGATTGCCGACCTATCCCGCTCTGGTAAAGGAATTCTACAAAATCTGTCTAGAGGAGATCATGGCCTTGTTAGCATTGTGAGAGGTCATAGGCTCTCTGTTACTGTCGAGCTCCTTTCTAGACTGTTGGATTTACCTTTATTGGCACTGCAACCTTTTCTTCAGAAGACCATGCGAGATTATTAAATCGGGATGTAGTCGGATTTGAAGAGGTTTTTGCCAATCAACTCACATTAGAACTGAGATTATTCATAATATCTGCAGTAGGATACTCTTTCCTAAGACCGAAAGATTTGACTATGTATCGGAAAGAGATATCTTTGTGATGGATGCCATTGTGACAGGCAAACCTATAAATCTTCCCAGTATGATACTATGGTACATAGCAGACTGTGGAGGGAAAAGAAAGTCTAGTCTGCCCTATGGGATGATCCTTACAAAGATTTTTCTGAGCCAAGGAGTTGTGATTTCAGATAATGAGCCTATGAGGAATCTGCGACACACTGATTTTTATAGCTTGGCCACCATTCATAGAATGGGTTTTATCAAAAAGAATGGAAAATGGGAGAGGAAAGGACTGTTAGAAGAAAGAGCTACAGATGTTGAGGCTGCAGGACCATCTGTCAGACATCCTTCACCTGCACCTCCGAGCCCTTTGCTTCTGCCCCTGCTCCAGCCCCCGTTCCATCTTTTGTTCAAGCTTCATCTTCTGCCAGTTTCTCAGATCAACAACTTATGCAACTCAAAGTTCTATTTGATGATCAATCTGAAAAACTTAAATCTGAATTTGAGAATAAGTTCATGAATTTGAGGGAGACTCTTTATTCATTGGATGATCGTATCTCTAAGATAGAGTCTACTCTCAGCTCTTCTTCGGTATCCTTAAGTGGTGATCTCAAAAATATATTTGAAGAACTTAAGGATATATGCGGAGATGGTGAGACTTATGCAAAGTGCAATGCGGAGCTTCAAGACAAGATTTTAACTGCTTGCACTTTGTAGATAAAAGATTAAAGAATATGTACAAATCCAATCTGAAGGAATGAAGAACATAGTAGATCATTTAACTAGGATTGTTAGAACTCATTTCTGATGTATTAGGTTTTCAATCCTTGCTATGTATTGAAATCTATGTAATGTTTAATTTTTGATATCAATGTATTGAACATTTTGATGTATTAGACCTTTTGATGGAATGAATTCTCTATGTTGATTACTCAATGTATTTCTTCTTTCAATGAATGAATGAAAGTGTTAAATCTTATCTTGATTGAATGAACATTTATGATTCTCTACCTTTTTGTTGATAACAAAAAAGGGGGAGAGTTTTATAGTTTTATGATTGTAATACATTTGAGAAAATCAAAGTAATCAATGAGATAAACAATGGGATATTTATTTAAGTTTCATAGGGGGAGCTACCTCATTAAGGGGGAGCCTAAGCCTAACTATGAAAACAAAATAAATTCACTAATCAATCATGAATAAACTCAATGTTTTTGTCATCATCAAAAAGGGGGAGATTGTTGGAAGATTATTGAAAAACTATATGACCCAATCCTTTTGATTTTGATGATTACTAAATGCCATTGAGTTCATTAAAAGATATAATGAGTTTATTTAAATAAGCAATATATTTATTTTGAACAATCAATGAAGAATGTTAAAGTTTGACTTTAATCAATTTTGAAAGTAACTTTAAGCTCAATGTTTAAACTTTCAAAAAGAAATTTTATAATTCATGTTTTATTCAATGAGTTTTTGGAATAGTTCTTGAATCGATTCTTAATATCAATTTTATTGAATTCAAGTCAAAACAATGAATTAAAATGAATCTGGAACGATTTTAATGTCAATCAGAAAAGTTTCTGATTTTTGATACGTTCCGGAGCCGACTCCTGAGTTTCAGAGTCGACTCCGCTCAGTATACAGAAATGTACATCTGTGTCGAGTCGACCCACGAAATTTGTCGAGTCGACCCCTGATTCTGTCGAGCCGACTCTTGACTGTGCGAGTCGACTCCGCTCAGACACCAGAAGAGTGTTTTTCTGAGCACTTCGCGAGTCGACCCCAAGCCTTTCACGAGTCGACTCCCGACTTTCAGGAGTCGACACTTTACTTTTGGTGAGTCGACCCCTAACCTTTATAAACATTTCTATTTTTGGTAAGACGAGCTCGAGCCGACTCGGGAAAAGCATGAGTCGACTCCAGCAAATCTGGGCAAAATTTTTACGGATGCCAACTCAACTCCAACGGTTAGTTTTTTGATTAACGGCTATTTTTCTTTGTCTCTTACTCTATCTCTCTTATATTTCTGTTTGTGCATTGCTTCTTAGTTAATTTCTCTCACTTGCACATCTTGAGTAAATCTGTTTAAAACATTTCAAAAAGTCTTAAATTTTTAAGAACCCAATTCACCCCCCCCCCCCCCCCTCTTGGGTTGCCATCTGGGCCAACAATTTCTAAATACCCATTTTGATCCTATAACAGAATGATCTTTAGGTCTATCTACAAGAGTCCAAACATTATTTCTAGTAAATTGATTTAATTCTTCTTGCATAGCTAACATCCAATTATTATCTTTTTTTGCTTATTCAATAGTTTTAGGTTCAATTTGAGATACAAATGCAAGATGATTATTGATGTTTCTCATTGATGATCTAGTTCTTATTCCTTGAGATGGATCACCTATAATTAATTCTTTTGGATGATCATAGGCATATCTCCAATCTCTAGGAAGATCCATATCATTATGATTTGCATCAACAACATCAACACTAGGAGAATCATTATCTTTAGCTTCTTGTTCATGATCCGAAGATACATCTATATTCAATTTTTCAGTGTCTCTTTCTAAATGTTTGTATCTTCCTCATCATCAATCTTTCTGGAACTCAATGCTAAAGATTCATCAAAGATTATATGAATAGATTCTTCTACAATTAAGTTTCTCTTGTTAAATACTCTATAGGCTTTACTAGATGTTGAATATCCTAAGAAAATGCCTTCGTCAGATTTTGCATCAAATTTTTCTAGATTATCTTTACCATTATTATGAATGAAACATTTACAACCAAATGCATGAAAGTAACTTATGTTTGGTTTTCTATTATTCCATAGTTCATAAGGAGTTTTCTTAATGATTGGCCTAATTAAAGCTCTATTAAGAATGTAACATGCCGTGTTTATAGCTTCTGCCCAAAAGTATTTTGGTAAGTTGCTTTCACATAGCATGGTACAGGCCATGTCTTCTAAAGTTCTATTTTTTCTTTTAACTACTCCATTTTGTTGTGGTGTTCTGGGTGCTGAAAAATTATGATGAATGCCATTTTCTATGCAAAAGTTTTTAAATAAATAATTTTCAAATTCAGTGTCATGATCACTTCTTAGAGACACTATGGTATTGTTTTTCTCATTTGTGACCTTCTTGAAGAATTTCAAAAATAATGGAAAGGTCTCATCCTTATGAGCTAAAAATAGTACCCAAGTGTATCTAGAATAATCATCTACAATCACAAGACCATATTTCTTTCCTCCTAGACTTGTGGTTCTAGTAGGTCCAAAAAGATCCATGTGAAGTAGTTCAAGTGGTCTAGAAGTGGAAACAATATTTTTGGTTTTAAAAGAATTTCTAGTTTATTTTCCAAATTGACATGCATCGCAAATTTTGTTATTTTCAAAGTCTAGTTGTGGAAGTTCTTTTACTAAATCCATTCTTATTAATTTTAAAATTAGGTGTGCGCTTGCATGACCTAATCTATAATGCCATAACCAACCAATCTCATTCATATTAGCATTATTAGCAACTAAGCAATGATTACTAGTAGACAAATTGTCTAAATCAATCAAGTATACATTGCCATTTCTATTTCCAATAAAAACAATGCTATTATCAATGGGATTAGAGACGGTGCAGACAGATGCTTCAAATGATACTTTAAAACCTTTATCACATAATTGGCTAATACTTATAAGATTATATTTTAAACCATTGACATATAAGACATTTTCAATATATATGGAGGGAGTTATTTGAATATTACCAAACCCCATGATTTGGCCTTTGCCATTGTCACCAAACGTAACAACTCCTCCTCTTTTGCTTTCAAGGGTGATGAATTGATCCTTGTCACCCGTCATATGTCTTGAGCAGCCACTACGAGATACCACTTTCGCTTTGATCTTTTGGCCGCAAGACACTCCTGTAAAAATAATTAAGTCTTATATTTAGGTACTCAAGCCTTCTTGGGTCCTTCATGGTTAGTAGCATAAAATATCGTTCCTTTGGGAACCCAAATTTTTTTGCTTTTACTAATTAATTTTTTTTTACTGTTTCTTGCATCACATCAATAGGATTTATGGCCTTTCTTGTTACAATAATGACATGTAACATTATCTCTATTTTGTTCTTTTCTAAAAAAAGTTTTTGATAAATTTTTGTTTTATGTTAGGTCTATATCCTAATCCAGCCTTATCAAATATGGCTCTTTGATTACTCAATAATAAATTAAGTTTTTCAGAACTATAAGTAAATTTATCAACAATATTCTTATATTTATCAACTTCCTTCTTTAATTTATCATTTTCGTTGGAAATTAATTCTTTTTCTTTTGTCAAATTTTCTTTTTCAGATTTCAGCATCTTAGTCTCATTAGTAAGATCATCTTTTTCTTTAATTAGAATTGAATTATCATTTTTCAAAGATTTATATTTCTTTTTCAAAACTTTAAAATCATCTACTAGTTCATTAAAGGCTTCAAATAATTCATCAAATGCAAACTCATCACTAGGGTTTTCGGAACTTACCTCGTTGTCGTCGTTTGCCATAAAGCAAATGTTTGCAACTTCTTTTTGTTCTTCCTCTGAAGAGGATTCATCGCTGTCACTCCAGGTTACAATATATGCTTTCTTCTTCTTCTTGTAAGTCTTCTTCAATTGAGGACAATCGTATCTGAAGTACCCCAGTTTTTTACACTCATAGCATATCAAGGGGTCTTTCTCTTTGTCCTTGTCCTTTTCTTTTTCTTTTTCTCCTTTCATTTTAATTCCTGATTTCTTCTTGTGGAATGGTCTCTTTCTTCTCATGAATTTTTTGAACTTCCTAGCTAGAAGAGCTGTCTCATCATTATCATCATCATTATCACTGCAGCTCTCCTCACTTTCTGTAGCCTTAAGAGCTATAGTCTTTTTCTTCTTAATATCTTCCTCTATGTGCTGCTTTATGGTTAGCTCATGGGTCATTAGAGATCCAAGTAGCTCCTCCAAGGGTAAAGTGTTGAGGTCCTTGGCTTCTTGGATTGCTGTCACTTTTGCTTCCCAAGTCTTTGGTAGTGACCTAAAAATTTTGCGAACAAGTTCAGAGTTAGTATAGGTCTTGCCTAGACTTTTCAAACCATTTACAATATCAGTGAATCTAGTATACATGGATGCTATAGTTTCAGTTTGCTCCATGCTAAATAATTCATATTTATGAACAAGAATATTTATCTTAGATTCTTTAACTTGGCTTGTACCCTCATGGGTAACTTCTAATCTATCATATATCTCTTTTGCAGAATTACATGTAGATATACGATTAAATTCGTTTGCATCTAAGGAACAATATAAGACATTCATGGCCTTAGCATTGAGCTGAGCCATTTTCCTATCATTATCATTCCAATCCCTTTCGGGCTTAGGAACAATAGAGCCATCAATAATGTGTGTGGATGTGCTAGGTCCATTAATTATAACACTCCACAATTCATAATCAGAAGCTTAAATGAATATCCTCATTCTTGCTTTCCAATATGAATAGTTGGAACCATTAAACAAGGGAGGTCTATTTGTAGAATGACCTTCAGCAAATGAAGATTCAACTTGAGTTGCCATTTGGATCTTTTGCTCTTGATCGTGTGATCAAATAAATAATGAGCACTAGCTCTGATACCAATTGTTGGCCTAGATGGCAACCCAAGAGGAGGGGGGTGAATTGGGTTCTTAAAAAAAATTTAACCCTTTAAAAAAATATTGGCTTTGAGATAGATGAAATTAAATGCAATGTGAATATGAAGCACAAACAAGGAGATAGAGATAGAGATAATCGAAGCACGGCAAACACAAAGATTTTATAGTGGTTTGGTGTATCCAACACCTACGTCCACTCCCAAGATTCACTTGGGTCCACACTATAATCCTCTTGATTACAATCGAATTGTTTTTCAAGATCACAACTCAGAACTTGTTGTTTCCCAAGGATCACAACAAACCCAGCCGATTTTTCGGGCTTACTAGCACAAAACCTTAAACTCAAGCTAATCTAGCTTGACCCGAGGTATACAACCTCCACTAGTTCAATCCCCTTGATAGAACTAGTACAAATAAGAAAGAATAGTATTTTTCAATAATACAAAGCTCCTCAAATGAGCAAATATTCAAAAATAAATGAATAGGGTTAGAAAAGCCTGTTTGAAGTAGATTGAATTTGAGCTTTTCTTCTTTTCTTCTTTTCTTCTTCTCTTTGAAGATGTTGAATTAGGCCTCAGCTCTGATTCGTTGCAAATGTTACAGATGAGAAGTTGGAAAATCTTCAAAAACAGAGCTTTTTTTTCCTTTTTGAGAATCCTTCGATTTTTCAAGTTTGAATGCCTTGGATTCCTCTTTGAGCTTTTTGGAGTGGAAGGATTTGAGTTTGAATACTTTTCTCTTGGATTTCAGGCTCAAGACTTCTCGGATTTTTTATTTGAATATTCTCTCTATTTTCTGTTATTTTTTAAAACGAGTTTTCTCCCCCTTTTTATAGATTTCGTTTAATCTGTTTTTGGGAAGAAACTAGCCATTGGAGTGTACCTAGAAACAAAATATATCCGTTAGAAGTTAGGTAAAAACAAAATATTACCGTTAGAGCTGATCTTGCATTTTAAAATTTCGTCCCAGATAGGTTGGAGTCGGCTCCAACTTTTTAGGTGTCGGCTCCAAGTCGTTTATCTAAAAATAGAAAGTTCTGAGTTCATCGAGGAGTCAGCTCCAAAAAAGTTAGGTGTCGGCTCGCCATCGTCAGGTGTCGGCTCCAAAAGACTGTGTGTGTCGGCTCCAAGATGCTAAAAAAACAAGCGTTCTATCCCCGCATCGGAGTCGGCTCTAGACACTGTAAGTGTCGACTCCGAAACTCTGGGTGTCGGCTCCGAAACTCTAGGTGTCGGCTCCGGACCGTATCAAAAATCAGAAGAATATTTGACTGGCCATGGGGTCGGCTCTAGGATTCCTAGGTGTCGACTCCAAGTCCTGAAACTTTGAAACTTATGATTTGCAATTGATTCAAAACATGTTTCTTAATACCTTTATATCGATCAAATATTTTTAAGTCCCCACAGTTCACAATGGCAGTGCAGAGCCCCACGCTAAGCGGCGGGCGAACATGAGGGGCTTCGCAATGCGTACACATGACACGCACCGGTTGGTTGGGCTGTCAAGCACCGATGTCATATGTGGGCCCCTATAAGCCCATGACAGCGAATCCCTAAGGGAGACGCTGGCCCCCATAAGCCAACAATCTCCCCCCCCCCCAGCAACACCCGGGGGATTCGAACCAACAACCTCGCTCTGATACCAGGTTTTAGGATTAAGCCCCTTACCATCTTACCAAAAGCTATAGCTGTCAGTAAAGGCGATACTTTATTTCCTTAAGCCCCAAGGCTGATTCCTGCAGGGCACCCCCCACAGTTCACAACGGCAGCGCAGAGCCCCACGCTAAGCGGCGGGCGAACATGAGGGGCTTCACAATGCGTACACGTGGCACGCACTGGTTGGTTGGGCTATCAAGCACCGATGTCATATGTGGGCCCCCATAAGCCCATGACAGCAAATCCCTAAGGGAGACACTGGCCCCCATAAGCCAACAAATTTATATACAATTTATATCAGCACAATCATCAAATGATTGGCTTTTGGATACAATTCCCAACAAACTACCACTTAGCCTAAAGCCACTCATTACAGTATTTAATACCCATCTTCAATTTATAGTCATCAAACTCCTTGATGCTGAGTGCTTTAGTAAATGGATCACCTAGGTTTTCCTTTTCATCAATCTTCTGAAGATTTATGTCACCTCGGTCTACAATCTCTCGTATAAGATGAAACCGGCACAGTATGTGCTTGGTGCGCTGATGTGCTCGTGGTTCCTTTGCTTGAGCTATGGCACTAGTGATGTCATTGTACAACAGGACTGGTCCATTTATGGAAGGTGCCACTCCAAGCTCGGAGATAAACTTTCACAGCCACACAGCTTCTTTCGCAGCATCTGATGCAGCGATGTACTCTGCCTCGCACACCGAATCTACCACTGTATGTTGCTTGGAACTTTTCCAGCAAACAACTGCACCATTCATGATAAACCCAAAAACTAACACACTTTTGCTATCATCATGATCTGATTGGAAACTGGAATCAGTATATCCAACAAGTTTCAAATCAGACTCTCCATAGACTAACCACTGGTCTTTAGTATTTCTCAAATACTTAAGGATTGTCTTAACAACTTGCCAGTGTTTTTCTCCTGGATCAGATTGGTATCTACTCACTACTCCTAGTGAGTATGCCACATCTGGTCTTGTACATGTCATGGCGTACATAATCGATCCCACTGCCGAAGCATATGAAATTCAACTCATACGTTCTCTTTCATTAGGAGTTGTCAGACAATCCTTCTTAGAAAGATGAATTCCATGGTCTATCGGAAGATAGTCTTTCTTGGAATTCTCCATGCTAAACCTCTTTAGTATGTTGTCAATGTACGTAGATTGGGATAAACCAAGCATCCTCTTAGATTTATCTCTATAGATCTTCATCCCTAGGATGTATGATGCTTCTTCCAGATCATTCATGGAGAATAGTGATGATAATCATGTCTTTATTCCTTGTAATGTAGGGATATCATTTTTGATTAAGAGAATATCATCCACATATAATACAAGAAATTCAATAACGGAATCGTTAGCCCATTTATAAATGCAAGGTTCTTCTTTATTCTTAACAAAGCCATAAGATTTTATCACATTATCAAATTGTATGTTCCAACTCATAGATTCTTGCTTAAGTCCATAAATAGACTTCCATAGCCTGCACACTTTAGACTCATCTTCAGATATAAAACCTTTAGGCTGTATCATATACACATGTTCTTCTAAATCACCATTTAGAAAAGCAGTTTTAACATCCATCTACCAAATCTCATAATCGAAGTGTGCTGCTATAGCTAGCATAATCCGAATGGATTTCAGCATTGCCACAGGAGAAAACGTTTCGTCATAGTCAATACCATAACGTTGACAATACCCCTTAGCAACCAGACGTGCTTTATAGGTCTCAACCTTTCCATCTGCGCCTTTTTTTCACTTGAAAACCCACTTACACCCTATGGGTTTTATCCCTTCGGATGGGTCAACTAATGTCCATACATTATTGTCCTTCATGGAATCAAGTTCGGATTTCATGGCATCAAGCCATTTATTAGAGTTAATCCTTTGCATAGCATCCATATAGGTGATCGGATCATCGTTGTTCTTATCGAGCTCAACAGGATCTTCGTTCTGGACCAAGAAACCTAAGTATCTGTCCGGTTGATGTGGTACTCTACCAGATCACCTTAATGGTGAATCTAAAATGGGTTTTGAGTTTGATCTAATCAACTCAGATTCTAAGGGTTCACTAGTTTGTATTGTTCCTTCTACTTGATGAACTTCCTCAAGTTCAATAGTAGAGCTATTTGTTCCTTCACTAACGAACTCCTTTTCAAGAAATTACTCTATTATTAATGAACAACTTTTGTTCTTCAGTATTGTAGAAGTAATATCCTTTGGTTTCTTTCGGATAGCCGATGAAAAAATATTTGTCAGATTTGGGTTCAAGTTTGTTTGATTTTGCACGTTTCACATAAGCCGGACACCCTCATACTCTCAGATAGGTGATAACTGGTTTATGTCCATACCACATCTCATGTGGAGTTTTAGAAACAAACTTACTTAGAACCTTATTAAGAATATGATAAGTTGATTCTAATGCGTATCCCCAAAATAATATTGGCAAGCTTGCAAAACCCATCATGGACCGAACCATGTCTAACATGGTTCGATTCCTTCTTTCGGACACACCGTTATGCTGCAGTGTTCCAGGAGGACTCCATTGGGAGAGAATCACATTCTTCCTTAAATATGTCACAAAGTCATTGGAAAGGTATTCGCCTCCTCGATCTGATCGAAGGATCTTAATGCATTTTCCTGTTTATTTTTCTACTTATGTATGATATAGTTTGAATATTTCAAACGACTCAGATTTATGTCTCATAAGATAGACATAACCGAACCTAGAAAGTTCATCTGTAAAAGTAATGAAGCAGTAATATCCACCTTTGGCAAAAGTGCTCATTGGTCCACATACATCAGTATGTACTAGACCCAGTAGCTCTTTGGCTCTTTCACCATTTCTAGTAAAAGATGACTTGGTCATTTTACCAAGAAGACAGGATTCATAGGTAGTTAACGATTCACAATCATCAATTCGAAGGATGCCCTCCTAAGTTAACTTGTTTAATCTATTCTTGTTGATATGACCCAGCCGATGGTGCCAAAGATAAATGTCTGTGACATCAGTTATTTTAGGGCGCTTACTTGATTTGTACACTACATTTACAGGCTGTGATAATATATAAATGTCATTAGATAAATACCCAATCATTACAATGACTCCATTCATAATGATATTCAAAGTAACATCCTTTATTAAAATTTCATAATGACTTTTGGCCAGAAGGCCTACAGAAATTACGTTCAACAAGAATATTAGGCAAAAATGATAATCATTTAGTATAATGATATTTCTATTGAAAACTATTTCAAGAACTCTAGAACTGGAACTAATCTTCCATCGCCGACATTAAGGAATCTTTCATTATCCTCAAATTTTCTAGTGACCTGTAGTCCCTGCAATGAATTGCAAATGTTAAAAGGACTCCCGGTATCCAATACCCAGTTCTGATTATCATATACAGAAAAATTACAAGGTGTTATCATATAAATATCTTGTTGAGCAACATCTTGCCCCTTTTTCTTCTTTGGCCTGTTTGGATCAAGTGTGGCAATGTAAAGAGGACAGTTCCTCTTCCAGTGCCCTTGCATCTTGCAATGAAAGCATTCAGCTTGACTTTTATCAACTTTCTTCTTCTGTATCTGACCACTTATAGATGTCCTAGCATGTTGCACCTTTTTCTTATTCTTTTTCTTTTTCCCTTTCCCAAAGTGTTGAAGCCTTACCTTAGATCCTTCAACCACATTAACCAAACCCTTAGAGAGCTGGTTATCCTTCTCAAAGTTCGGTAACAACCCTAACAACCGTGGTAGTTGACTGCAGGCTTTGTCACTCGAAAATGAGTAAGAAAAGGTCGGAAGGATGGAGGCAAGGAATTCAGGATCGCATCTTTTTCCAACTGCTCATATAGGGGAAAGCCGAGCTTGCTTAGCAGTTCTATCTTCTCGATCATGTACAATACATGATCAGTGATAGGAGATCCATCCCTCATTCGAGCATTAAAAATAGCACAACTAGTCTTGTGCCTTTCAACATCGTCAGTTGTGCCGAAAGATTCATTCAACGCTTGAATAATTTTTTCTAGCTGAGCATTCTTGAACAGGCAACCGAATTCATCATTCATTGCTGCTAGCATGATGCAACATACGCTAGTTCTATCACTGAGCCATTTCTGATAAGTGTCTTTCTCAGAACTTTGTGTGTTTGCATCAGGTCTTTGGTGCAGGATTATTCAGAATATAAAGAATCCTCTCATGCTCAAGGACGATCTTAAGTTTTCTAAACCAGCTATTAAAATTTAAACCATTCAACTTGTCACTATCCAATAGGGACCTTAATGATAAATTAGTGGCCATTTTTTGCATAAGGAAAAACTAAAGTTTATTAGTATATAAATTGATTCAGTATAAAGACTTGGACTTTAGTCTAAAGATTCTCCCACTATTTTGTTCAAATTGGCAGCCTCTACACCCAAATTCGAAGAATTATTCTTAATTCTTTAGTGGGCACTAAGATCTACATAGACTACATACAGGCCCAAGTGAAGTTTGGCCAACCCATATGCATCTAAGAGTAGGTTCAAAATCAATTATTTTCCCAAACAATTCTTAGTGTTCAGTTTTGCCCCATGTTCCTCTTCAGCAGGCATGGAGTGCCTCCACTGAAAGTTCTGGTTAGGTCCAACCATTAAATGATATAATTAGTGTAACCTATCAATAGACAACCAAGCCCGAGTGAAGCTTGGCCCATCTGACTGTCTATTTAATAGTTACGCTGACTTATCATATAACGAATGATAATTTCGATGGTTGACAAGCACCAGGCATGGAATGCCTCCAATGATTATCAAGACATCGGACTCATTATCACCCACCTTAATGGGAGGCTATGATCTAGTTATCATATAACTATTTTATTTTAAGGACCTAATAATTTTAGAGAATTTAATAATCTGAAGACAAATTGACTAATCAAGTTCTCCTACTGAACCTATGAAATCGGTAGAATGAAACAAGATTAAGTCTGGTTAAGTGGCACCTAAATTAGTTAAACTGATTTCCTTACAGGCATGGGTCAACCCGAATCAGGTAAATGATCAGAATCATAAATGGTTCACCATATTGATCAAGCAAATAAGATCGATGGGAGGGATATGCCATTAACTCGTTAAAGACGCATCAATACGAGTAGCTTCCAATTAAAAAGTATTCGATCGTTGATCCTAGAGCAACTTTCCAACTCACCTTGATATCATATGGTTAACCAATTTTGATTTGACCATCTAAGAGATTCATGCTCAACCACGGAGCCTAATCTACTTTCATTTGGTTTAATCAAAGAGAAGGATAGGATCAACTACAACTATTGTTTGATTTAGAGCATTCTTAACCTAATCTAATTAATTTAGATTTGATCAAATACTCTTTTAGTCCAGTTGATTTAAACCTTAGGGTCTAACCCTTTATGGACCCAATTTAGTTAACTCAAAAGATTAAATATATTTCATGTTTACATGTCATATATTTCAATCAAGCATCACTTGCATTATATTACTACTCATAATTCCTTTATTTGGATCATATCTAAAAAGATTGTGAATTAATATTTAACATTCAAATAAAACTCTCATAAATATTTGTATATTTCATAACATAGATTACAAGCCATCATATCTCATATCTATGTTTTTATACTAAACATGCAAATATAATGCTTTTATACAACATCAATATGTATCAAATATAAAACATATTTGAGAGTGTGTGTAATCTGTATTTTGAAGCCAAAGATCAATTTAAATTATCTTTTGACTAAACATCAAGAACCGTAACGTCACAGCAATATGTCACAAAATACCTCATTGAATGGTTAATTTGAATTTTTAATCCATCTGTGACCAAATAGACATGTGATCCATTTTAGCTTTGATTTCATAATTAATGAGAGCAATAATCTTACATGTAATAAATTAGATCAATGACGAAACCATGGCTCTGATACCATTTATAAGGAGAAATAAACTCTGATGCATGCATATTTTAAAATTTGATATCTATTATCAATGCGAAAACTAAAAGATTACATATTTATATATCTAATATGCATCAAAATCATATCTTTTCCTTATATATAGGATCGCTTGATCTAAAATATGCATATAAATAAAATCATCAAGATCATATCTTGATCCTCAAGGTAAGAAGTCGTACTTCTTGCCTTGAATCATGCCTTAAGATCTAGGGATCATATCACTTACCTTGAGGGCAGTTGGTAATTCCTTTTATGCTCTGTAGCCGTTCAATCGCCCGGCCTCTAGTATCGTCCACGTGAAGCCCCGAATGATCGGATTTCTGGGAGTGCTAGCTCAGAAAAATAACTTTGCTGATCTAGAATCCTTCCACTTGAATCTTTCTTCAAGATCCATCATGCTTTCGCTAACACCAGAATCACCAGGATTTTCTATTCTAACCTTTTAGAATTTCAATCCATGACATATCGAGTGTTGTTGTTCTGTGTAATCTGATGAGGGATGTCCTTTATTTATAGTCTTATTTTTGCCAGCCCATTAAATTCTAACATTTAGAATTTCTCCGTTCGGTAAAAAGCAAAGAGATGCTGAACTAAAGAGATGCGACGTTTGGTTAATTCTGACGTTCGGTGAAAACCAAAGAGTCGCAATGTTTGGCTAATTCTGACGTTCGGTGAAAACCAAAGAGTCGCAGTATTTGGCTAATTCAAAGAGGTACATGAATTCTAACACTTAGAATTCCAACGAAAGAAGATTAATGTCAGGCATTAAATTCTATATGAGAATTTAATCTCTCATGAGATGAGATTTCAGCCCTTATGCGAGAGGTTTGGGTTCAGGTGATGGTTTAATCTAATCTGAATTTATTGGACTGAACCCACATAGATCATGGTCCTAGCCCAAATCAAATTTAGCTAGTCCTGAATCTATTTAAATCCAAATCAAATCTAATTTCAAATCAATATTTAAAATTGACTAGTCCTTCTAATAGACTTAAACCAAATTGAATCTTATTCATTTGTACTTAACCCAATTAAGATAATTCAATCAATCAAATTGATTAATTAAATCATATACGATTCTCAATCGTTGATCAGTAAATAAATCATCCTAGGAAACTTCTATGCGTGTGACTCTCTAGGATCGAACCTAAGCTGGTAGCATAGAAATAACTTTCTATACTAATCGATGTACCCATCTAGCAATGGAACCCGATGTCCGGATAGGTCGAAGAGTTACCGAGCAAACTCCAAGAACCCTAAGAAACAGTTATCGTATAATTCATCCTCTTGACCACAAATGCTAAGGATGGCTTAAGAGCCTGTCAACTCTAAACAATAAATACATAAAGTGATTTCAATTTTAGTGATCATGTGACTTTCACATGAAGTGCCTTGGCCAAGGTCTTGCTAAATTGAAACACAAGCATTTCTTCTTTTAACGGGATAGGTTAAATTTCATCTTGATCCACAACTGACTACCACAAGTACTTGACTGCACCCAGTAACCTTTCATAGCTGGATTAGAAATCCAGGTAGTCCGGCATCTAAGTACAATGAGTTGCTTGTAAGCCAGTGGTTGTGATCTTCAGGTCTGAAGGATACTTATACCTATATCTTCTCGGATTAACTCTTGATAATAGAGTATCCGAAAATGAGCCATGTTCGGTGAAATGTACTCCTACACTTTCACCTGTATGTCATACCAGTGTCTTTACACTCATTGGTTAAGAGGACAACCAACAAATATGATATACAATGTCCTATAATTGATAGTATAATGGCCCTGTCATAGTATATCATTTGGTCGTGAATTCTTTTAAGGACCTTCAAAAATAAATCCTTCTTTATCGTGAAGGAAGATCATGAGGGCTTCATTACCATTAGGAGTTTTAAGAAGATGTTCTTGTAATGAATAAACTGCCAAATAACTTTTATTAATATATCAATTTATATACAATTTACATTAGCACAATCATCAAATGATTGGCTTTAGGATACAATTCCCAACAAAATGATGGTTTCAGTGCTCCTCTCACATTCCAAATAAGAAGCTTCATTCTGAGGCTTGATTGGGGGGAACCCCAATCTTTACCCCTGACATCTCCTTGTCGCATACCCCAGGACCCTTAGCACTGCGGTCAACAATCAGGGTTGAGTCAATAACCTCAACAAAATCAATCGGCTGGATGGCTTGCTTCAACAGCAGCACAGCAGACTCATGCGTGCAACTCTCCCCCTGAATTGGCTGAGCAAGAATAGATTCATACCCCAAATCGGGCCCGACCTTACAGTGGGACTTCTTGGTCCCTGGCCTAGATAGAATAACCAACCCCCGGGAAGAATCCGAGGAAGCCGAAAAAGTAAAGGATGCCTGCCCACATCCTTTGACAGCGAGAGGGGCCTTTTCTTTTGATTTAGTTGATTTGGAAGGCACTCTCCGTATCGTAGGCTCCATAGGGCGGGCCCGCTTAGATGGACCCGAGTTGGATTCCTTGCAGGATTTCGGGCACCTTGACCCTTTACCAAAGTTGAAATCAATAAATGGATTGGCCTCACTGCTTTCAGACAGAAGGCCAATAGGCTTCAGCTTAACAACATTGTCAACTGGCACACAATCCATCACCCAGCACACAGAAGGGATTGAGTCGAAGACCCAGACGTCAACTCAGGTGAGGAGGAGGTCAAACCCCGCCGCTCAGAGCCCAGAATGGAGAGAACCCTTGAAGCAACTAGGGGTCGCCCGTTCTGCTGCCGAGCAACTTTCTTAGGGACTTGCTAACCATCCTTGGAAGCAGAGAAGGGAGCTGAAGCCGGCTGAGCCATCTCCCTTGGTGTCGGAATCTGATCCATAGCTGGCCTACGACGACGGATCGCAGACATCTAGGGGCCAAACCTGGGAGCAGATGACGGCAATGCCTGATCCCCTGCCGATGCGCATGACCCAGCAAGATGAAGGGAGCCACAGCGAGAACAGAGGCCATCAACATTCTCGTAAGAGAACTGCTGCCAAAATGGCTCCCCGATCCCATGGATACGCAGCCCAGGTTGGAGGGGACTAGCTAGATTCACACAGACGCAAGCACGGGGAAAACCCCCCCGATTCCTTGCTTTAGTAGAGTCGTCCGCAAACAGAAAATCCCCAGCAACCGATAGAATTTAAGATAACATGTCCTCAGCCTAGAATTCCATAGGAAGAAGGGGGAGGCAAACCCAGAGCAGGGCTTGAAGCAGAGTATCCGCGACTGGAATGAACTCTGGCCTCCAAGCCGCGGTCATGAGCACTTGGCCATTAACCACCCAGGGCCTCCTAAGGACTAGGGCTTTGGCCTGAGGGTCAGAGAAGCGGAGAATGTAGTGTCGATGAGCCATGGAAATCACCTCAACGTTCCCTAGAATACCAGCTCGATGGAGTTCCCTAACAATCACCTCTGGCGGAACCCACCGGGAGAGACATCGAGCAAGGATCGCCTGAGACCCCCATTTGCAAGCCTCATCCTTCAGCGACTGAATCGGAACCTGAATGATATCCAGAAACAGTCGGATGAGCTCCTTCGTCTCTATCGAGGAAGGCGATGCGGCAGCCCACTCAAAACGACCAACCGAAGAACGATTCCATGGTCCCTCAGTCCTTCTTAGCGCATCGGACCCAACCGGAGTGGGAGCAGGAGGTTGAGACATAGTTGGGCCACAGGAGATTGGAAACACAAAAGCAGGACGCTGGAAATTGAAGAAGACGAAGATACAGTACGAATCTTAAAGGGCTCTTAGAACACAAACCATGGTGCTTTAAGAATCGAACGTGCTAAACCACTGTAGCATAGCACTGTAGCTTCAATATCGCCTCAATATCACTCCAAATTGTCAGAGTGCCACTGTAGTAGGTTAAGATTTACATGTATTGATTAATACTCTATTTCTTTTATTTTTTTAATATTATCTGGGACGTTGCAAAAATGACTAATAACTAGCTTGCTACACTTCTCAAAAATGAAAGAGATTAATTATTAAGAAGCACAATAAACATTTAAAATCAAAATAATTTTTATAATTAAACCATATTCTCTATAACACAATTTGAGTTTCATCTTAACATTATATCAAAAGTATATATATATACTTAAATTATAACTCATCAATTTGCTTTCCTTAATAATTGACATAGCAGATGGTACCTTAAAATAATATATTATGTCTTGACGATATTTCAAAGGACATGCAAGCTCAACAAATCTAGAATTTTTAATATTTTAAAGGATAAGTTCAATGAATACAGCTTCTACGGACCGGCACATCCTGTCAGAGACAACAACATATAATATTAATTTATTTTGGATAAAATAAAATATTATTTTAATTTGTTATTTTAAAATTTATCAAAACCAGCAAGTATGAAATCTCGGACTCGGAGGTAACCTCAGCAGTGTCAAATCTTCTCTCTCCATCGGCTCAGTTTTCTTCACTCGTTCACGCCTTAAATGGCTGACCCACCGCCATGGCGTTGGTCTTATCTTGTGGAAATGGCCGCTGTTCGACGGGGACGTGGAGGGATGCGAACAGAGCCTCCTAAAACTTCTGAGATGTCTCAGCTCACGCAAGAACGCAACCTACGTGGCGACTTGAAATATTACCAGGCTCAACTTCCACTCAATGAAGCTGTAGGCAAAGTCTTCCAAGTCTACCTGAAAAAAAATAAAATAAAAATAAAAATAATAAAAAGAATCGATTCACGCCACCCCGGCCTCGCTCTAAATAATAGGCATGGGCTCCCTCCCATTCCCTCAAGCCAGGGAGAAGAGAAGCCCCATTAATTAGCTTTCGTCTCCTCTTATACATTCACCATGGCCACCAACCTCCTCCTCCTCCTCTCCCTCCTCGCCCTCGTCGCCGGCTCTCATGCAGGCAGCATCGCCGTCTACTGGGGCCAGAACGGCAATGAGGACACCCTCGCCGACACCTGCAACACCGGCATATACTCCTACGTCATCTTGGCCTTCCTCACCACCTTCGGCAACGGCCAGACCCCAGTCCTCAACCTCGCCGGCCACTGCGACCCCGCCGCCGGCACCTGCACCGGCCTCACCTCCGACATCCAGACCTGCCAGTCCCAGGGCATCAAGGTCCTCCTCTCCCTCGGCGGTGACTCCAGCAGCTACTCCCTCTCCTCCGCCGACGACGCCCAGAGCGTCGCCACCTACCTCTGGAACAACTACCTCGGCGGCAGCTCCTCCTCTCGCCCCCTCGGTGACGCCGTGCTCGACGGCATCGACTTCGACATCGAGGCAACCAACGGCGAACACTTCGACGACCTCGCAAGGGATCTGTCGCAATTCAGCAGCCAGGGGAATAAGGTCTACCTCTCAGCGGCGCCGCAGTGCCCGTACCCCGATGCGCACCTTAACACGGCGCTGCAGACCGGGCTCTTTGACTACGTTTGGATCCAGTTCTACAACAACCCATCGTGCGAGTACTCGTCGGGGAGCATCGACAACTTGGTCAGTGCGTGGAACACCTGGTCACCGAGTGTGTCGACGGCGTCCAGCTTATTCTTGGGTTTTCCGGCGTCGAGTGATGCGGCCGGGAGCGGTTACATTCCCCCGGACGTGCTGACTTCTCAGGTGCTGCCAAATTTTAAGGGCGCGACTCAGTACGGTGGGATAATGCTGTGGAACAGGTACTATGATCTGATGAACAACTACGGTGCCACCGTGAAGGGCAGCGTTTGAATCGCGTCGCTTACATACGTGTATGTATACAAATAAGCAGGTCTATGCTTTTGATCATGTTTAGTTAAACAATGACGGATTGCTAGCCAAGATTCTGTCTGAAATTTACTGTATGAGAAATAAAGATATCATAGCTTTTTAAAAGAGAAAATAAACAAAGAAATATGCGATACGAGTCAAATGGACACTCGCTAGCTCACCCATTTCAACGAGACAAAGTCATACCAACTTGATTTAGGTTGTATTTGAAATAAGGGATAAAAGAAGATATTCTTTGCATATTTTTTTTTATTACTAAAAGTTATAATTATAGAAAATAACTTTAAAAAAATTTAAACAGAAGGAATAACCATGGGTTATCCTTAAACTTTTTCTCTATGGAATCCAGAAATAACTAAAGCTATTTCTTGATGATAAAATTATAATTTAAAAAATATGCTTATTTCTTCGGTTATCTTTTGCATAAATATTATCATGTATACTTATTCAGTGATAACTTTTTAAAAACCGAACACTACCTTAGATCATTTGTTAGACTGTAACAACCCTTTGCGGAGGATAGTACTCAAGCATATATATTTCTCATCAAACTTACCTATATTAAAGTATTTTATCAATATTTTTGAAGGCCAATTTCATTGAATATTTGAAATTTTCTTTGATAAACATCCACTGCGTCATATTGATCGATCTAGGAAAAGAAAGTGATGATTTCCATCTCCAAACATGGTTGGCAATTGTAAGCTTCGCTTCCCAAGCATATTACGTAGGAGTCGTTAATTTTAATCAAGCTGGGTATCCGACCACAGCAGCAGGATGGGGCCTGGCTTATTTTACACCATTTAGGAAGCCTTTTACGTTGAAAATTACATGTTGTACGTATCCTCTAGAACTTTTCCTTCTCTGTTCCTTGACAGCTTTCTCACATCCCTAATTACAACCATAAAAAAAAATAAAATGAAATAAAAGAAAAATCTTTTGACATCGTTTCAAACCCCGAGAGAGAGAGAGAGAGAGATGGTGTGTTTTCGCTCAACTAAGCATTTTCTAAGTTGAATTCGAGCTTATTTGGGTTAACCGTTGCTAGCTACGTCCCATAACTACTGATCAATAGCCACTTAAAAATATTTCAGCAGTTATAAACAGCTAATCCAAATAATTAGCTCGGAACCATAAAGATATTGCATGTGTTAAGGGCATATGGTTATGCTTCTCCATTATGGGTGGGCATAGTTCGATTTGGGCCGCACTCAGATCACATCAAAAGTAAAAGAAGTGGCCTAAGGAACTATATCAGATTGGGTCGATCGGGCTCAACTCAAGTCTAATAAGGCTTGCCCAGGTTCGAGCCCGGCTCAAATCCCGCTTGGTGTGCGCGAACTGCAATAGCTACTGGTTCGGGTGGTTAATGTGCTTGTTTCTTAATCCAAACGTCCTCGCATCCTTCCGAGCACAACTCATTGTCCATGGCACAAGACTTCATATGGTTAGCGCTAGCACGTACGGGGCCGATATTCTAGTTTTATAAACTCAAAAAACAGTATATCTCAGGAAGAAAGATTAGAAGAGATTAAATATATTTTCACTCGCTGGTTATTACAGTTTTCTTACATATCTCATGAAAGTTTTGATAATCAATTGTGAGTTCTTCTAACAGCGATATATCGGTGATCTTCGAGGAAGAGAAATAATTAATATTCTGTTGAACATAATGTCGAATCAAAAAGGTCCAGAGAGGTGTGGCCTGCAATATTTATGTGAAGGACGTTTGGATTGAACATGTACTGCTGAATACACAAATGATACGATGAATTAATTATGCCAATAAAATTTCAATACAAATACAATCTAATTATTTAATTTATGTTATTTAATAAATAAATTATATTGGATTAATAAGACGTAGCTCATTAAACACAAATAATATGACTTACTTAATTAATAACTTAATTACTTAGATATGACTAATTAACATATTAAATTTTAAATTTTCTTATAATTTTTAAATTCTTATAATATAAAAACAAAAAGCAAAAGTAAAATTTATTACCTTTATTTACAAAATGAATATCTTATAGTCATCCGTTCTTGTTGCATCTTTTATTTTGTTGAGCAACTTCTATCCCAAAAAATATTCTAGGTCACACAAAAGATTGTAAAATCATCTCTCTATTATTTCTCCTCTCTCTCTTGTAAATTTTATAATTTTTAATAAGATTTGCTCAGGAAAGAAATCCAATTTCCTTATAATTCTTTAAAAGAAAAGGCATTTATTACTTTTAAAATAACATCCTAAGTAGTTTACATATAAAGGGAAAAAGCAACAACAGATAATCATGACATTTTCAAACTGATAGATTAAAATATGATATATCATGATACAATTATTGTGTAATATACCATGCTAACATAATTATAATATTAATTTATTTAAAATTAATTTAAAATTATTTATTTTATGTTGGGGCCAAGTCACATTTATGTTTGCATGTCGTCTTCAATTTTGTTGCCCCACGCTTAAGGATTTATTTTTTCTTAAACATTTCATTGTTCAGCTACTGGTTGCGCGGTTGATCTTTCGCCCACTTCCTTCGATGCCAGGTTCCAAACTGGTCCAGCTGGCTACAATGACACGAGGTAACATGCAACAAATTTATAATGATAATTATAGTTGCTGGTCCTTTTTTTTTTTTTTGGTACAGACGAATGATCCCACTAGTTTAGGGTGAGTCAAATCCGAGATATCTGAATACAAGATTTGAATAAAGACTAGAAGGCATGGGTCACCCTGCTTCTAGATCCAAAAACTAGAGTGATGGGTCACTTGGGCAGCGATTTAATTTGCCGCTGAGTTAGCTTTCCGATAGATATAACGAATCTGGGCACTGTAAGCATCATGAAGAGTATATCGAATGTCGCGGATCAAGGGATTGGTTGGTAGGTGGTCGCAGGAGTCCTGTCGGAGCTAGCGAATAATAGTGATAGAATCTACCTCAATAATAAGCCTATGGATGCCCAGTCTACGAATGGCAGAGAAAATACCTGTCCAAGCTGCATACAGCTCGGCTAGAGGAACAGTGGAATCAAGAAGACTGAATCCTCCAACCGCCAACATCGCTCCATCCAACCCATAAATCACGAAAGCTAATCTGGCAAATCTGCCTCGAACACTCCCATCAAAGTTGATTTTGATAAACCCTAGAGGTGGGACTCCCAAAAGATGAAGATCGTGCGCCAGTGCACTGCCAAGGCAGCAGGGGAGCCCCAGAAGCTAGGGCTATTAGAATCAAGAACCGTGTGATGGAAAGTGTACTCAGCAGATAAGGATAAGGCTATCTAACTATCCTGTGGGGGGGAGCAGTCTCAGCAGTGAAAACAAGTCGGTTATGAGATAACCAAACCTGATGCGCTATGTAAGCCTACGAAGTACTCTACTGACAGACATCCCTCCGCATATCCCACCGAATGAATCCCAGAAAGGAGATGCGACAAGGATCAGTACCATCAACCCAAGAGCGGTAACCCAAAATCTGCCATATTTGTCTTGCTCTAATGCAAGTGAAGATAGTATGGTCAGCAATCTCCTCATCTAAACCACGTAAAGGGCATGTAGGCTGGATGGATATGCCCCTCTAAGAGAGTAGGGAGCATGTAGGAAGACAGTCTCACGCAAGCTTTCAAATGAAGAGTCAAACCCTGGGATGAATGGAAAGCTTCCAGATCCAAGCCGCATCCATCGTTTGGCGGGGTTGTGACCTATAAATTCTCATGAGGTCCCTGATAGAAACATGAGACATACAGGATATCCTCCATAATCTGCTGTCAGAGGTATGACCCAAAATGAGAGGAATAGAGAGTATGCGATGGTGGAGCTCCTCACTGAAGAAACTGAACACCAAGGAGTTATACCAGGCAGAGTGATCATGAGAAATCAAGTCATAGACTCTCATTCCGCAAGGAATGTCAGTGCTAACAAAGGTAGGCAACCGAGACAGGGGTAGGTCTGCAATCCACATATCCTGAATAACATCCACTGAGGCTTCATCATCAATCATCCAAGAGATATTGTTCAGAATGGCTGGAGCGTATCGGCAAATCTCTTTCCAGAAGTATGAATATCCATGAGGAGGCTGAGAAAAATTAGGAGCCCAGTCTCCATATTTGGCATGCATGAAATAGCTTTACATACAATGCGGATCAAGCAAGAACTGTATTGCATGCCTAGCGATCAAAGCCTCCCTCCTAACTGTAAGGGACTGGATCTCAAGCCCCCCCTCAGTGATTGGCATACAGACAATGTCAGACAATGTCCCACACCAATAGGTGGATACCATGTCCATCCTACATCGAGCCCCAGTGTTGGTCCAGATAGCAACCCAAGAGAGGGGGGGTGAATTGGGTTTATCAAAAATTTAAACTCTTTTGAAAATAAACCCCAGCGGAAATAAAAACTTAGATTCGCACAAATTAAAACAAAATATGCACAAATAGAGAATTAGATATAATGAGACAATCACGGCAAACACAGGAGATTTTATAGTGGTTCGGTGTACCTACACCTACGTCCACTCCCAAGTATCTCTTAGGTCCACACTATAATCAATTTGATTACAGCAGAGTTGTTTTGCAAGCTCACAACTCGAACTTGTTGTTTTCCCGGGTGCACAACGAACCTAGCTGGTTTTCAAGGCTCACCAGCACAAAACCTTACACCACAAGCAAACTGCTTGCACAAGGCTAACATCCTAAATGGAATCAATCCTCCGATTGACCCAGCAAACAATAATCGTTTTTACAAAACAAAGGCTCCTCCAATGAGCAAATATACAATGATAGAACACGAAATAAAGAGATAGGAATCAAAGCCTGATTTACAGATCTTAGTGGCTTGCTTCTTCTCTTCTCTTGATTGGATCTTTCTTTAGAATGCTCTTGAAGCTCCGAAGATTAGAAAACTAGGGCTTGCTTCTTTTCTTGAGATTTCTTCAAAATGGAGCTATGAAAGCTTGGAATCTCTCTCTTTTCTTTTGGGGAATCAGTATAATCTTTCCTCTTGAATTTTTCCTCTTTTCTTTTCTGATGGATTTTAAAGATTTTTTTCTCTATTCTTGTCTCTCTTCTCTTCTCTTTTTCGGATGCAGCAAACCCCCTTCTTATAGATCAGTTTAATCCATAAATAGTTTAAAACTATCCGTTAGAAACAAGTGTAAGAAGGATTAAAACCAAAAATAGCAATAGCTATTGGGATTAAAAAGATAAAAGTAAAGTTTAGAGTCATTCTGACAGTTCTGGAGTCGCGTCTAACATTCTGGAGTCGGCTCTAACTTTTCTGGAGTCGGCTCTAAATCAAAAATCCCCAAATCGCTTGAACTGGAGTCGTCTCTGACTTTTCTGGGGTCGACACAAAATCTTCTGGAGCCGACTCTAACAGTCCCGGAGTCGACTCTAAGTCATGGCCAGAAAAACCATCGTTCTGTCTTCTCTGTTGGAGTCGGCTCTAACAGTCCAGGAGTCGACTCTAAGTCTGTACCGATTTTCGAAGTCGACTCTGCGATTCCATGTGTCGACTCTAATGTCTGCAATCTTACTTTGACATTAGATTCGAACTAGAACTTGATTTATCTTATAATTTTGATTAATAATCATATCATAATCTGAAAAACTTAATCAAAATCATTAGTAACTTCAAATGTTATACTCAAATAGTTTTGTTAATCATCAAAATCAACAATTGGGTCAACACCCAGATAAAGTCCCAAAAACATCTCTCAATCCTTCTCAAATAAGTCAACAGGATAGCAGCATTAGATAAAAGATAGAGAGGAAAAGAAATAAGCACCGAGCGTAAAAGGATAATCCTAGCCATCATAGATAACCCTGTGATCTGCTACCCATCTAGACGATCACGGACATGCCTCTTAAGGTCACTAAAATTAGTACACTATGGTCGTCGCCCCATGATAGCTATCCTTAGATAGGATAGCCGATCAGCCTGAACAAAGATACCTAAAATTAGCATGATAGGCCCCCTTATTGTCGGAGACGTCTTTGGACTGAAGTTGATCATAGATTTACTTAGATTAACTTTCTGTCCAGAGGCCCGACAATAAGACTGAATTAATAAAGCAAAAGTGGTAGCATTATGGATAGTTTCTCTGCCCAGTAGTATGCAATCATCAACAAATAATAGGTAAGAAAATGAGGGCCCATGGAGGCCCGCACTATAGGGGCAAGAGAAGGGCCCTGCTGAGCCTAAAAAAGAGCTCGAGATAAAGCATCAGCAGAGAGGATGAATAGGAAAGGGAAAAGATATATCCCTACCTCAGCCCTACTGCAGAGTGAAAATAGTCAGTCTGACCACCATTAATAATGATAGAGAAGGATAGCCGATGAACACATGCCATGATCCAGTCAACAAAGAGGTCATAAAAACCAAACTCATGAAGAGTTTGGCACAAAAAAGCCCAGCTCAATCTTTTGTAAGCTCTCTTTATGTCCAGCTTAACGACCATAAGACACCGACGAGTAGAGGCTCTCTAAAGATCATGCATTAATTCCTAAGCTAACAGGACATTATCTGAGATACAACGCCCTCTGAGGAATGCCCCCTGCTCAGGAGAAATAAGGCAAGGAACCACCGTCCATAGGCAGTAGACCAAGAGGCATGCGCAGACCTTATATAAGGTAGTACAGAGACTGATAGGACGATAGTGCTGTGGAGAGAAAGCATCAGGTTATTTAGGCACCAGGGTAATAAGAGTCTGATTCTAGTCAGAAGGAATAGTTTTAGATTGAAATGATAGCTAGATAGCTTGCACAACATTCTATCCCACAATACCCCAATAGTGGCAAAAGAAAAAGGGTAAAAACCTATCGGGCCCAAGGGCCTTATCAGATCCAAGGTTCCATAATGCCAGCTGAATCTCCTCCAAAGTAATTGGCTTGATAAGAAAGTCGTTCTCCACAACAAAGAACCTATTGGTTGTCCAAATAAGAAGAACAAAGAATCCATCACCAGTTTGCTCAGTCCATCTATAGTGGAAGAAATGAAGTAGCTGGTCCCTAATAACCTAGATATCCTCCTGAAAGTGTTCCTCATCATCAACTAAACACCGGATCCGGTTCACCGCATGACATTTTAATGTGGCTTAGTAAAAAATCTAGTATTATAATCCCCTTCCTTTATTCACTGAATCTGGGACCTTTGCTTCCAATAAGTCTCCTGCTGCATAAGAAGAGAGTAGTGGAGAGCCAAACTGAAACGAAGGGATGTAAAATCAGAATCATGAAGATAGCCTTCCTGATCTTCTTTAGCCTGGAGAGTGGTTATAAAAGTCTCAACATGCTCAACTTGCCTCACTATGTTGCCAACCTCCATTCTGTTCCATCTAGAGAGTCTGCATCTCGCTAACTCCAGATGCTTAATTAATCTATAAGTAGCACTCCCTCTAATAGGAACATGGCACACCTGAGAAATCAAGGTCTTAGCAGATGAGTAAAAAGTCCAAAACTTCTCAAATCTAAACTTTCTCCTCTATTGAACAGCCACATCAGTGAATATTAGAATGGAACAGTGGTCAGAGGCAATCCTGGATAAATAAGTAACTGTGGCAGAAGGGTAACATTGAAGCCAATTGGCAGAGGCCATGGCCCTATCCAGTCTTTCCCAAACTCTAGCAGATCCCTGGCAATTATTGAACCACGTGAAATGGGAGCCCAGGAATCCCAAGTCCAGAAGGCTAGTAGAAGATATAAAGGTCCCGAACTCATATATGCCCATGGACTCAACAAATTGCCTACCTCCTTTCTTCTCATTGGCCCCCACAATACATTTGAAGTCTCCTGTAATGAGGGAGGGAAGTCCTTGAGCAAGCAATGACAGAATGTTGGCCCAAAGCACCCAGCGCTTCCAAAAATCTGTGCTGGCATAAACATCCGAGAGGAGCCAAGGAACAGACGTCCTCTCAGAAATGACAAGAGCCACTTGCTGACCGCAATGATGAAATGCATCCACCCTAATGTTGGCACTTCTCCATAGAACCAAAATATCACAGATAAGCCCACGGACTCAAATGTATAAGAAAATCATGATTTAAAAATTTGCCTCCTTAAGCAAGCTAGACTAGCCCCGGACAAGCGAGTTTCTAGTAGAACACAGATGTCAAAACTATGAAGTTGCATCAGCCTCTCAAACGAGAAGCAAAACGAAGGTTTCTGGGCTCCTCTCATATTTCAGATAAGAATCTTCATCCAGTGACTAGAGGGGGGGGCATCCTAGTCCCCTATCATCTCCACATCAAGAGGACAGCTAGTGGGAGGGTCGCCCTCCACGGGCCCTTGACCAGTGCTGTGCACTAGCTGTGAAGAATCTATAACCTCATCAACCTCATCCTGTTGAATGGCCTTCTTTAGTAGAGTGAATGCAGATTCATGGCTTCATCCCTCCACAGAAGCCAACTGGGTGACTTTCGTGCCATCCCCAGGGGTGGATACAACCTTGCGTTGGGTCTTCTTAGGCCCCAAGCAAGACTGAGTGTCATGCCCTTGAGAAGCATCCGTGGATGCAAGGTGTCTTGTTCACCACCAATGTCGAAGAAGGGATATTTCCCTTTCCCTTTCATGGTCTTGGAGGCAACTCTCCGGGACTTAGCCTCCACAAGCTGGGCCCTCTTTGTTGGGCTGGGATTGGCATCCTTGCGGCCCAAAGGATGCCCAACCCATTTGTCTGAACCTAAGAGTCCAAATGGATTAGTGTCACAGTTCAGAGAGCACTGTGGCATGCTCTCAGCCTGGGCAACACCAGTAGGGTCAACCAGCACAGCTCCTACAAACTAGCGTGCTTGCTTTGTCTTCTCAGGCCTCTGATCCGGCAACACCACCGTAGGAGCAGGGTTTTGGCCAGCAAGGGGGATCCTCCCAGACCGCCGATGGGCAGTCTTCCTAGGGGTTTGCCAACCATCCGACAAAGCAGGGGAGGCAATAGTACCAGCCTAAACTGACTTCCTAGGGTTCGAATCCTAGTCCGGGGGGGGGGGCTTCATCACCAAAAAGCAGTCATCCAAGGGCCAAACCTTGTCCCAGCCGAAGAAGGAGCATCCCCTTGAGCAGAGGAGCAAGGACCATCCAAATGGAGAGTGCCACACTGGCCGCAGATTCCCTCCAAGTGTTTGTAGGAGAATTGTTGCTAGAACGGGGAGCAGCTTCCCCAGACTTTAGCCCCGGGATGGAGGGGCTTGTTTAGATCTACGCGAACACATGCTCGAGCAAACCCTCATCTCCTCTTCTCTTTCATGAATGAATCGAAGAAGATGAACTATCCAACCATAGCGAGGATGGACCGTAGAATTTCATCAGCCCAGAACTCAATTGGAGGGTTAGGCAAGCATACCAACAAAAGAGCAGAGACAATGGCATCGTCCATCAGCATGAACTCTGCTCTCCAATCTTCCACTGCGATCAGTTGGCCATTGGTAACCCATGGCCTACCTAGCACAAGCTCCTCAGCTCTGAGGTCAACAAACTGGAACACGTAGAACCGATGGGCTAAGCTTATAGCCTCGATGTTGCTGGGTACACCAGCACTGCAAAATTCCCTTGCAATCGCATCCGGCGGTACCTAATGGAAGAAACTCCGAGCCAGGACCACTGATTGCTCCCAGGTCTACAATTCTTCAAATAGGGCTTGAGGAGGGACTCCTCTATTTGTTGAAAACAGAAGAGTTCTACCTTTCGAGGGAAAAGGTAAAATATTTCTTTCACTCGGAAGAGATAACAAATATAAGATAGACATGCATCACTACAAAAAAATATTAAATTAGCAACGTCATTTTGGCATCACTAATCCAAAAAAATTTATCACTAATCCAATTAGCGATGAATTTAGCGATGCAAAAAAATTCATCGCTAAATTAATCATCGCTGCGAAAATTAGTGACATTGATATGTTTCGTTACTAATTGCGACGAGTTTAGCGAAGTCGATAAAAGTCAGCGATGCCTGTTAGCATCGCTAATTTTTTTAATAAAATTTTATAAGTTTGATTTCATTAATTTTCACTAACCTGCTTAAATAATATTCAATTTCAATAGAAGACACATTCACAAATAGAATATTTCATTAAAAATAAAAATAAAAGATATCAAATTAAAATATTAATAATACAAATCAGTAGTATAGAAATACAAAAAAAGTAGCACATTATAAAATACAACAAAATGTAAAAGTTTCAATGCCGATCAACTGGAGGGAGGGTCATCTAGAGCTGAAGGTGGAGCAAAAAATTGTATCGACTGCGACATACGCATAACCAACTACCGCATCTCCTACAACTCTTCCTCATAATAAACGTTCTCCTCTCGCTGTTCCTGCCGAATGTCCATGATCTCCATCATCATCTCTGACCTCACATGTTTCACGATGGAACGCTTAATCTACTCGTAATCACCGGTGCCACCCTGACTGGAAGAAGAGGAACCGCATCGATCGAAGAATGCTGAAGCTTTGGCACCTAGACCGTAAACTCTACGATCATTTGGCTATGTGCTAACAGCCTCTAAGAAGATAGGGCTACTCTCCTGCATTGAAGGATCAGGCATGGACCCTCCCTCTTCTAATGGCTATGTGGTCTGAAAGGTCTAAGATAATAGCTCATCCATACGTGCCTGTAAGGAATACATATTAAATATAATGCAACTCATAATGGAGGAAATATATCAATAAACACATTATGTTTTAAATGATATACTTACTCTGATACGCTGGGAGCGACCGTCGACCCAAGACCCATCTTTTTTCATCTGGGTCACCTTGAACAATTGCTAGTGCCCTGGATCGGCATCTTCCTTCAGCCTCTGAAAAATAATGTTTTAAATTTGTAGTTATTATCAATTTAACTCCTTAATCAAAATGAATCCCGCTGTCTGGCAGGAAATACCAGTGCCTGGACCACCTTTCTTGGATCGATGATTAATTCGAGCTAGCTATGGCCAACCTCCTTCGCCACTGGGGATCCGCCTACTACTACTTCCAGCCATCCCATATAGAATCAGAGATATGAGTGGGGCATTTTGATGCCCTTTGCTAGTGACATAAATTATCATATTATCGGCAATAAACAAATGAAATTCAAGCTATTCTAACCAAAGGAGTTAAGGCTGGATCCCACTCAAATTCTTTCTGCAAGCAAAAAAATTATGAATATGCATATTGTAATAAATAAATTATATAGATAAATGTTGATAATATGACATTATAAATGCAATTAAGCATCATACAAATATTGTATACTAACCTTGTTCGTATAATTCTATATCAAACTAAAATAAAAATCAAATAATCCAAAGATATTTATAATAGTTAACGCAGTTAGCAAATATAATAAATGAACAAGTTTAAAATTATATATACATAATTATAATTATAAAATACATACATGAAACTCGTAGAACTCCCTCCCTCCTCATTGAGGCACTCCAAACAGTAGCCCTTCGGGTCTACACGCCTCTTAAATATATATGTGATGCGTCTTGAGACAATATGGCTCTCTACAAATCTATGCAAGTATAGTAAAATATAAGATATAATTTAATAACATAGCAATTATATGAACAAATTTATATCATGATAGAAATACATTTACTAGCCATCAATCAGTAGAAGCCTCCTCCTTCCATTGAAGGAAGTACTGTCACCTAACGATGGCTCGACAGATGATCTTGGAATCTCATCAATAGACATCTCACATATATGTTGCTCCTATTCAAAGGATCTATCATATTGTGCATCAAAAGGAGAGTCATTGCCTGTACCAGTAGAATAACTTTAGGCTATGAATCATCCGCGACCCCTTATAATACTATATATATAGTAGAATCAGAATGAATCCAAAAAAAGCATAAAACAAAAATTTTATTTTTTAATTATAATCAGAGGTATAAATACTTAGTCACTATCATTTATATTCTCAAGTTTAGGTTCTTCGTCTGATTCTGTCTCGGACTGTGATTCATATGCATCTTCTTCATCATTTGAGACCTCATTCACATTCTCAATTTCAAGTGAAGCACCAGTTGGATCATTACGAATTGAATCCAGATCAAGCGAATAATCTTGGATTGCATGTGCTTCTATGACATCTTCTTAAAAAGCTGAAGATTTAAGTATTTGCGAAGATGAGCTTATCGGCATAGAAATAGTCGCCTGTGGCTTTATTTTACTCACAACCACCAATCTTGCTTATCATTTCGAAGGATTGGATATGTGGAGTAGTACACTTATTTAACTTGAGATACCAGAATGAATGGTTCATATTTGTTCAACCTTCTTTTATAACATACTTCAACAATATTATAATCTTTATACACTTTAGTCCCTGCATTTGGAGTTGGATCAAACCATTCATATTTGAATAATATAGAGCGTTTAATAGGCCAAACAAGATACTTAACTTTATCAATCTCTTATAGCTTTCATAATAATCTTGCTGATCTGCACCAATAGTTTGACCTTGCACACATACCCCTCAATTTTAGGTTGCTCTTGAAGAACCCAAAGACTTAACCTGAAACTTGTACCCATTCACAAAATATCCGATGTATATATTAACTCTAGACAATGGCCATTATGCTCGAGATTTAATGAAAATGTTATCAACATTCGAAGAAGGATTATTAGTCTAAAAAATCAAAAATATATAATTAGTTTGTATACGGTATGTATTTATTAACCTATAAGCAATATGTCAATTTAACACTTACATGATCGTTGAACCAATATGCAAACTCAGTATAAAGTTTTAATCCAATTTCATCATCGCTGATGTAAAGATCTTGTTGTCTCCACATATCACAAAACATCCTTAAAAATAACAGTTTATGTCAACTTAGTTAAAAATAATATAAAGAAATTAATTAAGTATCAAAGTGAATAAAAAAATAATATCTTACTCTATAAACTGTTTTACTTCAGAGTAGTTCATAAGAATATAATTGTGAGCAGCTTTAAACTCTTTGTTCAACATATATTTTTTATTTTTGATACCAAATGGCCTACCAATAGTTCCAAAAATGGAGATGCTTCCATCATCTACTCCAAATGGCTATCCACAACCATCTAAATTATGTGATACTTTTTTATTCTTAGTTTTTACATGTTCATCGAAGTAATGCGATGCAAAATTTGATAACTGCTCCACCAAATATGCATTGCATATTGATCCTTCAACTCTTGTCTTATTTCAAATATTTTTTATTAATTTCTTCATGCACCTAAAAGTTTAAATTTGAAAACAAAATAAGATACTCAATTTAGTGAACATAATAAAATAAAATTTGTATGAAAAGTAAATTACCTCTCAAATGGGTACATCTAATGATATTGAACAGGTCCAGCAATCCAAACTTCGTATGCCAAATGAACTGGTAGATGTTTCATGTAATTAAAAAAAATTGGAAAAAAATTCGTTCCAACTTGCATAAAATAATTAAAATCTCTTCTTCAAGTCTTGCTATATCATTAGTTCTAATAACTCTAGCTGTTAGCTCTTTAAAAAAAATATACTGATCTCTATTGATGCTTTTCATACATTGGCAAGCAGTAATTCATGAAATGCTATGGGCATTGTGATCATTTTTGTTTCTTTACATATAACTGCATCGCATGTTGATGATTTTGAATTTTATGATATATATGTTTTTTGCACATATTTTGTATGAAATATATTATTAAATCATATTTTGGCTTGATCGGCATAAAGATGGAATTTGGGTAAATTTAATTGCTTAAAAAGGAGTATTTGGACTTGCCACAAATTATGGATTGTTGCTATCAGTAGGTATGTGGAAATAGTGAAATTGCTGCCATGAATAGGTACATGGAAATTATGGATTGCCACCATGAGTAGATACATTGAGGCTATGGATAGCTTTATCATCGAATGATGTGTGATATTAGGGATTGTTGTTATGGGCAGGTATGTGGAAGATGGATTGCTGTCATAGGTAGGTACATGGAGTGTTGATGTCTCTACCATTAAGATATGTTGAGGATTATTAAGGATTTATTGAGGATGGTTTGAGGTTTTCTTGTCATGGGTTTAAGCATGACCATTATTAGTCCAATACCAAAGATAAAATGTTATTGAATCCAACATGTTCATCAAAGATAAAAAGGATAACTTATTTGGAAATATTGTTGACTAAAATATTGTTATATGATACATGTGATATCAGTTGCAACAATTAATTACTGGTATGTGATGTTTGTATATTGTGATATTTGAGTATCAATTAATATATTGTGTGGTTGTTTGGTGTTTTTTCTTCGATTTGGCTTTGACATTAAGTAGTGTGTGCATAATTCTTACTAAGTTGTTAGCTCATAGGATATTTTAATTATCTTTTGTGAGCCACAAGATGAGTAAGATTGGGAAACAAGAGAATGTAAGTGAAGATCAAGTAGATTAGAGTAGTTATATTATATATGTTACCTATCAAATAAGGAGAATTGTAATTGGATAGATTTTATTATTATTATTATTATTATTATTCATGGTGCTCTCCAATTTTGGATATAAACAAAAATATATTGTGTTACTGTGGAAATTGATTATAAAAAAGGCCTTGCATATTTTCTAAGGCTACACCTTAGAGGATGTGTGACCGTGTTGTGTGTCCCACCAAAAATGGGTTTGGGGGTGTGAAAATCATGGACCTACATTTTCTAATATGTAGCATTCTCTCATTATACTTTTGGTAATTTGTGCATGTAGAGGTGTGTTCTTATTGAATATATACTGATTTATGAAAACTTTCTATGAACTTGGTAAAGACATAACAAACTATACCTAGGAAAGGGGTGGACTTGTGACTTCTTTTTTTATGAAAAAAAAAACAAAGAGAAAGTAAAAATATTCATGTAAAGATAACATGGTGATGAAAAATGCATTGTGGGTTCTACTTTCATTTTAGTGGAAACATGTAAGTTTTAAGTATGAATAGTTCAAACCTAAAGTATGAAGCGAGGGGTAAAAACATGGGTTCTACTTTTAGCAATCATGATTGTTTTGTGTATTTCATATTATGACACTGTCGTTTTGTTGAGTGGTCAGACGCTCCATTGAATTTTGTAGAACTTATTGCAATTTCATTACACTACAACAAATTTATCATTTTTCGACGCTAAAAATAATATTTTCTGACACTAAAAAGCGTCAAAAAATATCATCCCAATGCTTTTTGAAAGCGTCGGTATCAGCGTCAGAACATGCCGACGCTTTAAAGCGTCGGCACTTTCATCTTTAAATTTTTCTGGTCGATGCGTAGATGGAATTGGGCACTGTCGAACGCCATTGAGACTAGCACATATTACATATCTTTATCCTTGTGGTGAATAGTTGATCTCGCAAGCTGAAGTATGAAGATACTTGGATATGTATGTGAATGCTCATTATTATAACGATGCATTGAATGATCCATACAGAGATCCCATATGGATATTTTATATAGTGTCGATGGTTGATTTCTGATAATGGTGGTGTGAGTGATTCTTTGACTTAAGATCTTTATTGTACCTCATGTATGGAATGTCATGCTTTGACAATATGCAAATATCGTTCTAGCTACGAATGACAAATATGGTGTCGGTTGGGTATAACTTGAAGAACATGAAGGTGGTGTTGATCAAGATAGGATTTGTCTCCCTTGATAAAGAGTGTTATATTCCATGGCCACTTTATGGATAGAAATGACTATTAAATCCTTGCAAGGTTGAGTTGGAATTCGAAATGGTTTCAAAGTTTCAATTCATATGAGTTAATTTTTTTTAGATCAAGTAAACAAAAATCAATTATAGGTTTGACACATTTCATACTACTAATTAATTTCAGATATGTGATGAAGGGATTAAATCGTATGGTAACCATCTATGGACAGGTGTTGATGACCACGTCAACAAAACTCTTAACACTTGGGTGGTCATGATGCTTTGCTAAAGGCCACTCATGATCTATAATCATGGATTCTTTAATTTGTTCAAGGGGTTGATTTGATCAAAGAATTGACTTGGACAAAGTATTGACTAGGTCATCCTTAGGGTCAATATTAGGGACATGATTATTACCAACATGTCAAGGGACCTAATGGGTCACACGCATTAAGAAGATTTTGGATGAAATTAAAATAAGAATTAAGTTGGACTTAATTCAGATTAGATGACCAATTAATTAGGATTGGATTTGATTCAATCTTAATGAGAGAATATTTTGTATCCAAGGGACAGAGACCTTTTGTACATGTGATGTACATATAAAATCTATTAATTGAAGACCCAATTAGGCTTTATCCAAGTGATTAATAGCTTAGTTTAATTTGGATTAATAATGTGATGTTTAATTGGATCCATATGATGGCATGATTTGATTCATGAAAACCTAATTGAACTGAGGGCTGAAATCGTGCCATCTAGAGGATGGATCCATGCCCATGTGATGGGCATGACCCATCACTATGTTATGGAGGAGGGAACACCCATGATTTGGGCATCATTATGAAGCCAAATCCAAGGTTGGAGTGTTGGTTTCATAGGATAATCAATTTCTTATTTTTTAGGGATGCGGTTTTGATGCAACATAAGGGCAGGGGTGATTATGCAGTTAATGAATTGATAAAAATTAATTTTTTAAGTATTTTAGAAGATGACTAATTCATCCAAAAATAAGAGAAAGATAAGAGAGTATATTATATTATATTGAAAGTAACGATTTAGGAATAGAACTTTAAAAAAAATGAAAAAGCGTACCAGGATAGTCTGTAATTAAGAAACTCCAGAGAAGACATGCTCATGAACTTTCACAGAATTAGAATCATAGAGTAAGGGAAAGGTTGTTTTACCTGACGATGATGCGCTTCTAGTGTTAGTAGAAGATCTCTCGCTAGCGAGCAGGATTTTTGAATGAGAAAACTATCTTCCATGTGAGGATCCTTAATCTCGATTCAGGGGCAAAAAAGGCATCCTTAGCTTTGAAGATGAATCAAAAGAGGGGCGGTGACTTTGAAGATGAATCAAGAGAGGGGTGGTGTCTTTGATGATGAATCAAGAGAGAGGGCAGCGGTTTTGGAGATGGATCAAGAGAGGGGGCGGCGGCTTTGAAGATGGATCAAGGGAGAAGGCGACGGCTAGGGTTTTAAGTATGGATGCCTAGAATTTAGGAAGAGAGGGTAGGTGGTCGGTTATGAGATGGTGATATGAGGATTAGGGTTTGTTCGGTGGAGCTTGGTAGAGGAGATGGACTAGACTAGGGTTTGGTAGCAAGAACACTTGACCTCATGCCTAACTCCCTCACGGAGGATTAATTGCTCAAGGCAATGGAAATAGAACTTGAAAGAAAGTTCTCAAAACTCTTTTTTTTATTCATTCATATCCTTTATTCATCATTTCAAGAGAAGGGTTCCATAGACCTCTTATACCATTACAAGGTAAGTTCAATAAGTAGAGTACTAAATGATAGGGATTACAAAATATGGTAGAATATTTATCATCGTAGAGTAAAGATTCTTCTTTCCTTCATCTGGTTCGACCATAATGGCAGCAGCAAGATATGGTTCCAATTGTGGAGGCAAGAGGCCACAAGCAAAGAAGGAAGCTTGTGGTGACATTCTTCTTTTTTTCCTTTTGTTAATAAGGTCCATATGGGGCGCGAGATCCTTTTCAGAATGGTTGATATGTTTGATATTCATTCTCATTAAAGCATAGCAAGGGACCAATGAATTTCTTCCTCATAGGGCAACCTTGAGGGTGCCCAAGGTTGCCAAATTATTATTAACGATATGGAAGGACAAGATTGATTCCACGTCATCAATCCTGATGTAGACGGATCCAATCCATGCAGAGCACCAAGGGTAGGGTATGAATAAGGTTGGAAAAGATTGGATGATTGTCCAATACTGCCTAATCTGGGGCTTATTCTAAATATCTTCAGCAGGGTCTCAATAAGAGTAATACACTTTTCTTGAATTATTACAGGACTCAAATAAAAAGAAAATGCATGACCTGAACATTAGACTAAACCAAACTTGGCTGACTCAGTAACAAACTGGACTCGACCAACTAGGAAAACATTGGACTTCTAGGGTTCAAAGATCCAAATAGAACCCTACAACCTTTTTCTCACTCTTGCTCCTGCACCAATTCTCCCGGGGTGGGAGGAACTTGATCCCATCGAGTAAGGGTTAGTTTGACTCTGGTACTCCTCTAGCAAGTCCGAGTCCAAGCTTTGCAAATCTTCTCTAGAAATCCATGAGTCCTCATATTTGGACCGACCTTGCCAACAAACCAAGTATCGCTGGTAACCTCTGTTTCGGATCGAGATAGCTTGGTCATCCAGAATCTGCTCAATTCTATCCTTCCCCTCAGGCCAAATTGTAGGTGGACACACATGGATGGGCTCGCTCTCAAATAAAGGGTTAGGTCCGAAAGCCTTACTAGGTATCATCGCTGGCTCCCTATACTCTACTAAGTCTGAAACATTGAAAGTAGAGCTAATGCCTAACTCAGGAGGCAACTCCAGCACATAGGCATTGGTTCCCATTTTCTTCATCACACTATAAGGATCAGCTCCATGAGCATGTAACTTTCTAACGGTTCTCGGAGGAAACTGCTCAGACCTTAACCTAACCATGATATAATCTTCTTTCACAAACTCTTGGACTCGTTTTCGAAAATTAGCTAACCATGTATATGTTTCATTACTTAAGTTAATCTTTGCGCTAATCTCCCTGTGCAAATCCTTAATAAGCTGTGCAAATGATGCTGTAGATTTGGAGACTCGTGTGTGAACACGTAATGGAATTAGGTCAAGTAGCTTGTTGGGCTTATACCCATGGACAATTTTGAATGGCTCTTTTCAGTGGATCTATTGATTGAAGCATTGTAGGCAAACTCAGCTCTAGGTAGCAATAAATTTCAATTCCTGGTGTTCTCTCCTACAAGGCATCTCAGAAGATTTCCTAGACTATGGTTCACTACTTTTGTCTGACCATTGGTTTGGGAATAATAAGTTGTGAAAAAGTTCAACTTAATCCCTAACTTAAGCCAGAGGGTCTTCTAAAAATAGTTGGTAAATCAGACATCCCTATCTGAAACTATGATCTTAGGTAAGCCATGGAGTCTAATGTTCTTGTCAAAGAACAGTTGGGCTATCCTAGATGCATCGAAGGTCTAAGAACAAGGCAAGAAATGGGCCATCTTGGAGAACCTATCGATCACTACATAAATTGAATCATGTTTTCTTTGGGTCCTAGGTAATCCTAACACAAAATCCATACTCAAATCTTGCTAAGGGCGCTCAGGTACGGGCAAAGGGGTGTAAAGGCTAGTGTTCTATTTTCGTTGTTTGGCAACAGTGCAGGTTCTACATCTGGCCATAATTTGTGCTACATCCCTTTTTAAACTAGGCCAAAAAAGCTAGTCTTCTACAGCTAAGATCGTCTTATCCTTACCAAAATGACCAGCTAATCCTTCCGCATGGGTCTCCCAAACTAGGAATTCCCTTAACGACATTCTAGGGATGCAGAGCCTATGGTGCCGAAACAAATAACCATCTAAGAAGGTATACTCACTATACTTACTAGATGACCCATGGGTCAAAGTCTAATGAATGTCCTTAAAGTCAGGGCATAACTCATACTCTTCCTTAAGTTGCTCAAACCCTATAACCTCGGTCCTAACAGAATTCAAGAGCTAGGATCGATGACTAAGGGCATCTACCACCTTATTCTCGGTTTTGGCTCTTTGTTTTAATACAAAAGTATCGGCATGGATGTATTCTATCCATTTTGCGTGCCTAGGATTAAGGTTCTTTTAAGAATTTAGGAACCTAAGGGCCTCATGGTTAGAAAATAATACAAATTCCTGCAGTAGCAAGTGGTGTCTCCAATACCTCAAAGCTTGCACTACCGCATAAAATTCCTTATCATAGGTAGAATACCTAAGCTTAACATCATTGAGCTTCTCGCTAAAGAATGCTACTGGATGGTTATCTTGGCTTAGGACTCCTCCTATCTGTACACCTGAGGCATCACAGACAACCTCAAACACTTTGAAAAAATTGGGTAATTTCAAAATGGATGCCTAGGTCATTTTGTCCTTAAGTTCTAGGAAGGCTTTATTGGCGGCTTTGGCTCATTCAAAATCTTCCTTTCTAATACAATCGGTAATGGGTGCAACTATCGTACTGAACCCCCAATGAATCTTCTATAAAAGATAGCTAGGCCATGGAAACTATGAACTTCGTGGACACTAGTAGGCACTGGCCACTCAACTATGGCCTTGATCTTCTATGGGTCAGCCGACTTTCCTTCAGGGGTTACAACAAATCCAAAGAAGACAACTCCATGGGTCAAGAAATTATACTTTTTGGGATTAACATAGAGATTATCATTTCTAAGGGTGTGACATACATGCCTAAGAAGATCTAAATGGTCTTTCTTGATATTACTGTAAATCATGATGTCATCAAAATAGACTACAACAAATTTTTCTATGAACATCCTAAGAACTTGGGTCATGATCTTCATAAATGTACTCGGTGCATTGGACAAGCCAAAAGGTATCACTATCCACTCATATAGGTCATGCTTAGTTTTAAACGCGATCTTTCACTCATCCTCGGGTCTAATTCTAACCTGGTGATAATCACTCTTAAGGTCAATCTTCGAGAATGTGGTTGCACTGGCCATCAGGTCTAACATGTTATCTAGGCAGGATATGAGAAATCTATATTTAATGGTGATCTTATGATAGCTCGATTGTCTATGCACATCCTCCATGTACCATCTTTCTTAGGGGTTAATAGGGCGGAAACAACACAAGGACTCAAACTTTCCCTAATAAACCCTTTCTTAAGTAACTCTCCAACCTATTTCTGCAACTCTAGATGTTCAGCTGGGTTCATCCTATAGTGGGGCAGGTTGGGCAGAGTGGCTCCCGGGACTAGGTCAATGGCATGTTGAATATCCCTAAGGGATGAAGGTGATCAGAAAAGTCTTTGGAAAAGACATCTTTGAACTCTTCTAAATTTTTTCTAACTTTCCGAGGGTGCTCTACGGGGATCGGATCTTGGGTTTCCCTAGCTATCAACATCCAAATGGGTGAACTTCTTATTCTAATTCCTTAGCATAATTAGGTTCAATCCTAACTTCTTCTCTTTTAATTGACTCGAACTCCTCTTGATGTCATCCTAGGTGGGGTAGGGTAAACCATAATTTTCTTTCCATTATAATTAAAGAAACACGAATTTGATCGGCCAAAAAGGGTTGCATCACGGTCGAACAACCAAGGCCTACCCAGAATGAGACTGTTTACTCCCATGGGTAAGACATCACACCATATCTTTTCCTGATAAGACTAAAACTAGATTTGGACTGGGTATCTCATCTTGATAGGTATGAAGGTAGAATATATCCATGACACCTTATAGGGTTAGGATGTGGAACAGGTGTTAATCTTAGAGTCTTGACTGCACTGGAATGAAATGGCATTAACACAATTTTCACTATCTTTGATGAGTTTGCAAACCTTATCCCCTATCTTGAGAAAAGTCTATAGGATGTTAGTCCTATGCCAATCCTCTTGAACTTTGGTTTGAGACAGGATGCACCTCACAACTCCTAATAGGTTAAGCTCTGTGGATTTCTCTCCTCCCTCATACTTCTCAACTAAATTCAATCTAGCCTCATAAATTTCTTCCTCTCATTTCTCACTAGGCTTGTGATTTTCTTTTTCAAACTCACCTATGTTAGGGACCTGACGGGACATTGACTAGCAAATGGCCTATCTTATGATATCTAAAACATGCTGAGTTGGGGAGGGAGATCCTATAGGTTTTGGGTGCCTTACCCTTATCATCTGACATGTTCATTGGGTACCTAGGTTGGGTCTACTATTTGGGGCTTGATTGGATCCTAATCTCTAGGTTGGGTATTCGTTTGGAAGGTTCTGGTCTATGAAACATGGGTTGTCTCTAGAACCTCTCAAAATTTTTAGCAACTTGGTAAGCTTGCTCCAGATCATTGACTTCTTTCAAATATAGTTCCCTCTGAATATCTTTCCTTAGACCAATTCTAACCTAGATAGGATGGCCTCTTCCGACTCAACAATGTGACATCTCAGGATAAATTCATCAAGTTTCTTAATGTACTCAGAAACGGTTTTGTTGCTTTGACGTAACCTTTGCCATTGGTCTAAGAGTTTCTATTGGTAGGACATGGGTGCATACTTCTCTCTTAGTCTAACCTTCATGGCTCTCCAGATAGTTATGAGAACATCACCTCTTCGTCTAATCAACATCTCAATATTTCCCCAGTATAACCTAGCCTATCGAACTAATTTAAGTTTGGCAAATTTATATTTTCTCTCCTCGGTCATCTCGTACCACTCAAATATTAATCCATTTCACCTTTCCAATCGACAAACAGCTTGAGATCTAAACTTTCATCAAAAGTGGGTACTTCTAATCTGATATTCTTAAGAATTCTCTCATCTGGGTTCATGTTTTTTGTATGGATGTCATAATTTTTAACTAGAGTGTTATAATTTTGAACTAGCTAGGATGTTATAATCAAGTTTTGTGAACTGCATAGACATGTGCAGCAATGTGGAAGACATCACGTTGCAGAGCTTTGATCCTATTTTGCCCTTTGGTTACAGGAATTGAAACATGGAATCCAGAGTTATCCCCTTCGATTTGTAGTTAGGAAAGCGAAGAAGAGGAAGTCAACCTGTTGTTGCATGAAGACAATATGGCCATTGTGAAATGAGAATTTTCTCTAGAGGGAGACTAAAATACTCCAACTGACCTTAGCAAAAGATATTAGCTATAAAAAGTTGTATTGTTGTGGATTACATGTGGCAGGATCTCTGAGGCAGTGCCGTTTAGTGTTTTTTTTTTTTCCGACATATCACAACAGTTTTCTGCCCAAATATATCAAGAATCTATGTTCAGAATAACCCCCTTTTAACGCGTGTGCTTGAAGACCTATAAGCTTTGTTTGAATGGAAAGAAAACTAGAAAGGAAAGAGAACGGAGGAAGAGAAAATGAAAGGGAAGAAAAAAGTGAAGAGAAATATTTTCTCTCCTTTTGTTTGGATGAGTGAGAGGAAAATAGAGAGAAAAGAAAAATTGATAATTTACAATGACAATAATATCCTTATTATAAATGATTAAAAAACATATCATTTGTTTCATTACAAGAAAGATGAGCATTGTGGTGAACTTATAACGATGACTTATTATCGTCGTTATAGGTTTCTTTATTACGACGAAATAAATATTACAATCGTCGTAATAAATATTTATTACAGCGACAAACTATTTCGTCGTAATATCCATGCTTCTAACGGCGAAATATAAGATCGCCGTTATAGATAGAGTTTTTATTTAAAAAAATAATTATTTTAATTCACGATATTACAACGAAACAATTTATCGTCATAATATCTCTACTTCTACGGTGAAATCTAATTTCGTCGTTACAGACAGAGATATTATTAAAAAAATAATTATTTTAATTAAAGTTATTACGATGAAAACATATTTCGTCATAATATCTCTACTTAACGGCGAATCTAATTTTGCCGTTATAGATAGAGATATTATTTTAAAGAATAATTATTTTAATTAAAGTTATTACGATGAAAATATATTTCATCGTAATATCTCTACTTATAATGGCAAAATCTAATTTCGCCGTTATAGGTAAAGTTTTTATTTAAAAAAATATTTATTTTAATTCAAGATATTACGACGAAAAAAGATTTCATCGTAATATCGCCACTTATAATGGCGACATATAATTTCGTCGTTATAGATAGTATTTTTATTTAAAAAAATAATTATTTAATTCAACATAATACGGCGAAAAACATATTTTGTCATAATATATATTTGTAATGGTGAAATATTGTTTCGCCGTAATAGATAGAGTTTTTATTTAAAAAAATAATTATTTTAATTCAAGATATTAATAGGGAGCAGATTTTGTTTTTATTTTGTTTTTTGCATTATTACGCAAAAAATAAATTTTGCCGTAATATGGAGCACATTTTATTTTTATTTTTTGTTCTATTACGACGAAACATTATTTCGTCGTAATATGGAGCAGATTTTATTTTTATTTTTCTTTGTGCTATTATTTGTAACAGCGACATCTAAATGTCGCCATAATAGGGTGAGAGTATATATATATTTTTGGAAATATTACGATGAAAAATATATTTCGTCGTAATATTGAGTAGATTTATTTTATTTATTTTTTGTTCTATTACGATGAAAAATAGTTTTCATCGTAATAGGGAGCAGATTTTATTTTTTTTTCTTCGTGCTATTATGGCAAAAATTTTGTTTCGCCGTAATAGGGAGCAAATTTTATTTTTATTTTTTCTTCATGCTATTACGGCAAAATTTCTCTTTTGCTGTAATAAGTTGCTTTGTAACGGCGACAGATAGATGTTGCCGTAATAGGTTGAGAGTATATTTTTTTTATTTTTGCTCTATTACAGTGATAAGTTGATTTGTAACGGCGACTGATAGATGTTGCCGTAATAGGAAGAGATATTTTTTTTAATTTTTTACTATTACGATGAAAATTATGTTTCACCGTAATAAGGTGATTTATAACGGCGAAATTTTAATGTCGTCGTAATAGGTGAGAGTATATTTTTTATTTTTGCGCTATTACGGTGAAAATAAAATTATCGCCGTAATAAGTTGAATTATTACGACGAAATTAATCATTGTAATAAGATCACACTCGGCCCGGGTAAAGATTTTTTTCCCGTTTTCCCTCTTTTCCCTAAAACCCTCACGCGATTTTCTTCTCTTCTTCCTGAAACCCCACGAGCTCCCCTTCGCAAATCTAAGACTCCATCGAGCTTCCCTCCGCAAATCTGAGACCCTCGTAATCTCCTCTCCGCCGTGAACCTCCGGACGCCGGAACCCTCCCCCGCCGCCTTTAAAACTCTACCCCATAGAAGCAAAAACAAATCTGGGTAAGCTCTCCCTTTCCTTGTTCTGGTTTTATTGATCTCCTTCGATCTATTTTTACTGCTCCTGGATATTTCCTCAGTCTTTGTCTCCATCTGAGAGGCATCTCAGATATAGAGAGGGAGAGAGAAAGAGAGATTGAGAGAGAGGAGGAGGAAGGAGAATCATATTCTGTGATTTACTAGTACTTGCAATCCTACTTATGGTATTTAGCATCATCTGAGCAGATATTTTGTATTCAACCATGTCCACTTGTTTACCTTTCCTTTCGGTATGTTACTAGCATGTGTTCACACTTCATCATTAGATACCTTGTAAACCTTATGGCAACTAAACTGATGGGGCACGAAAAAAAATTGGTGGAATGAGGGGATGGTGATGTGTTCTAAGTGATTACCACCCTTAATGAACATTTGAGCCCAAGCTATGGCTGAATTCATGCATGGGAGAAATGAAGAACATCAAACCGGAAGCAGAAATCTAAACACCCTTGTGCAAGCTTCTTTCAAAGAAATAAAAAGATTAGGATCTAAAGGTATAGAAACCTTCAAACTAAGTTAAGCTACCTTTAAAACTTAAATCTAAAGGACCAAGAGGTTTTTTTTTTTTTTCAACAATGAAGTAAGATCTTAAAGTGGAAGGAATGCACTCAACACTCAAAGAATTGAGGGTTGGTTGACAAGATCTACACTCCTTACTTAAGAACCCACCTTGGCACTTGATCCTTGACGTGGAGCCATCATCCTCAACTCTAACATCCTCAAGAGAACCTGCAAGTGATCAGAAGTAAGATGTGAGGCAAAGGAATTGAAGGAAATAAAAAAAATCGAACAAGGAAAGGAAGGATTTGAAAAATTTTGCTGAGACTTGGGTAGCACTTGTCCTTCTTCTGAAACTATTATGGAACCTTAGTAGAATGGTTTAGAGTAGCAAATTGGGCCTCTCACCCTCTCCCTCAAGGAGTGACCTAGATCTAAGACTAGGGAAACATGAGCCTCAACTCAAACTAAGAGCATCTCACCCTCTTCATACTCAAAGATGAACAAGGCACTTGGCAAAAGAAATCAAATAAACTTGATTTTATTTCTCAAACTTCATATCTACAAGAGGGAAAGCTTGGCCTATTTATAGGCCAAAGGACTTCCAGAAATTTCAGCCCAAAAAACTAAAAGATCATAACAATCTAAGGATTAGTTATGATATAGCTAACTAATTACAATCAATCCCTAACAAATTTGGTTGCACCAGCTTCCATGTGGCACCTCCTTAGTTTGCCATGTGTCATCATCAGATACCTCCATGTGTCCTCCAAGATTTGACTTCTAAGTTGCCATGTGTCATCATCAGATACCTCCATGTGTCCTCCAAGATTTGACTTCCAAAGAGAAGACTTGATGTCTTGATAGCAGTGTTGACTCAAGGCAGGAAGTGTCGATACTTTGAGACTTGGCAGAAGTTGAAATTTTGCAGCATGAGTTGCCACTTAGAAATTGAAACTCTTGGCACGAGTAAGTGGAACCTGCGGAAAGTAGATTAACTACAAAACCAAAGAGTGTCAGTCTGCAACCTTTTCTTCTTGCTGATGTCCCCATCAATTCTTCTCGTGAAAAAAACTCGGCCCTGACGAGTATGGATCATTTTGGCTTTGGTAATATTCAAGCAGATCTGGATCGATCCTTTGCAGTTCTTCTTGAGTGATCCATGAGTCTTCAGAATCAGGTCTACCTTGCCAATGGACCAAGTAGCGTTGATAGTCTTTATTTCGGGTAGTGGCAATCTTGTCATCTAATATCCATTCAATTCTTTCTCGCTTTGTGGCTGGTGGACACTCTGGGATTGGTTCACTCTCAAAGGATGGATCAGGTCCTAAAAACTCACTGGGATTCATTGTTGGTTCCTTGTATTCTACCAGATCTGAAATATTAAAGGTGGAACTAATACCAAAGTCAGAAGGTAGGTCCAGTATATAAGCATTAGGTCCAATTCTTTTTATTATTTTGAAAGGACCTGCACCATGGGCGTGTAGTTTCTTCATAGTTCCCTTTGGAAACTGTTCAGGTCTGAGCCTTATCATGAAAAGTCTCCTACATGAAATTCTTTTGCTCTTCTATGGGAATTAGCCATATGCTTGTAACTCTTATTGCTTATATGGATTTTCTCGCTAATTTCTTTGTGTAAATCCCTAATGTGTTATGCATATGACTCAGCAGACTCTGATGTTCGTATGCATGGGCAATGGAATGAGGTCTATTGGCTTTCTTGGTTTGTACCCATGAATAATCTCAAAAGGACTTTTTCAGTGGATCTGTTAACTGAACTATTATAGGCAAACTCTATACGTGGCAGTAAAAGGTCCCAATTTTCAGTATGTTTTCCCACTAAACATCTCAACATATTTCCAAGACTTCTATTTACAACTTCTGTTTGACCATCAGTTTGGGGGTGATAATGGTAGAAAAGTTTAACTTGGTTCCTAGCAGGTGCCATAGGGTTTTTCAAAAGTAACTGTGAATTTAACATCCCTATCAGACACGATGGTTTTAGGTAACCCATGTAATCTAACCACTTCATCTAGAAATAACTTGGCCACTTTTGATGCATCGAAGGTCTGGAACAAGGCAGAAAATGTGCCATTTTAGAAAATCTATCGACTACCATAAAGATGGAATCGTGTCTCCTTAAGGTCTTTGGTAGTCCCAACACAAAGTCCATACTGATGTCTTGCCAAGGTCGATCAGGGACGGGTAAAGGGGTGTATAGTCCAGTGTTTTATTTTTGCATTTTAGCAACAACACATGTCCTACACTGGGCTACGACTTGGGCAACATTTTGTTTTAAGCTGGGCCAAAAGAATTGTTCCTCCAAAGCTAGAATAGTTTTATTCCTTCCAAAATGGCCCGCTAAACCTCCGGCATGGATTTCCCAAATCAAGAATTCCCTAATTGAGGTTTGGGGAATACACAACTTATCTCCTTTAAAAAGGAACCCATCATGAAGAGTAAAGTCTTTGTATTCTCTAAAAGGCCTTAGACTGACAGATTCAAAAATCTCACTACTAAAGTGAGGGCAACTTTTATACTCTTCCTTCAACTTATCAATCTTGTGACTTCAGTACTTACGGACGTCAAGAGCATAGAATGTCGACTTAAAGCATTGGCAACCTTATTGTCAGAACCAGCACGTGTTTTAGAACAAAGGTGTAAGCTTGGATGTACTCTACCCATTTTCCATGCCTAGGGTTTAACTTCTTTTGGGAGCTAAGGAATCGGAGGGCTTCATGATCAAAAAATAGAACAAACTCCTGCGTAACAAGTAATGTTCAATATTTTCAAAGCCTGAACTACCACATATAACTCCTTGTCATAGGTGGAATATCTCAACTTTGCACCATTTAGTTTCTCGCTAAAAAAAGCTACCGGATGATTCTCTTAACTTAAAACTCACCAATTCCAATCCAGAGGCATCACAAGCAACCTCAAAACTTTAGAGAAGTCAGCAACCTTAAGATTGGTGCTTGTGTCATTCTTCTTTAATCTCAAGGAAGGCTTTATTGGCTTGTTTGGTCCATTCAAAATTTTCTTTCTTAAGACAATCCGTGATTGGAGCAACAATGGTGCTAAACCCTTGGATGAATCTCCTATAGAAGGTGGCAAGACCGTGGAAGCTACGGACGTCATGTATGTTCTTGGGTTCGGGCCACTCGACTATGGACTTAATTTTCTCGGGATCAGCAGAAACACCATTAGTAGTAACAATGAACCCTAGAAAGGTTACTTGTTAGTCATGAATTCGCACTTCTTCAGATTGGCATATAGATTTTCCTTTCTAAGGGTGCAACAGACTTGTCTAAGATGATCTAAATGGTCTTCCCTAGTCTTACGATAGATGAGGATGTCATCAAAATATACTACAACAAATTTTCCCATGAAAGGTCTTAAAACTTGAGTCATGATCCTCATAAATGTACTAGGGGCATTTGATAGACCAAAGGGCATAACCAACCACTCATAAAGACCATCCTTAGTTTTGAATGAAGTTTTCCACTCATCTCCGGGTTTGATCCTAACCTGGTGATAACCACTCTTAAGATCAATCTTGAAAATATAGTGGCTCCGCTCATCATGTCAAGCATATCATCAAGGCGAGGGATAGAAATCGATACTTGACCTAATTTTATTGATGGCACGACTATCGATGCATTCTCCAAGTGCCATGTTTCTTCGGGGTCAGTAGGGCAGGTACTGCACAAGGACTTAAACTCTCCTAATAAACTTTTTCTGGAGGAGATCTCCAACTTGTCTTTGTAGCTCAGCGTGCTCAGTAGGATTCATTCTATAGTGAGGTAGGTTAGGCAAGGTGGCTCCTGGGACTAGATCAATTGTATGTTGAATATCCCTAAGTGGGGGCAGGTGATTGGGTAAATCTTCTGGGAATACATCCTTAAAGTTTTCTAAGATCTTTGTGACTTCTTGAGGTGGTTCCTTAGGATCTTCATTCCGACTTTCTTTAAGTGCCAAAATCCACATAGGTGATCCTTCATTGATTTCTTTCTCTATTTCCTTGACACTGATCAAATTCAGATCTTGTTTCTTCTCTTCAAATCACTAGACCCTTTCTTGATATTGTCCTTAGGTGGGGTCGAGTTAATGATAAGTTTTTCCTAGATGGTTGAAAGCACAAGAATTGGATTGACCATATAAAGTTGCATCATGATCATACAACCAAGGTCTACCCAAAATGATGCTACTTACTCCCATGGGTAGTACATCGCACCAGACTTGTTCATGATAGGATTGGATTTGAATGGGAACTTGACATCTGGATTTAATGGGAATGGATGTGAATCTATCCAAGAAACTTTGTATGGATTGGGATGGGGAACAGGGGTCAAGCTTAAATTCTTAATGGCTTTAGTGGAAATAGCATTCACACAACTCCCATTGTCTATAATGATTTTATAAACCTTCTCCCCTATCTTAACAAATGTTTGGAGTATATTAGTTCTTCTCCAATCCTCCTTTTCCTTTGTTTGGGTCAAAATTCTAACAACACCCAAAGTCTCATCATAATCAATCTCTTCTTCCTTCATCATATTCATTGATCAGATTGGATTCAGCCTCATATACCTCTTTTTCAAACTCTTTAGTATCTTCAGGGTCCTCTTCAGCTAGTTCTCCTATGTGTAGAGAACGGGCAGGGCATTGGTTGGCATAGTGTCCCTTCCTGTTACATTTAAAACAATGGACATTCGGGTTGTTACTCTTTTGAACTACAGGGGCCTTACCCTTGTCACTCGTTTGACCGGATGGGATAGTAGGAGTGGGGTGATTTGGTCGCATTTGGTTGAACCCTGGTTTCTGAGTAGGGGTGCTAATCTTACTTAGTTCGGGTCTTCTGACTATCGGTCCCCTTTGAAACCTTTCACAATCTCTGGCTATTTGATAGGCTTGGTCTAGGTCAGTGATTTCTCTTAGAAATAATTCCTTTTGAATTTCTTCACGCAAACCGGCTCTAAACCTAGACAATGTTACAGCTTCTGATTCATCAATGTTACACCTCATCGCAAACTCATCAAACTTGGTAATATATTCAGACACAGTCTTATTGCCCTGGTATAATCTTTGCCACTGATCTAATAGTCTTTGGTGATAGGACATAGGGACATACTTTTCCCTAAGCTTGATTTTCATAGCTCTCCAAGTGGTTATGGGCATGTCTCCTCTTTGCCTAAGCATTCGCCCGATATTCTCCCAGTATAACCTAGCCTGGCGGACTAACCTCAGTTTGGCAAACTTATACTTTCTCTCCTCGGTCATCTCATACCATTCAAAATATTGATCCATTTCTCCCTCCCAATCAACATAAGCTTTAGGGTCTAGGCTTCCATCAAAGATAGGAGCCTCTAATCGAATGTTCCTCATGGCTCTTTCATCTTGATCTAAGTAATCCTGGTGAGGTCGCCTAGGGATACGATCAGGAGTAAAGTCAGGCCGATGGACTCGACGGGCTTCTTCCATGAAATCAGGATCAAGTCTCCTTGGATTGTATTCAGGGATGTGCACATGATATTGGGCTCTTGGACCTCGAGGAATTGACCTAGATGATTCAGGTTCGATGGGGATCCTTTGAGGCTCTTCAAGGGTCTCAACTCTATCTTTTACTTGACCTAATTCTTTGTTGATTTGCCCTAATTGCTCAGTTACAGTGTCTAACTTTTCAGTCAGGGTCCTCATAAAGAGTTCAAGATTAGGATCCATAGGTACAAACCAAGAAAGATAGAACTTTTGACCTATAAAACAAGAAGTACAAACCTAGCTTCTAGGGCTCCTAAACCTAGAAGTTCAAAATACAAGACTTGACTAGGTACTAGTTAAGGATGCAATTACCTTTGTCACTGGCCAGGTAAGAGGTGGGAATGCGGGAGGCCCCCCTTGCTTTCGCAAGGACCCAATTAAAGAACCGCAAGTCCGCTTAAGGCATTTGCCATTAGACCTCTAGTCTTAGACACCAGTTTCTAAGAATAATTACAAACTCAAATAGTGCTTTGTCTCCTCTTGCACTTGAACCCGACTTGTTGGTGTCCTTAATTTAGGTGCATACTTGATTTTAATTAAGGCTTAGGTCAATGCATAATGAGGATGGTTGTTGTGGGCTAAGGAAAGGTTATTAACTCCTCCCCTTATGTTATATTGAATGCCCTTAAGATGGTTTATGTATATATGGATGCACACAATTTCAGCAATTAACTAGCACAATCGACTAGACTTAGTACAATTAAGTAAAATTTAATCTAATTTTAAAATTCAAAATGCAAACTTAAATTGAGAAATTCAAATCTTGAAGTCTAGATTTCAGAAGCTAATTTTTTTTAATTTTAAAATTTAGATTAAAATTTCATTCTTGGAGGTAAAAGTGGTTAAATAAAATTTGCAGCTTCTAACTAACCTTCAACTAACCCGTTTTGAAAATTTGAAATTTAAAGTTTTAAATTTTTAAAAATTTAAAATGAAAATTGAATTAGTTAGATCTCAGAGTGAAAATCCTAGATTTTGAAATTTGAATTCAATTTTTTTTAAAAAATTTGGTTGAGGAAGTTGTTATGATAGTAGTTGCTAGAAGATTCTAGCAGCTTAACAAACTCTCTACTACCTATTTCAAAATTCAAATTTTAAATTTAAAAACCCCTCTAAATTCAAACTTTAAGTGGAAAATAACAGAATTTGAAGTCTAAATCTCAGATCTCAAATTAAAAAATTATTTTTTTAAAATCAAATTTAATGGAGGGAACCAAAACAGTCTTCCAGAAAACAACCTAAGAACTCAAATTTTTTTTATTCCAAAACTCTAAAATATATTTTTTTAATTTTAGATTTCGGAACCTAAAGTCCTAAAGTGCAGCAAATAATTTTTATTTATTTTTTAACCCTTAAAAAATTACAAAAAAATTCATGAAATCTCGGACTAAAACTAGAACAGAAATTCCAGCAACTTACAAGCTTAACTTAGAGACCAAAGCTCTGATACCAAAGCTGATGGGGCACGAAAAAAAATTGGTGGAATGAGGGGATGGTGATGTGTTCTAAGTGATTACCACCCTTAATGAACATTTGAGCCCAAGCTATGGCTGAATTCATGCATGGGAGAAATGAAGAACATCAAACCGGAAGCAGAAATCTAAACACCCTTGTGCAAGCTTCTTTCAAAGAAATAAAAAGATTAGGATCTAAAGGTATGGAAACCTTCAAACTAAGTTAAGCCACCTTTAAAACTTCAGATCTAAAGGACCAAGAGGTTTTTTTTTTTTTCAACAATGAAGTAAGATCTTAAAGTGGAAGGGATGCACTCAACACTCAAAGAATTGAGGGTTGGTTGACAAGATCTACACTCCTTACTTAAGAACTCACCTTGGCACTTGATCCTTGACGTGGAGCCATCATCCTCAACTCTAACATCCTCAAGAGAACCTGCAAGTGATCAGAAGTAAGACCGTGGAGGCAAAGGAATTGAAGGAAATAAAAAAAATCGAACAAGGAAAGGAAGGATTTGAAAATTTTTGCTGAGACTTGGGTAGCACTTGTCCTTCTTCCTGAAACTATTATGGAACCTTGGTAGAATGGTTTAGAGTAGCAAATTGGGCCTCTCACCCTCCCTCAAGGAGTGACCTAGATCTAAGACTAGGGAAATACGAGCCTCAACTCAAACTAAGAGCATCTCACCCTCTTCATACTCAAAGATGAACAAGGCACTTGGCAAAAGAAATCAAATAAACTTGATTTTATTTCTCAAACTTCATATCTACAAGAGGGAAAGCTTGGCCTATTTATAGGCCAAAGGACTTCCAGAAATTTCAGCCCAAAAAACTAAAAGATCATAACAATCTAAGGATTAGTTATGATATAGCTAACTAATTACAATCAATCCCTAACAAATTTGGTTGCACAGCTTCCATGTGGCACCTCCTTAGTTTGCCATGTGTCATCATCAGATACCTCCATGTGTCCTCAAAGATTTGACTTCTAAGTTGCCATGTGTCATCATAGAACCTCCATGTGTCCTCCAAGATTTGACTTCCAAAGAGAAGACTTGATGTCTTGATAGCAGTGTTGACTCAAGGCAGGAAGTGTCGATACTTTGAGACTTGGCAGAAGTTGAAATTTTGCAGCATGAGTTGCCACTTGAGAAATTGAAATTCTTGGCTCGAGTAAGTGGAACCTGCGGAAAGTAGATTAACTACAAAACCAAAGAGTGTCAGTCTGCAACCTTTTCTTCTTGCTGATGTCCCTATCATAAACCTCACTCATAGTTAATTAGTGGTGTATGATACACCTCAAAGTTAAGAGGAATGATAATAAATTAGTATAGCAGAAGAGGAATGATAATTTAATTAGTATAGCAGCTTACAGTAGTTTATTACTATAGAGCATAGAATAATCATTATGTTGATATTTTATATTTTTTTCTCGATGGTATGTATGATCTCATGCATTTTCTTCTACTAGTTAGGTTACGATCATGGATTCATCCAATCACCTGTTAGCATGCTTAGGCATAGAATTTGAATCCTTTTAACCATACATATCTGATTTGATTCCCTGGTGGGATATAACATACATTCCAGCACTTGTTCAAGTGTTTTTTTGGGTTTTTTTTTTTTTTTTTTTCCTTGGTAAACACTTGTTCAAGTTTCAAAGGCACTTTCGTTATCAATAAAATATTTGACTTATTAGAAGAAATTTTATGCAATATAGTTAGAGTTGATACTTAGATAAATCAACTAGGAAATGTAGATTTCCTGGTCAATGAGATAATAGTGATACATTATTAATCTACTAGTGTCTGCTTAAGCAGCCGTGCATGATTCATTGACCTGCATGTTGGTGTCAAGGTTAATCATTTAAGGAAGGTGCGTCCTCCATGGGGCTAATAAGACTATCAAGTTCACGATAACTTTAGGAAATTGAACAGTTGGATAATATTATCTGCAAAGCTCTTGGTAATTGCCTGCTATTCCTGTAAATGAATTAGCATGGTTTTGAAGTATCTGAACCAATGCACTGGTATGGGTTGTTATGGTGTGGTATGCCCCTGTTCCACTATACTGATGCCTGATACATGGTTCGAGTTGGCAGAGCACCCATATCATGTGTTAATATAGGGGTTTACCCAGCCTCTGCATCATCTAGTACTACAAGACTGAATTGATATGATACATCCTACACTGGCTGGTATGGGTCAGTGTTTAAATCGTTGATGTCAACTAAGAGTTCACCTTAAGTTTGTACTTTACGTGAAGATGTAGTATGACTGTTTCATGATGGTGCACTCTGAGCATTAACCACTGCTACTGTTACTTTGCATTGTTCTTGATTGGTGATTTGGCCTGGAATCCTCCAAAACAATCATGTCCTTTGCAGGAGTAAGTTTCCCTTAATTATCTCTGCCATCAACAGTTATGTCCTTGATTTCATGTATCATGGCAGATTGCCTCTTGATTAATAGAACCTTTAAACTTTTTGGCATAACTTTGGCTTTCCTGAAACTTGTATCTCATAGATGGTGCATCGTTTCCCTAAGCATGGTTTTTTTTTTTTTTTTTCTTTTCCTGGTAGGAGCATGATTTATTTTTTTTTTTCAGTAGATCTAATAGACAAATTCGCAAAAGGTCCTAAATTAGTATAGTACAATATACTATTAAATGATGCCCTATTCATTTTCTTGACTATTTTGATATGTTTTCTATACTTTTGGTCAGCCACTTTTCTTGACTCTTAGAATATTCTGCAAAACAACTGAACATTGAAATTAAAACCAAAACCACAGAAACTGAAGCTCATTTTGTTCCATTAAATTGAGTGCTGAACCGTGGATCGAACCACTTCATAATTCTGTTGGCTTTATCATGCTAAGAAGGAAAGGATAGTATTTCACATCAAAAAAGAAGAAAAAAATAGTAATTTTATGTTCGAACGACAATGATTAATTTGGTAGAATTCATTTTTTTTACTTATTACAACTATATGTTCTTATACTTTCTTATTTATTAATTCTAATTTGTATGTTTATTTGCAGATATCTTCGAAAGATACTCCTGCTACATCGAGGCCAGATGATTCTCCTTATATTCCAGCTCTGACAGAGGGATCATTTGTCGGCGCATCATGTAATAACTCTACTTTAAACTTATCTTATTTGTCTATATTTCTTTATGATATTTTGCACTAATTTAGTTCATTATGTTTTGCAGCTATGTCATCAAGAAGATGGGCCGAGGTCCTGCTTGCAGATACAAGTCTGCACATCTGATTGATACGCATCGTGGATAGAAGTTGCATATTCTTCTGCAACATAAGGTTAGACGATCATTAGGAGAGTTTCGCTCCGAGTTTCTGACCGAGATATGAGTGGTTGTACGTAACATGGCACCACTTGCAGTCAGGAAGTGGAGTGAGATCACTGATGGACAGAAAGCACCTATGATCGATCAACTTCAGGTCAGTATAATTGTATTAGATTTATTTAGATTACTTTTAGATTATTTTTAATGTACTTAATATACTTATAATTTTAAATATATTTGTAGGAGAAGTTCGATCTTGATATGACTTTAGAGCATATTAAAAAGGGTATTGAGTTTCAAATGAATAAAGCATATCGATAATTTAGATATCGACTTCATGTACACTTCATTAGTCACGGTGGGAACACAAGTGTGAGCTTAGCAAAGCAAAATAAGTCATCTCGTGTCTCGCAAAGTGACTGAAACTTTCTTTGTGATTATTTTTATTCAGATGAGTATAAAGTAAATACATCCATATAATTATTTTAATAGTTTATATTTTTTACAAACTCATGTAACCCTTTCCATTCTTTGATGTAGAAAAAATCGAAAACAAATAAATCTAACAGGGAATTACAGCCATATGCTGCTCTCACTAGATCGAAGTCTATATGGCTCACTCTTATGATGGTAAAGAATACTATGAACCTAGTGCTTTTATATTTATTGAACAAGTTACCTTGGAGTTTATAGTGGCTTTAGCTGGTTATTTCGTTTTGTGTTGTTCTGTTTTTGGATAAGAATGGGTTGGAACTCTTTCATCTCTCATTAGGCAAAGTAAAACTTTGAATGACCTGTATATATGGCTTCCTTGAATTTTCTTTTTTTGATCCTGAAAGTGTTTAATTGATATTAACCTTGCCTAGAGTAATTGTATTGTAGATAAATCTCAAATCTACTTTGAGGCAATGTTTTTATTGAAAGGATCGAGTTATAAACTACAAAGAGGAAGACAACTTTAGGGATCTGGTAGCAAAAACTTAACATTCATTTTGATTTCTCCAAAAAAATGTATACCTAATTAAATTAGTCCTATGCTCAGCAACCTGGTTGAAAAGGTTGATGCTCCTTGCACTGACAAGGACATTCAGAATGCCAGCTGGTTGATTGGTTCAACTTTGAATGAGTTGAGCCAAGTCATATTGTACTTAAAATAGCATATTGTATCTTCACTGGAGTTGCTGCTTCATGTGCACCTAGCAGACAAAAGCAAAAAACAAGCCCTGGTCTGCAGGATGATAACGGCCAGGTAGATTTGCATATTTAAGAAAATAAACATTTGTATGTCTATAAATCCTATTTACGAATGAAGAGACAAAAAGGAGGAATCGGATTTAAATTGGATCTTCAGGATTAATGCCATGGACTGCCTTTCTCTGTCATATCTGACCAGTTCCATCTGGATTAGATCTAACATTGCTGGACTCTTTCGGCTTGATTTTGGAATCGAGTCTTGATGAGGAACATGTCCATATCGATTGAGGTCAAATCAATCAGTTTCAATTGGCCCATTTAGACCGATCACGATCCAACTATAAGAGCTGATGGGGTCAGTTGATCCCATGGAAAATAAAGACAATAATTTTTGGACGGCCCACCTTGACAGCGGCGTCGGTCTCAACGTTGGCTGCGTCCCACCTCGATCTTGGCATCGGCCGCGGCCCACTTCGACCTCAACGTCCGCGACGGCCCACCTCGGCCTCGGCAATCGGCCTCGCCCCGCTCGGCCCCCTACGTCTCCAAGCTGGCCAGCCTCGGCACCTCCCAAGCGGCCCGACATCTTCCTAGCCGGCCCCCTACGTCTCCAAGCTGGCCGGCCCCGGCACTTTCCCAAGCGGCCAGGCATCTTCCTAGCCGGCCCCCTACGTCTCCAAGCTGGCCGGCCCCGGCACCTTCCCAAGCGGCCCGGCGTCTTCCTAGCCGGCCCCCTACGTCTCCAAGCTAGGCAGCCCCGGCACTTCCCAGCCGGCCCCGGCACCTCTCAGCCGGCCCGGCACCTTCCTAGCCGGCCCCCTACGTCTCCAAGCTGGCCGGCCCCGGCACCTTCCCAAGCGGCCTGGCGTCTTCCTAGCCGGCCCCCTACGTCTCCAAGCTAGGCAGCCCCGGCACTTCCCAGCCGGCCCCGGCACCTCCCAGCCAGCCCCGGCACCTTCCTAGCCGGCCCCCTACGTCTCCAAGCTGGCCGGCCCGGCACCTTCCCAAGCGGCCCGGCATCTTCCTAGCCGGCCCCCTACGCCTCCAAGCTGGCCGGCCCCTCTCGGCCCCGGAATCTTCGAGTTCTCCAAGCCCGCCGAGTCGGCCCCGACCCTTCCTGATCGGCTCTTCTCGGCCCCGGCGTCTCCAAGCCCGCCGAGTCGGCCCCGGCCATTCCTGGCCGGCCCCTCTCGGCCCCGGCATCTTCGAGTTCTTCAAGCCCGCCGAGTCGGCCCCGACCCTTCCTGGTCGGCCCTTCTCGGCCCCGATGTCCCAAGCCCGCCGAGTCGGCCCCGACCCTTCCTGGTCGGCCCTTCTCGGCCCGATGTCTCCAAGCCCGCCGAGTCGGCTCCGGCCATTCCTGGCTGGTCCCTCTCGGCCCCGGCATCTCCGAGTTCTCCAAGCCCGCCGAGTTGGCCCCGATCCTTCCTGGTCGGCCCTTCTCGGCCCCGACGTCTCCAAGCCCGCCGAGTCGGCCCTGGCCATTCCTGGCCAGCCCCTCTCGGCCCCGGCATCTTCGAGTTCTCCAAGCCCGTCGAGTCGGCCCAGCCATTCCTGGCCAGCCCCTCTCGCCCCGGCGCCTCCAAGCTCGTCGAGTCGGCCCCGGCCATTCCTGGCCTGTCCCGCCCCGGCACTTCCTGGCCGGGGAGGTCGGCCCCGGCCGCCCCTGGCCAGTCGGGTTCAGCCTCGACTCCCTCGGGAGGGTCAAGGTGTCTCAGTTCTCCCCAAGTTCAAGAAACCGCCTCTCTGACTCGTGCCGCCTGACAATGCCAGGTCCACCAACTACTGGCCATGTTGTTGATGGGACCAGACCCAACTACCCAACAGCCCCGCTGGCTGATGGGACTTAGCCCACCAACTGCCGCTTTCTCCCTTTCCGATGGGACAGGATCCATCAACTAGCGCAGATTCACGCGACTCCCAAGAACTCCGCAGACATTCCCTCCTCACGAAATCCCATGTGATCATGCCAGGGTCAACCCCTATAAAAGATGAATCCACCCAGTAAACAGGTATGCACGATAATCCCCAAAATCGCTGCCTTAGTATTCAGGAAGGAATTCCTCCTTCCTGAGACCTCCTTTTTCATACTAAAAAGGGCTCACTCGAGCCCCTCTTCAGCTGTGACCTCAGTTGCTAACTTGAGCGTCGGAGGGTCCCACTGGAGAACCCTCTCTGATCCTGGGACTTTTCTGCAGGTAACCTGGTGAAGAAGAGCCTGGAGAAGCATTCTGTTCCTGACGTTCAGGATAGGTGATTGAGCGTCATCAAGAGCAAAATCCTTTGAAGATTTCAAGCGCCCAGTAGTGTTCCATCATGGGAGGAAAAACAGTGGATTTAAATCATTACTAAGTAAGCTTAAAGTAAGAGAGGATGGTGAAAGCAGCAAGCCAGCATAGTTTATCCAGATGAGATAAATATAGATAGGGTTTTTAGTCAATTGAACAATATATATTGCATAGCTAATTAAATGCAAGACCAGATGAGATAGGAGGTGGGCTATGCATGGGTAACGGGTTCAATTCTCAAACTTAGACAGGCTGTCCTATCTATCAGACTTATAGTTTTGACCAGGCCTCGCATCATAGAGATCGAACTAATGACAGGCTCATCCAATGGATTTTATTTCAAATGCATAGCATAGTGTGCGCGCGCGCGCACATAAAACTTTAAGCTCACTTTAAACAATCTAGACCAATGCTTTATAAACCAAATTATCAGTCATAAAGGACTATTTTATATTGTGGGAATTCGGCAATGACTCCAAAATTTGTTACTGTTTTTGAGCTGGTCGTTGAACCAGCTGGGAGCTTCCAATAGGTTTCCAACCTAACAATATTGCAAGTTGCTTGTAATTAATGTGGCCTTGACCAGGGGAGCTTCCAACAACCTAACGTTACAAGTAACCCTTAATAATTAATTCTATGGTCTTCATGGTCATCATCTAATAGTTTTTTTTTTTTTTTTGAAAAGTTCAGCTGTCCCATATGATTGCATGTGAGATGAAAACCAGGACAGAAAAGAAATAGGGCATAAGTTTTTCATAAATTCAGACACTTTTTGGCAAAAGTTTCATGGGTTATCCTTTTTTGACGAAATTTATTGTTTTAAACTATTATTATTTCTTTTCAGAGAGATCCTGTTATGGAGAGGAGCCAAAGACTTCATCTTTGGAATACTCTTCATTTTGACAAAAGAAGAATCAATGGATAAATGAAAGAGCTGAAGATACTCATTTAAGTTTTATCAATTAAAAATATAATATTATTGAATGTAATGCTTTATACTAAACATATTGAATTTGTTTTCTTTTCATTACAGGCACAGTTAGTAGAGCGACTTTCCTCACAGAACTCTACAGTAGAACCAATCAATGAGGATGTCATTTTTGATGAGGTTTTAGGCTCTAGATCTGGTTATAAAAGGGGATGGGGTCCACTACTAGAGGTAGTTCTTCATCTTCTGAAACTTATCGCTCAGCAACAGAAGACCATCGAGGATCTAAAGGCGACGACTGATGAGCTCACTACTTACATGCGACAGTTAGTGCCTGAATTTCGTCCTAGTAGATTCGAACAGACCTTACCTCCATAGTACATGTATTTTTTTAATTATGTATTTTCAAAAACATTGTATATGATGATTTTATTGAAATGAATGAAATTTTTATTAAATTTTTTGTGAAAATTTTGAAGCAGAAAATTATTTATAATATCACTGCTTAAATATTATATTAATTATTGTAATAGGTGCAAAACAAAAAAATAAAAATAAAAATAATTCTAAACCTATTAAGGCGATTTACTTTTGCCGTAATAAGAAATTATTACGGCGAAACTAAGTCGCCGTAATAACGTCTAACCTATTATGGCGAAATTAAGTCGCCGTAATAGCTATTTATTACTGTGAAAATAATTCGCCGTAATAATATCTAATCTATTACTAATCTATTACGGCGACTTAATTTCGCTGTAATAGGTAGCTATTACGGCAAAAATAATTTATCGTAATACTATTTAATCTATTACAGCAACTTAATTTCGCCGTAATAGATAGCTATTACGGTAAAATTAATTCATCGTAATAAATTTTTATTTTAAATTATATTTTTTTAAAATTTATAACGATGATATTTTTCATCGTAATATGTTATTTATTACGATGAAAATATGTCGTCGTAATAAGTTATTAGACAACAGATTATTACGACGATTTTGGGACGTATTACGATGATTTTTTTATCGTCGTAATAAGTATTACGGTGATTTTTGTACTTATTGCGATGAATTATTCTTATAGTTGAAGGAGCGGTGCAGTTCATGTAGGACTTGCTGCATTGAATGCGATGTACAAAGCCATGGCCTTAACACGATGATCCAACTGGCTCCGACTTACTATTCGTTGAAATATCTTTAAACGGTTATTGATTAGCTTACAATTGCCGACCATGTTTGGAGATGGGAATCATCACTTCCTTTTCCTAGATCGATCAATATGACACAGTGGATGTTTATCAGGAACATTTCAAATATTCAATCAAATTGGACTTTAAAATATCGATAAAATACTCCAATATAAGTAATTTTGATGAGGAATATAAATGTTTCGAGTACTGCCGTCCGCGGAGGGTCGTTAGGGTCCAACAAATGAGCTAAGTCAAGTTTTGGTACGACTTTTTCTCGTCCAAGTGGGTAAGCTATCAGTTTCCATGTTACTCGGATCACATATTTCTTTGTTCATTTTCTCTTTAAAAAAAAGGATGACATCTTTATTTCTCATATACTAATTTTCAGACAGAATATTGGCAAGCAATCCGTCATTATTTAAGTACTAATTAAACATGATCAAAAGCATAGACTTGCTTATTTGTATACGTAAACGTATTAATATTAGCGACGGTGGCACTGTAGTTGTTCATCAGATCAAAGTATCTGCTCCACAGCATGATCCCACCGTACTTAGCCGTGCCCTTAACTGTCGGCAGCACCAGAGAGGTCAGCACGTCCGGGGGAACGTACCCGCTCCCGGCCGCATCACTCGACGCCGGCAAACCCAAGAAAAAGCTGGACGCCTTCACACTCGATATCCAGCTGTTCCACGCACTGATCAAGTTGTCGATGCTCCCCGACGAGTACTCGCACGATGGGTTGTTGTAGAACTGGATCCAAACGTAGTCAAAGAGCCCGGTCTGCAGCGCCGTGTTAAGGTGCGCATCGGGGTACGGGCACTGCGGCGCCGCTGAGAGGTAGACCTTACTCTTTTGGCTGCTGAATTGCGACAGATCCCTTGCAAGGTCGTCGAAGTGGTCGCCGTTGGTTGCCTCGATGTCGAAGTCGATGCCGTCGAGCACGGCGTCACCGAGGGGGCGAGAGGAGGAGCTGCCGCCGAGGTAGTTGTTCCAGAGGTAGGTGGCGACGCTCTGGGCGTCGTCGGCGGAGGAGAGGGAGTAGCTGCTGGAGCCACCGCTGAGGGAGAGGAGGACCTTGATGCCCTGGGACTGGCAGGTCTGGATATCGGAGGTGAGGTCTGTGCAAGTGCCGGAGGCGGAGTCGCAGTGTTCGGCGAGGTTGAGGACGGGGGTCTGGCCGTTGCCGAAGGTGGTGAGGAAGGCCAGGATGACGTAGGAGTAGAGGCCGGTGTTGCAGGTGTCGGCGAGGGTGCCCTCATTGCCGTTCTGGCCCCAGTAGACGGCGATGCTGCCTACATTGGAACCGGCGACGAGGGCGAGAAGGGAGAGGGGGAGGAGGAGGCTGGTGGCCATTGTGAATGTATAAGAGGAGACGAAAGCTAATTAATGGGGCTTCTCTTCTCCCTGGCTTGAGGGAATGGGAGGGAGTCCTATTATCTAGAGCGAGGACGGGGTGGTGTGAATCGATTCTTTTTATTTTATTTTTTCAGGTAGACTAGGAAGACTTTGTCCACAGCTTCATTGAGTGGAGGTTGAGACTTCAAGTTAGTGGCGACATAATCTGGTACGTACAAGCCCTATTTTATGCCTCCGTTTGGATGGAGAAAAAATTAGGGTGAAGAGAAAATAAGGAAGAAAAATATGAGGAAAAATAAATTTTATTTTATTTGGATGATGAGAAAAGTAGGTAGAAAAAAAATTAGAAAAAAAAAAAAAAGTGATGAATCCTACGTAAAAGTTTTCTTTCCAAACTCGAAGAGATTTCGAAGGGAAAACTTAAAAGTGATCTTTTATTTTTTTTTTTTCATTCCAATATTGAACCTTTCAAAAAAATACTAAAAAAAATAACTATTATGATGAATTAATTCATCGTAATAAGTACAAAAATCACCGTAATAAGTTATTACGATCATAAAAAATCGTCGTAATAAGCTGTTGTCGTAATAACATATTACGATGACATATTTTCATCGTAATAAATAACATATTACAACGAAAATATCGTCATTATAATTTTAAAAATATAATTTAAAATATAAATTTATTACGGTAAATTAATTTCGCCATAATAGCTATCTATTACGGCAAAATTAAGTTGTCGTAATAGATTAAATAGTATTACGATGAATTATTTGCACCGTAATAGCTACCTATTATGGCAAAATTAAGTCGCTTTAGATATTATTACGGTGAATTATTTTCGCCGTAATAAATAGCTATTACTGTAACTTAATTTCACCGTAATAGGTTCCTATTACGGCTAATTGGTTTAGAAATTATTTTTATTTTTATTTTTTTGTTTTGCACTGTTACAATAATTAAATATAATATTAAAGCAATGATATTATAAATAATTTTCTGCTTCAAAATTTTCATAAAAAATTTAATAAAAATTTTCATTCATTTCAATAAAATCATCATATACAATGTTATTGAAAATACATAATAAAAAAAATACATGTACCATGGAGGTGAGGTCTGCTCGGATCTACGAGGACGAAATCCAGGCACTAGCTGTCGCATGTAAGTAGTGAGCTCATCAGTCGTCACCTTTAGATCCTCGATGGTCTTCTGTTGCTAAGCGATAAGTTTTCAGAAGATGAAGAACTACCTCTAGTAGTGGACCCCATCCTCTTTTAAATCAAATCTAGAGCTTATAACCTCCTCAAAAATGACATCCTCATTGATTGGTTATACTATAGAGTCCTGTGCGGAAAGTCGCTCTACTAACTATGCCTGCAATGAAAAGAAAAACAAATTCAACATGTTTAGTATAAAGCATTACATTCAATAATATTATATTTTTAATTGATAAAACTTACATGGGTATCTTCAGCTCTTTCATTTATCCATTGATTCTTCTTTTTGTCAAAATGAAAAGTATTCCAAAGATGAAGTCTTTGGCTCCTCTCCCATAACAGGATCTTTCTGAAAAGAAATATAATAGTTTAAGATAATAAATTTCATCAAAAAAATATAACCATTGTACGAAACTTTTGCCAAAAAAGTGTCTGGATTTATGAAAAACTTATGCCCTATTTCTTTTCTGTCCTAGTTTTCATCTCACATGCAATCATATGGGACAGCTGAACTTTTTAAAAAAAGAAAAAAAAAACTATTAGATGATGACCATGAAGACCATAGAATTAATTATTAAGGGTCACTTGTAACGTTAGGTTGTTGGAAGCTCCCTAGACCAGGTCAAGACCAAATTAATTACAAGCAACTTGCAATATTGCTAGGTTGGAAACCTATTGGAAGCTCCCAGCTGGTTCAACGACCAGCTCAAAAACAGTAACAAATTTTGGAGTCATTGCCGAATTCCCACAATATAAAATAGTCCTTTATGACTGATAATTTGGTTTATAAAGCATTGGTCTAGATTATTTAAAGTGAGCTTAAAGCACTATGCTATGCATTTGAAATAAAATCCATTGGATGAGCCTGTCATTAGTTCGATCTCTATGATGCGAGGCCTGGTCAAAACTATAAGTCTGATAGATAGGACAGCCTGTCTAAGTTTGAGAATTGAACCCCGTTACCAATGCATAGCCCAGCTCCTATCTCATCTGGTCTTGCATTTAATTAGCTATAGTTGTGCAATATATATTGTTCAATTGACTAAAAACCCTATCTATTTTTATCTCATCTGGATAAACTATGCTGGCTTGCTGCTTTCACCATCCTCTATTACTTTAAGCTTACTTAGTGATGATTTAAAACCACTGTTTTTCCTCCCATAATGGAACGCTACTGGGCGCTTGAAATCTCCAAAGGATTTTGCTCTTATAGTTGGATCGTGATCGGTCTAAATGGGCCAATTGAAACTGATTGATTTGACCTCAATCGATATGGACATGTTCCTCATCAAGACTCGATTCCAAAATCAAGCCGAAAGAGTCCAGCAATGTTAAATCTAATCCAGATGGAACTGGTCAGATATGACAGAGAAAGGCAGTCCATGGCATTAATCCTGAAGATCCAATTTAAATCCGATTCCTCCTTTTTGTTCTCTTCATTCGTAAATAGGATTTATAGACACTTTTATACAGTACAAATGTTTATTTTCTTAAATATGCAAATCTACCTGGCCGTTATCATCCTGCAGACCAGGGCTTGTTTTTTGCTTTTGTCTGCTAGGTGCACATGAAGCAGCAACTCCAGTGAAGATCCCATATGCTTTTTTAAGTACAATATGACTTGGCTCAAACTCATTCAAAGTTGAACCAATCAACCTGCTGGCATCCTGAATGTCCTTGTCAGTGCAAGGAGCATCAACCTTTTCAACCAGGTTGCTGAGCATAGGACTAATTTAATTAGGTATACATTTTTTTGGAGAAATCAAAATGAATGTTAAGTTTTTGCTACCAGATCCCTAAAGTTGTCTTCCTCTTTGTAGTTTATAACTCGATCCTTTTCAATAAAAACATTGCCTCCAAGTAGATTTGAGATTTATCTACAATACAATTACTCTAGGCAAGGTTAATATCAATTAAACACTTTCAGGATCAAAAAAAGAAAAATTCAAGGAAGCCATATACAGGTCATTCAAAGTTTTACTTTGCCTAATGAGAGATGAAAGAGTTCCAACCCATTCTTATCCAAAAACAGAACAACACAAAACGAAATAACCAGCTAAAGCCACTATAAACTCCAAGGTAACTTGTTCAATAAATATAAAAGCACTAGGTTCATAGTATTCCTTACCATATCATAAGAGTGAGCCAATATAGACTTCGATCTAGTGAGAGCAGCATATGGCTGTAATTCCCTGCTAGATTTATTTGTTTCCAATTTTTTTTACATCAAAGAATGGAAAGGGTTACATGAGTTTGTAAAAAATATAAACTATTAAAATAATTATATGGATGTATTTACTTTATACTCATCTGAATAAAAATAATCACAAAGAAAGTTTCAGTCACTTTGCGAGACACGAGATGACTTATTTTGCTTTGCTAAGCTCACACTTGTGTCCCCACCGTGACTAATGATGTGTACATGAAGTCGATATCTAAATTATCGATATGCTTTATTCATTTGAAACTCAATACCCTTTTTAATATGTTCTAAAGTCATATCAAGATCGAACTTCTCTTGCAAATATATTTAAAAATTATAAAAGTTATAAGGTATTAATGCATGTCAATATACATACAACATCCATTAAAAAATGTTCAGACAGCTTTATCACATTCCGGCGGCAAAAATTACGACACCCCAGTTTTAAATTTATGATACCATAATTATAAAATTACGATACCCGTTCAGAAAGCCAAAAAAATTATGATACCCCAGTTGTAAATTTACGACACCATAGTTATAAAATTATGACACTCATTCAGAAAACGTATCTGTATACAAATTTTTTTAAAAAAAAAGCTAAACGGGTATTAATGCATGTCACATAAAAATTTAAGATGACACCCCAGTTGTAAACTTACGACATGGAGTTATAAAATTAAGATACTCATTAAGAAAGTCAAAAAAAATTACGACATCACCCAATTGTAAATTTATGACACCGTAGTTATAAATTACGACACCCACTCAAAAAAGTGTATGTACACAATTCCAAAAAAAAAAGCTAAACGGGTATTAATGCATATCGTGTCAAAATTAAGATCACACTCTAGTTGTAAACTTATGACACCATAGTTATAAAATTAAGATACCCATTAAGAAAGTTAAAAAAAAATGTCATCCCAATTGTAAATTTACGACACCGTAGTTATAAAATTATGATACCCACTCAGAAAAAGTGTCTGTACATAAATTCCAAAAAATAGCTGAACGGATATTAATGCACGTCGGCTTTTTTTTTTGGAATTTATGTACAGACACGTTTTCTAAATGGGTGTCATAATTTTATAACTGCGGTATCGTAAATTTACAACTAGGTATCATAATTTTTTTTTGGCTTTTTGAACAAGTATCGTAATTTTATAACTATGATGTCATAATTTTAAAACTGGGGTATCGAAATTTTTTTCATCGTAAAGCTGTTTTAACATGTTTTAATGAGTATCGTATGCATATTGACCAATAAAAAGGAGCGATAAGCCCACGTAGGACTTGTGCACAGGAGACGATATACAAAGACTTTTCCTAAGGCCATATAGCTGTGCTTCCCCCTTATGGGTAGGCATAGATTGACTTGGGCCTTACTCAAGTCAGATTAAGATTAAAAAAAAAAGCAGTCCAAGGCACTAGATCAGATTGAGCCGGGCTCAAACTCAAGCCTAGCAGGGCCTGCCCAAGTTCGAGCCCGGTTCATTCTGAATCGGTGGAAATTTTCCAGAATCAAATCCCGCTCGAAGTGCGTGAACTGCAATAGCCATTGGTTCGGAGGGTTAACTTAACGCGCTTGTTTCTAATCCGAACAACGTCGTATCCTTCGAGCACGACCCTTGTATACGGCACGAGACTTCATGGTTAGTGCTAGCGCGGGGCCTATACCCGAAGCAAGAATAGAAGAGATTAAATATATTTTCACTCGCTGGTTATTCCATTTTTCCTACGTATCTCATGAAAGTTTTAATAATCAATTGGGAGTTCTTTTAACAGCGATTTAATAAATATATTGACCTCCTAGCTTTCCATGATTCAATGCGCCCAAATCTTAGTAACCAAACAACTAGCTCGCTAAGTCTAATTATTGGTCTAATTTTGCATTATGTGCATAATATAAGCTCAATTATTTCCTTGATTTTACATATAAACATAGGATTTTTATTATAGTATGTAAATGGGATTAAGACGAAACTTAAGTGCGTTTCATACATCCGGACCTTCACATGGGGCTAAGAGGGTGGCTTAGTGAGCATAAAAAAAAATTAGAAGAGAGAAAGACTCGAGCCAGATAGTCTACATGTATAGAACCTGTTGCCGCCAGGATCTGTCCTTCGACTCGGGCGCGGTCGATCTCCAAGAAGAGGGGGCGGACCTGCAAAACAGGAAGCCCTGCACGCGGAAGGACACCGGGGGTGGTCCTCCGCGGAAGGCCCTCCGACGCTCAAGTCAGTGAGGAAGAAATCGGCGATCAACCAGACAATGAGGAGGTGGATCTCTCCGGGAGACCTCTCCAGGGGGGCGGTCAATCGGAGGCTCTGGTAAGGGCAGAGCACCGACGAGCTGCCGGGAGAGAGAGAGGTAACCCTGGAGTTTTTTGGTGTGTCAAGGGTTGCGTACCTGGTAATCTGCCAAACTCGTATTATAGACTGTCACCTGGGGACTTGAGCGTCTTCTGGAAGGTACTGAGGTTGTTAAGATTCGGGGGTAGACAGAATCAGGCCGTTGTGGGGCCGTTAGAATCCACGCCTTGTCCGTTAAGGGATCGACGACTGGGAGAGCCCCTCGATGTCTTGGGATCTGGGTGAGTAGACCTGGGGCGGTTATAATAGGTCTTAGGCCACGTCTTAATATGATCCCCTGCTAGGGTGCGCTTGGGTAGACTTGAGTTCTCCCGCGCCAGGTTCCGCGGAGGTGGAGGTGTGGATCGTCGGGGCGTACGGGGCAAGGAGCCGAGCTATGGAAGCCCGGAAGGAGCCGAGCTAGGAAGCCCGGAAGGAGCCGAGCTAGGGAAGCCCGGAAGAAGCCGGAGCCGAGCTAGGAAGGCCCGGAAGGAGCCGAGCTACGGAAGCCGGAAAGGAGCCGAGCGGAAGCCCGGAAGGGCCGAGGAAGCCCGAAGGGGCCGAGCCAGGGAGCCCGGAAGGGCCGAGCTAGGAAGCCCGGAAGAGCCGAGCTACGGAAAGGAGCCGA